>JAKTSM010000016.1:0-97022 GCA_030580195.1 Torulaspora gathmanii | reverse complement strand
AACGGGTAGGCAATCAGGTAAATATATTTCTCAAAAATGAGTACTCAAACAAAACCACGTCAATAACGAGGACCGGTTTCGAATACTCAATGATCGTAAATAAAGAGAAATAGCAGGTAACCCGTAAACTTCGTACATTATGATACTCATTTAACAAGCCTGTACATAGTTCATTTCAATTCAAGACTTGATGATAGTGGGCATTGGAAGTTAAGGTTCTAACGGATACTGGCAGTCTGATTCAACGGTATTATGAATCACTTGAAGCCTGCTCAGGGCCGGAGGCGAGGCCTATCGGTCAACAGCATTTCGCACGCTCAGCAGCGAGCTATGAATGACTCGTTGGATAATCTACAGGGTGACCTTACTCATGTTGAAACTCAGTGGAATCGTGTTCTGAATGAAAGATCAAACCCGTTAGAATTGGCGCTTTCCTTTCTAGATGACACGTCTGTCGGCTTGGGACACAGATATCATGATTTTAAGCAGCTGAAGACACGAATAGGGTTCGATCTACAGGAAGCAGTCAATGAGCACTTTCAGGCGCTCAATAGTAATGTGGCATCTTATAGCATCGCAGTGGATTCTATCACGGCTGCTCAGGACAACATAAAACAGTTGAAAAATCAAGTGGGCGAGTCGATCAGCAACATCACAGTCCAAAAGGGTTCTCTAAAAGAACTCAATGACAACGCTAAAGAGCAAAATGATATGATTGAAATTTTATCTTCGATAGGGTATCTACTCCAACTACCGGAGAAAATCGAGGACGCGATCAGAAGTCAGGATTATAGAGAAGCTCAGTCGTTGCTCGCTCGTGGATTCCTGAGTGCATCAAACCATGATCTGTGGAACCTCGCCTCGCTTCAAGTCCCTAAGCAACAACTTGATTTACAAGAACACGTTCTATTCAATAATTTGGTCGAAGAGATACACGATTTAATCTATTCCAAAAAGGGCCCTTTTTCATCGAGTCAAGACATTTTGAAAGATATAGGACTCAATCAAGGCGGATTCACCAGCTTGGAGAATTACCTCTATAATGTTGCCAATGTTGATCTTCTGAGGGATTCCGCCACAATGAACAATCAATTGTCCGAATTCCTACAAAGCATCAGGAAGCCTTCGTTTTCATTGATAACAGTACCATCCAAGTTCAAACCAGGAAGTGAATTCGAGCGTATCCTTTTTCTATTGACCATAATCAATGACATAAACAAGCTTCCCACTGCTCTGAGTATAATGACTAATAGAGCGAGGGAAGAGCTGCACAGTATTGTGCTAAAATGTACCGAGGAAGTTCGTGCGGATCATCCATCACTCTTGCAGATAGCTACGAGCCCCAATGTTGATGATGATTTGGGAATGTCAGTTAAGGATGTTTCATCAGTGACCATCAAAAAATGCTTCTGGAAAATATTCATAAGGTTTCTGGTTGCAGCTCAAGGACACCGAGTGGTTTTCGAATCTGTCAGAATGATTTTGCCATCACAAGCGGCTAATCTGTACAAGTTCGATGTGATCTGGTCAAAGACCTTGAACGAGATAGAGACATTACTGCTAAAATATTTAGAAAATCCCCACGTCACGTCGATTCAAGGCTCTAAAAGTCATAATTTGAACACAGTCGTCAAACCTAGCAGATTAAACTCACCTCTATTTACCCTGCAACAAAATATCGAGGACAGCACGGCAGCGAAGCAACATGCGAATGAACTCAAAGCTTTACTCAAGGATTTGTTTCCAGGTATAACAATTTCGGCTAGCACCGAATTGGAATCCATCTATGTTGAAGAGGAATCCTTCGAGCAAGAAGAGTCTCTCATCCCGCCCACCATATTCAATGCTAAGGTCTTGCTTGAACCGTTCTTATTCTTTTGCCAGGCCACCTCTGATCTAGTGCCCCCTGAACTTAACAGCAATTACGTTCCCTCAATGACCTTTTTGACTACGTTTATGAGCAACCAGTTCTTTCCTAAACTGGACAAAACTTTAGCATACCTTTTCGATCTAAGAGTCGAATCAAACCATCCATATGCGTTGGAAAGTATAGAGGGCAACAAGTACATTTTCAAGGCTGCTTCAGATTTCAGGACTCTTTTGAAGAAACTTCTGTTTATCATGAACACTACTCATAGATACAGAAGCAGAATTTTTGCGGCTCTTTCAGGTCTTCTAGACAAATTTTACACGTATCATTCGAACTTGTTTGAGAGCCTCTTCGGCACATCGAAGTCCAATATGAATAAAAGGATAATATCAGTCTGGCTTACTGATGATGAGATAATAAAACATGAAAAGGCATTTCTAAATGGTGAGAAAACTCGTTCCAATGACGAGGCCATCCTTATGATACGTCACTGCTCAGAATATCCAAGCAAGAACACAGCCCTGAACAGAGACGATATGTTGAACACCGTGACGATGAATGCGGTAATAAATTTCCTAGGTACAATAAGCTGGATTCTTACGTGGCTTCCCGGTCTCAAGAAGGTAATAAGAGTCAATGAAGACTCCTCAGATGTTAAGAATGTTGAAGTACTGAAGAGCGAATGGTGCTTTTTCGAGTCGAATGACTTATCGGCGATCGATAAGCTGGGCAACCTCAGGCTTTCTATGGATCCTAAAGGAGCTACCAAGTTTGACGCTGTTGTCGATGGCTTCTGCTCTTTGCAATCTAGCCTACTTTCGGCAATAAGGTTTGATACAAGAACAAGGTGTCTTTACTATGTAGGCATGATGTTTCACAGTCCAGTCATCTGGAGTTCCGATGTTGGGAGCAATGAGCTGGACGAACACATTGCCGCTCTGATAACAGATCTTGAGACCATCGAGAACAAAGTTCGTCAACAACTGTTTGACGGTGACACCGACAAAGTCTTCGCTGGTATCGACTCGGTCATCAACGAGGCATTTATAGCAGGAATGCGGTCGATCCCCGTCATAAACAGAAATGGTGTTAGAAGAATGCTCAAAAACGCAAAGGTTTTACAGAATGCTTGCCAAAATCTTGTTTCTGATCTCTCAATTATTGATCTGAGCAGATCCATGCAGCTATATTCCCTATGTGGTTCCAACGAATCCCAACTCTTCCAACAGGTTGAAGAAGGAAAGTTAGACTTTCTGTCAAAGGATGATCTGAAAGACGTCTTGAGATTGCAGTTCAGCGAAGAAATTCAACGTCAAACTAAGAGGAGCAGCACCAATCCTAGTCGTGTAAACTCCATGCCGCTCAACAAGAGGTTCAGCGACTCGGTGAAACGTCTAGATCTACTGCAGCACCATCACTGAGCAACTGCTCGCGAGCGGTCACTTAATGTCAAATTCAAGAACTTTTCACGATTTATGATGCTTTTGAAAAGCTTCTGGGGTCTCAATATCGAATGTGTAGCCATTATAGATTTGTACCCTCCAGTAAGAAGATTTATTTAGTGTCGCTGACGCGGCGGCGCGATATACATCAAGAAGGCTGTTGCTGACCAACTAGACAACCCATCACTTGTCTCAGAAGTATCAAACGGGCTTATGATGCGATGGACCATGTCATAGAGCTACTAGATGACAACACTGGTGATGAATCGGAACTAATTGGGTTACCTGGGCAGTCGAAACCGGAGGTTTTTGTCTTATTGAGCGATGAGGGCACTCCGAATGGTCAAGACAAGACACTCCCGTCATCTCCGAGAGAAATCGAGGTGATCTCAGACACAAGTTTCCAACCATCGAAGGATTCGATGGAGATCAATGCGCCTTTCTGCCAGGATTTATCCACTACGGTGAGAGATGATGATACCATCAATGACAATGATACGAAACTTCGACCTAGGAGCGGTAAGCGGATACTAGAAGATATACTTAATGAAGGATCATCTATTTATAATTTCAATACGGAAGACAGCATTGGACTAAGTCATGTTAACGGTCAAAAAAGGTCAAGAACAGTGATTGGAAAAACAGATTTGCAAGTGAGTACGAATGCTGGAGGACAGATCGGCAGGGTCAGCTCTGGTGATGTTGTTCAGCTCAGGACATCAGACCACTCTGATGTATGTACCGATATCTTTGAAAGGTATCCAGTCTCGTCCCCTTCGGTTGAAAGAGTTCGCACAAAAGGTCTCGATGGAGATCAACCTCGTCATCTCTTTGTTCAAAACAGTGATTATTCTTTCCAGCCTAGAGAGGACGATGAAAACGATGTATCGAGTCAAGTCTCAAGAAATAAAGAGAAAGTAGATGGAGAGTCCACACACACGTCCTCGAGGAAAAAGCAGATGAGAATTCCACTACTGCCACTTGCCTCGCCAATTGTGCAAAGAACATCACAAACCTGTAAGTCAGACGCGAAATCTGGCGAAGTGGAGGGCACTGATCATATGGAAGTCTCAAGTGAATCCAGGCAAGCCGATTTGCTGAGGCTTGAGCTCTTAGAACAACCGAAAAATATAGATGCTGCGCTTGCATTGGATCCATCAGATCATTTTGCGGACAAACTACGAGAGACATTACAAGTCTCTGGCGAGAAACTAGTCCATCATTGCTCGAGAGCCAGCCAACATTCTAAACTACGGCCCTTCATAGTGCATGGTAGATGTTACAGCGATGAGGAGTCAGAAAGGCTAATACAGACTTGGCTAAAAACTAACAAGCGTGCTTTTAGAGAGAGCAATCAGATATACAGGAGTAATGAGAAAGCACGCTCTTGTATAACTGTCACAATGGCGAAGCGATTGATCAGAACCTTCAACAAATGTGCCATCAATTTGGAAAAAGGGATTCAACCTGCAACTTTGCAAACCAGTGCTGATGACGAACTCCCTAGAATTGGATTCTTGAGAACAATTGATAGTGAGTATGATTTCGATCACGACGTTTTCTATCCCTGTCAAAAAACAGCGGTAGAAGAAGCTATTTCAATTCTTTACTATGAAGCCCAGGATTTTTTTGAACTTTACAGGACAGATAAAGAATATCTCTTTAAAAGATTCAGATCATTCGTGCAGTCAGGAAAGTATCTGATCGTTGTCTTGAGCAACCTTAAAAAGTTTGAACGGGCATTGGAAGCTGTGGAGGACAGGAAATATAAGGCACGAGTACAAGAGGAATTGACTGGATCTCAGATAGAAAGGGCAAATGGCTCAAAGAAAAAGCAAGGTGTTCTGGAGGACCTGGGCATGAAAAAATTCGACATTGAACAAAGATTAAGATTCATAGATCGACTGTGGGGCATCAAAATTCATGCTGTATCATCTCATGCAGAATTCGCAGAATCTCTACCAAATTTGGTTTCTTTAATTGCTAAGCAACGAATGGATCCCGCAATAAGATTCATGCGATACTCTCACATTAATGCAAGATCCAGTAAAGATAAGACTGACGTGCTACGACAAACGCTCCAACAGATCAATAAAATGCCTGAATTGAAGGCGAACAGTGTCATTGGAGCTTATCCGACTTTCCAGGATCTTTTCAGTGATCTGATGAAGGGTGAACTAAAATCTGGGCTTGATGGTAAGCACTTGATGACTGAGGCGATGGAAACTCGACTCTACAGGCTGTTCATGTGTCAGAATCCGGATGAGCCAATTGATTGATGTATTTTTGATCGACTTCAAGGGCAAAAGTATTAAAAATGATTCGCTAGTCTACAGTTGTATAATGATAGTGCAAATGAGTTCCTTATAAAGCTTTCTTTACCGTCAAGAAATCCTCCTCATTCAACCTGTCTTTCAGGCTCTCCACATGAATCATATTCAGCTTAAGTTCTCTCAATTCTTCTTCACTAAATTTGACGCCAGCTGAGATCAGGTGGGACAGAAAATTCAATACTCTATCAACAATGGAAATATCTGTCTCGGACTTTAGGGACGAAATGGCCGCTCTTACAACTTTGTCTTTCCTCAACGTTGACACCAAAGCGTCTGTGATCTCGACAGAAGTAAGGAACGCAGTTAGCAAGGATAGAGCTCTAGTCTTCAACTTATTCTTAATGTTAGAATTGGTCAGCACTGGAGCAATAATATCCAAGCCATCAAGTTTCACAAATTCCTGGGCAACCCCCGAATGATTTCTGATCAGGTTGGACAGCGCATAAAAAGCCTTGCATCTAACGTTTAGAGGTGCACGCTCGTCACTTGCCAGTTGTATAACTTGCCGTAGCCCATTCTCTTGCTTCAAAAAACTATCTTGAGTGGCGATGTTGTTTTGGGCAGCTGTTCCAATCACAGACAATACTGATGCTCGTAGGTCTTCTTCTGGCTCCGACAACGTTTCTAAAAGAGGACCCCATAGTTTCATGTTTTCAATATTGTTCGCATTGTCCAAATTCTCTATCAACATCTCAAAATTATCCATTGCCACTAATTTACTTTCCAATTCTGCCTCGGAATTTCTAACGACTGTTATTGCTTCCCTCATCAATGTAGGATCATCCGGTCCTCCGCCACCAAATAACTGTTGCAATAGCTTAGGATCGGGCTGTCCCGCCTTGGCAATAGCTTCTTTATCGTTCTGAGCGTTCACGATAGACCAATGCAAAAGCTTCTCCATTTTTTCGCCAGTTTCTGAGTGTTGATTGATCCAGCGAGGCTAATGGCAGTCTTCAATGGTGTTACTTTGACGGTTCCATCACTAGGATATATAGCACTCTCATCGATTATTTCAATGATTGATAGATTTTGCTGGAAGCTTCTGGTTGGATTTGTCATTATCGACGTATTCGCGTCACGTGATTGATTTAGAATAATACCGATTAGTGGATGTAATTCTAAACTTGAGATCTCCCAAACCGCTTCTCACATCTGTCGTTGAACTGATTGACCATTGGGATCCTTGTCTCTGATATTCAGTGTATCTTGTGATTATTTTTCTTGATGAATTCGTCCAGCTTGTAGACAAAATCAATTCCCACTGATTTAAGACCATCGATCTGCCTCCTAGATGATCTTATCGAGGTTGGAGAGATTGTCTCATCACTGGGGAGGGATTTATCAATTAACTCAAAGTGTTTGTCAACTTCTTCCCGACACCAGTTGACTAGGATCGAGGAGAATCTGTCCTTATCATCCTGGAAGATATCGCAAAAGCTGATGACAGCTTTCTTAATTATCTGAAAGCGGATGACAGCTATCTGGGTCAAGTAGTTTGTAGGGTTATCCAAAGATCCTGTTTGTAAAATTAGGCTCTTGATGAGATTTGATCTGTTTTGTAAGAAGAGATCCAGCCCATCTTCTGGTGCGCCAAGTTTGATCATGTTTTTCACAGCCGCCATCAGAGGCACTGTCTCGTTAGTCGTGGATATTGTTTGAGACAGTTTGGATATCACTGCTTCACGTCTTTGGTCCAATTTCAGAGAGATCAAACTGTATAGCATTATGTCATCCTCATTTCCTTGGTCGGCGAGCTTCTTCAGTTCCATCTCCATTGCATTGAGAGAATTAACAGCCCTGTCGAATTTCAATCTTCCCAGTTCGATGTCAATCTCTTCGACTCCACTACTGAGTGATTTTAATTTATGAGCCAGAGGCTTCACGTCTCGAGAATGGCTTCTGGAATGCATGGTCATGCTAATCTTCTGGAAAAGAAAATTATCCATGTCATCACCAGGTATTTTCCCCGGCGTGAGACTTCCCATACTTCTCCTTGGGTTTTTGACGGGACTCTTGGTACTCTCCCTGCCAGGTGTCTGTTGCAAGTAACTGAAAGACTCTTTGATTTTCTTGGCATTCTCCTCTTCTGCGTGGAATATGTCATGAAAGTCGTCCTTGGCTTTCCTCACGACATTAAGAACGCGAATAGCTTCTTGTTGATCACGGCACTCATAAATGCATCGAGTGCTGGGACCAAAACTAAATGACAGCCGTTTCGGTGAAACTCCCTCGAAGGAGACGCTCACATCTCTCAGATGACCACATTGTGCCACGATCAACTCCTTCTGTTTTTCTCTTGGCCGACTGGCTACTAGCACCATGTCGCTCAGGATGAAAATGTGAACAGTTTGCAAAGGTTTTAATGTGGCGATATTCAGCTCGATCCAATCACCAGACTCCATCAAAATATGTCTACCTGGAGAATTTCCAATGTACTTCCGAGCGCCTTCTACAGTTTTGAATAGTGTTGCTAACTGGTTATCCCAGATTCTTTCCAAGATAGCAACACTGCTGCGATCTCGCCTCATCGCGGAAATGCTGTCGGCCCTAACAGGTGGGAGCAGACCAGTGGACGAACCGCTTCTCATCTGCTCTATGTGTTGTCCCGCCTGGAGCTTTTTCTCTGCCATTACAAAGAACTCCTGCATCATGTCACTTAGCTCGCTAACACTTGATCTGAGTTGCTTCAACTCCAGGCTGGCAATGCTTAGATCTCTGTTGACGGTCAATATCTCGTTATATGACTTGTCGACATTGTCCTTAGCCTCCTCTTGCACTTCTATAGCTATTTCCCCAAGGTTTGAAGTAAACTCGTCAATTTCAATCGCACTGGCATCGCCCAGCGACTCACGCACAAAAGTCTTAGCATTGAATTTCGGATCAGCCAGCATCTTTCTGAGGGCAGCAGGCTTCAACATACCAGGGGCCAATGGGTTCGCTGCGGCCTCTTTCAAGTGACTGGTATCGTTTTTCGTGGGTATATTATCCACCGGTCTCCCATGTGCAACTTCATTTGCTCTTCTTGACGTTGGATCTTGTCTAGTCTGGCCCGTCTGCCTACTATCCATAGCCCCTGAAGGAAGAGGCATGGAGTAATCTAGTTTTGGCGGAACGTAGTTGGCGTTGTGCATCGACAATCTTCTCTGCATCGAGCTTGCCACTTTGTTCTTATCCTTGGCATTAATCGTGGGCAGCTGAGAGTACTGAGGTGCCATTTGCATCGAGCTGTAGGGATTAGTGGCTTTAGCTGGCTTCGATGCAGTCTTTGTCGGGGAGCTTGAGTTCTTGCCCTTGGATGGAGACAACCTTTGGCCATTCTTCTCAAGTTTTTTGTTCTTCAGTGAGAAATCTACCATTGTTCTTTGCTGCTGGATTGGCTACCCAGGAAACGATCTCAATGGCTATTTATCAACTCAAGTGTTGATCTTTGGTAGTATTTGTATGGTGTTTATTCACTTAGCTATTCCATCATAAGGTGAAAATCAATACAATGAATTACACTAGAGCTAACAATAAGCGAAGCTGCCGCAAGCAAAGTGAATTGTTTCGGATCCTGATCGGCAGCTGGCATATTTTGATGCTCAAACCTTCTCACAATGAGTATAACGAGTGAAGAGCTGAACTATTTGATTTGGAGATACCTTCAAGAGACAGGAAATGAAGTGAGTGCATTGGCCTTGCAAGACGAGACTAGAGTGCTTGAGTTTGATCGTAAATACAATACTGATGTCCCATTGGGTACTTTGGTAAATCTGGTGCAAAAAGGTATCCTGTATACCGAGTGTGATTTGCTGGTGGATTACAATGGGCAGATGAAGAAAGTTGATGAGAAACATTTCTCACAGAACTTCAATTTAGCACAGGCGCTGCAGGTAGAGAAAGAGAGGGGGCCTGATAGACTCGTGGATGGACGGTTCGCGTTAGAGAGCGATCCAGTGGAGGGAGAAGCGAAAGAGCAAGATCTTGAAATTGTGCAGAAGGAATCAACCGTAAAGAACAGTACAGTTGAAGGTGAGCCAGGTACAGAAGGTTTCATCAGGACTTTGAAAGAGACTTATAGACTGGGGAATGTTGTAAGCACCAGATGGAATCCAGTAGACAAGTTGATGCTTGCGGTTGGAGAGAAACAGTCGCAAGCTAAGGTTTACTCGTTTGACGAAAGCAGCAGCTCTTTGTTGAAGGAAATTGAGCTGAAACATCCGTTTGCATCTGGCAGTTCTGCTGGTAAGGCCACCAACGAGGTCTGTTTCTTGGCGTGGTCGCCAGATGGGAGTGAGATTGTGACAGGGGTGGAGAATGGTGAACTACGCCTGTGGAGGAAAGATGGAGCCTTGCAGAATGTTCTGAATTTCCATCGGTCGCCAATTGTATGTATCAAGTGGAACAGAGACTCGACACATTTTATTACAGCTGACGTAGATAACGTCACGATAGTGTGGAACGCCATAACCGGAACCGCAGTGCAGCATTTTGAGCTTAAGTCATCCGAGAGCTCTGAAGATTCTCTTGGGGTTGACCTTGAGTGGGTCGAAGTCGACAAATTCATCATCCCGGGCCCTCAGGGTTCGTTGGTCGTACACCAGATCGGGGAAACCAAACCGGTGGGTCGTCTGGTAGGTCATCAAGGCTCTATAAGTGCACTGCAATTTAATTCTAGCAACAAAATGCTGCTGAGTGCTTCAGATGACTACACTGTCAGGGTATGGCGAGGCGGTAGCAGTAATTTTAGCAACTGTTTCCTAGGCCACTCACAAAGCGTTGTATCTGTTGATTGGATCGACGACCAAAGAGTGATATCAGCCTCCATGGATGGTTCGGTACGCATATGGTCATTGGCAGATAATTCGCTAGTGGCCATAACCGTAGCAGATGGTGTTCCTGTATTAGCAGGTAAACTCTCTAGTGATAAAAGTCGGTACGCTGTCGGATTTGTAGATGGACAGGTCACCATATATGACATCAAATCAGTGCTTTCGAGACTGGATACTACAAAGCGTTACTCTCTGCCTCTGTCCTTGCAAGTTTACGGTACTTACCAAAGTCCCACTGACGGTGACTCAGTCTTTGACCTATCGTGGTCGCTAGAAAATGATAGAGTAGCAGTCGCTTACTCTATTGGACAGGGAACCATAGTTTCGATGTAGAAGAAGGTCTTTATTTCACTACGTGTATTAACAACTATATAGCATTTTTCAGTACCTCTGTATTTCAATCAATAATCGCTTCATGTAGATCATGATAACTCTTATCCTCGTAAGACTGCGAGTAAGAACGCACAGCGCAAGAGCCTAGCGAACTGGTATGGATGCTATTACCGATCCAACCTTCCAGACAACCAAAGCAAAGTCTCAGTATGCTGAAGAGACACCCTCGCTACTCACCTTAATAATCGACACGGCACCCAAGCTTTGGGCAGAATTAGATAATGAGGAAGAACAAAATGCAGATATAATAAGTGTTTTAGAGTCTATCATAGTGTTCCTAAACGCGCACCTGGCTTTCAACAGTTCCAACCAAGTGGCTGTGATCGCAGCTCATTCTCAAGGCATCAAGTATCTCTATCCCAAGAACAATTCAAGTCAAAGTAAAGCAACCACTAGTTCGCTCTCTGGTAAGGATCTCTCGATCATTAACAATGATATGTATCGACAGTTTAGAAATGTCGACGAGACTTTGGTCGAAGAGTTGTACAATCTATTTCAAGAGGAAAGAAATCAGGTCGAGAAAGCTACACAAAAAAGCACCTTGGCTGGAGGGATATCAGCAGGGCTTACCTACATCAACAGGATCTCCAAAGACCTTGCCACGATCTCGCTCAAGTCCAGGCTTCTGGTGATTACATGTGGGAGTGGCGGTGGGAGAGATGAGATATTTCAGTACATCCCAATAATGAATTGCATATTCTCGGCAACCAAACTGAAGTGTCCAATTGATGTGGTGAAAATTGGAGGCCATAAAGAAAGTACTTTCCTGCAGCAGACCACCGATGCCACCAATGGCGTTTATTTGCATTTAAACTCGACCCAAGGTCTCATGCAATATCTAGCAACGGCAATGTTTATTGATCCTTCTCTGAGGCCCATGATTGTTAAGCCAAACCAAGGGTCTGTGGATTTTAGAACGTCCTGCTACCTGACTGGTAGGGTGGTTGCCATTGGATATATCTGTTCTGTCTGTTTATGTGTCCTATCCATATTGCCACCTGGCAATAAGTGCCCAGCCTGTGACTCTGAATTCGATGAGAAGGTCATTGCCAAGCTCAGAAAGAGTAACAGGTAGCTCAGTCAAATTGACTCCCGTTTCGAACAATATCAAAATCAAAGCTTTCGGGATAGTTGTGAGCCTCTATAAGGTGCTTAATTCTTTCTCTCTGAGTTTCAAAATCTTCCTTACAAAGTTCTTCGAAACAATGGTATCGGGCCCTATCTGCATTGAATGGGTTATGCATTTCTTCAAGATGTAGGTTCAATAGCCTATCTGTGGCAAGATTCTTACCGCATTGCGCACAACAATGGTCGTGATATTGCTGGACATGACTTGTGTATAATTCTATAGGAACGTAAACATTAGAGCATGGATGTTCCCAACAAGTAATACCAACTCTGTTTGGACCACAGTGAGGCCCACTTTTGTCCTCATCATCAGAGTCTTCGTTGACCCTTTTCATGGTATTTCTGAATTTATATGGACCTTCTAAGCTAGTCTTCCTTCTGCTTCTCAAGAGATGCGATTCTTAATCACATCGCAGATCATCGCTTTTGAAATTGCAGACAGAGCTAATAGGTTTCATTAACGGGATCATCAGAGAGAGTGGTAAAGCACTAATGGACACCGAAAATGACCGGACAGTGGATTCAGTCTTTGGCCAAACGCCTGCTTTCTCATTAAATGACCCTCAGGTCAATCCAGCTGTTGTACAGTATCTTAGCGGTGTTCGACAAGAAGCCTTAAGAACTAGCGTAATTAGAACTGCTCGAGTCAAGCGGCACACGGCTGACATTTATGATGATGATGAGGTACTTATCAAGAGGCCAAGGGCACAAATGCCATCTAGTGAAGCGGTAAAATACGTCGAGTCTCATCTCAATGAGATCATACGATGGTTCAAAGATGCCAGAAAAATGGTATTGGGTAACAGCATCATACTTCAGAGTCATACAGACGATTCTATCAACCTACTACTGCATTTCCTCCGAGAATACTTGACTGGTATGTCAGAGAAGGATGGGGAAGCTGCAGACCTTCTCAGTATCCTGGAAGATCTGCCTCCAATGGAAGAGAACGAGGACTATGAGCTGGATGAGGAATGGGCAGAATCAGTGGTAAAGAAGTTATGCACCAGAAACATTCGAAGTGTCAACGACATCAAGCTAATAATTAACGACTCTAACTTGCCTAAGCCTATCGGATTCAAACAATGGTATCGATACTTGCAACAAACAGAGCCCAGTCAGTTCGCCTTCAGCTCGACGATTGATGAGAGGAACATTTGGGTCTTGGTTCAATACATGGCACAAGAATGGATCAAAACTATGTCTAAGTGCAAGAAGCCAGCTCAGTCTGCGAAATTCAGCAGTTGGCTCCTCTACGTATTGTTCAACGTTCCTAACAGACTGACCGCGGAGTATACCAGTAATCTGCGTAACCTGGGCAAGAAATGCAGACGAGCTGTCAGAGAAACCCCAGAAAATGGTAACGAGGGCCAAAATGAACCTAGATCACTGCTAATCAAAGATGTACTATCGCGTGAACTAGCCGAGTTAAATGTGCCCGAGCCTCCCGCAGGGTTAAATATCACTCAGTTAAGCCTGTCAGTCATAGCGGTAATCTACGGACAGAAAGATCTGATCGATTGGACCATCTCAGACGATCAATTGTGAGATCCACAAGTTGCTTCTTTCACATCGCTTGAGTGCGGCGGTGCAATGATCGCTGTTTCCAGACTGAAAAATTCAGCTTAAAAATGATTGTAAGGTCAGACAGTAAAGACCTTAGCAAATCCACAATCCATTGCTTCTGTTGGTCACTTCTGCATCCAGAATCGAAAAGTCTTGCCAGATTCGAGTATTGAAGTTTCCTCAGCCAGTATTGAGGAATGTCTGAAGATTCACAAGCACCGCAATTGATCGATGATCTTGAGCTACATCCTAAAGAAGATAAGGCCAGAGTGCTCAAAGACCTTTTAGCTGGTACGGCAGGTGGTATAGCTCAAGTGCTAGTTGGTCAGCCATTTGACACGACCAAAGTGAGACTGCAAACTTCGCGAACCCCGATTTCTGCAGCACAAGTGATTAAGAATCTTTTGAAGAACGAAGGGATTTTGGCATTTTATAAAGGCACTTTAACACCTCTGGTCGGTGTAGGTGCCTGTGTCTCCATCCAATTTGGTGTCAATGAAGCAATGAAAAGATTTTTCCATGGGCTGAATTCTCAACCACAAGCAACTTTGACTCTTCCACAATACTACACCTGTGGTCTAGTCAGTGGTTTCACCAATTCGTTTCTAGCGTCTCCAATAGAGCATGTCAGGATACGTTTGCAAACCCAAACTGGCTCAGGTGCGGCAGCCGAGTTCAAGGGTCCATTGGACTGCATAGGAAAATTAAGAAGTCATAAGATACTGATGCGTGGTCTATTCCCAACCTTGTTGAGAGAAGGCCACGGATGTGGTACTTATTTTCTAGTCTATGAGGCGCTTATTGCTAGAGAGATTCAAACAGGAGTCAAAAGAACGGAGATACCAGCTTGGAAGTTATGCAGTTTTGGTGCGCTATCCGGAACCGCTTTGTGGCTGATGGTATTCCCTATTGATGTTGTCAAGTCCGTTATGCAAACTGACAGCTTGAAGGCTCCTAGATATGGTAAATCCATCGTAGAGGTGACTAAAACCCTCTATGCTAGAGAGGGTCTAAAAGCATTTTTCAAAGGTTTCGGTCCTATTATGTTCAGAGCAGCACCTGCAAATGCTGCGACCTTCGCCACCTTCGAGTTCGCAATGAGGTTGCTCAACTAAGCTAGCCGAGACTGAGTGCCGAATGTAATCCGATCGAATGGTCAGCTTTAGGCGTTTATGCAGAGATGCTAAGTACATCTAAAAATAATCGCTATTGAGTGTATATAGCCATGAAAATGGAAATGCAAAGGCGATCAGGCGTCATCATCGAGTCTCCTCAATAGATAGTCCACTTCGACCTCTTTTGTCACAGGGATAACAATTTCTTTGTAGATTTTGACGAGGTACTCTGGAGTGATTCTCCTTTGGCCTTCTCTGTTCGTCGGATCGACGCCGTACACATCGGCCTTGGTTATCAATCTCTCCAAGATCTTTTCTTCAACAGCAGTGTTTGTAATATTATCCATTATACCTTTCACGTCTTTGTTCTTGATTAGTTCCGCATATAGTTCTTTATCATTTTGATACTTGGCTTCAGCAACGAATTTACCGAAATGGATACGTCTACTGAGACTCTGTAGACATGTAATATCCACGGTGGCCACCGAACCGTAGTTCTCAGTCTGGTCACCGTCATATTTCGAGATCAATGGAACGATCTCTTCCTCGTAGGTGCGCTTGATCTTAGCGTTATAATTAATCTGTGGCGCATAAGAGGCCAAGATTTGAGGGTAGTCGATATCTGGTAATATAGGCTTCAAGATCTCATCCGGGAAGAATGGAGTTTCGTCAGGCGATTCGAATCTTCTTAGTTGAGAATGAACCTTTTCCATATGCATCAACGCCCAGTCCAAGAATGATCCATCAAAATTTGGTAGTGGTAATCCAGGGTGGCCCTTTGCGTAAACTGCTGGACAAGTCGGGAAATGAGATCTTTCTATGAAATTGAAGATGATGGTGTCCTCCATTCTGACTAGCTCATCTCTGATATTTTGTAGGTTTAAAACCGTCTCTTTTTTGTTGAAATCCATGGTTGAGTTAGGTAAAGTAGTCTACACTAGATCTCTTAGTCGACTAGTAGAGACACTTCAAATTAGGGCCTTCTCTTGTGCTTTTTCGTTCGAGCATCTTACTATCAGTTACAAGAGAATGTCGCTGATAGATAAGTGTCAATCGAAAAAAAAATCTGCACAGGTCTTTAATCGTAAATTTGCCTACCCAGCCAATTGTTTAAACCTACATATGCGAATATTTAAAATGATGTGTCTTGATCTATTCAGCTCGAGGATGTTCACGAGCAGGTCTTTCTTTCTGACCTTTCTTCTTCAGAATATCTTGTACCATCTCTTCGTTCCTCTTGGCTTCCCTATCCAGATCTGTATCTGAGCGATAAAGTCCAAATGCCCTGAACCAGAGGAATCTACGCCAGCGTGATATCTTATCTGTATCCAATCCATAGTTTGTATAGCTTTGCGCAAGGTCCCGTTCAGTTTCCTCGTGCGAGTAGTTCTTCCTCGTCAATGAGTCCTCGATACGCGTCAGAAGAGCTGTTGCCTGTATGCATATCACAAATCCGCACAGCCACATGAATAGGACCCAGGCATCGAACGGTTGCTTTTCGGCGTTCATTCGACTTGCGTCGTCCCAAGTTCCGGCGTTCCAATAAGCGTATGCATAATCGGATCTATAGCCATGGGATCCCGGATACTGAGCCGCTGGCGTAGATGCGACTGATCCCGTAGGTCCATACGGCCAGCCGCTTTGAGTAAAGTCATACAGCCTCTTCTTCTTGGGATCGCTTAAGATCTGATACGCTGCAGTACTCACTTTAAATCTGTGTAGTTTCTCGTCGCTGGAAAGCAAGTTCTTTTCCAATTGCAATTGGTCTAGCGGAGATCTGATGATCTTGATATTTTGGGAGATATCAGGGTGATACAGCCTCGCATATTCATGATATTTCTTCTTCATCACCCTGGCGTCGATTTCAGGGCTACCTGCTTTACTGTCTATACCAAATAGATCATAAGGAGTAGGAAATTCGTGCTTGGGCCATTTCAAATCGTAGTGGATATCTGAATCAGGCTCTGGTTTCTTAGGAAACGTTGCATAAGATCTGCAAAGTACTGTCTTTCTGACTACACAGGGCGAAGCGATACAGGACGAAATGAATGCTTTCTTCCATGCCAGGTTCTCGCATATGGTGCTCATTATCATCGCGACTCCAACGTCGATTACCACTAAACCAACGTCAAACTAGATGTTGTATTAACATATTCCTCCATTTCTGCTCTTCTGAAGGTATTGCGATGGAGCGATCCGATGGATTTATCGCCAATAGGAGGCGACGCTGACAAGTATGGAGCCACTACCATGGCGGTTCATAATCAATCAAGCGTTTTGATTGGTCAATTTTAAGGTTTGCACCAAATTCATAAAGACGAAGATTACTATGCGATTGAATGATCTAAAAAGGTACAATACACCCAATCTCTGAATAAAACTCATTTCAGGTGTGCAACGGACACACACACCAGCCGACGGTCATTCAATCGTTCTTCCGGCCAAAGAATACTTAAAGTGCTCCATCATAACCAGCTAATCATTAGAAAGTGTTTCAATACCTCGTAAAGGTGATACTATGCGATCTCGTCACTATCTTATTCTTTTCTTGGCATTCTTGTTACTTAAGCGATCGTTCATGGGATAGATAGGAAATGAAAAAAATGACAATTCACAAGTTAAACTTCGAAAGTCTGCTAAGATGGTAACTCTAGGCAAGTATGACCAAATTGGAATGGATATCGCCTATGAAGAAGCAGCCAAGGGGCTTTCCGAGGGCGGTGTGCCCATTGGTGGCTGTCTGATCAACAACGAAGACGGTACGGTGCTTGGTCGTGGTCACAACATGAGATTCCAGAAAGGTTCTGCCACTCTACATGGTGAAATTTCAACTCTTGAGAACTGTGGTAGATTACCTGGGAAAGTTTACAAGAACACCACACTTTATACCACTCTATCACCATGCGACATGTGCACTGGTGCCATTATAATGTATGGTATCCCAAGATGTGTTGTTGGTGAAAACGTCAATTTCAAGAGCTCTGGCGAAGAGTACTTGCAATCCAGAGGACATGAAGTCGTTGTTGTCGACGATGAGAGATGCAAAAAAATAATGAAGACGTTTATCGATGAGAGACCACACGATTGGTTCGAGGACATTGGCGAATAGTCAGTTATATAAAGTTTCTAATTACGCGGTAGTTGGGGCACTTGGTGCCGCAGAAGTTGTAGCTTTGGCGGCCTTTGGTGGTGCCATTGGAGGCTGTGGAAGCACCAAGTTCATATAACAGACAAGCAAACCGACAACACTTAGAAGAACTTTCATCAGAGGTGGTTGGTCCATGGAGTTCTTGTTGGAAGAAGCACCAGCGTCCTCTGGGTCAGTGTTGAAGTAGTAATGCACACTCTGGATTAAAGCGAACCACCCGATAAACTTATTCCTCAGAAACATTGCCACCATTGGCATTGACTGGTTGACAAGCCCTGACAACCCAGTGTTGGTCGCGTAGGGACTCTTTGGTGGTGCAACATGTTTATAACTACTCAGATGTTAGTCCACGACCGGCAGGAAAAAGGCCTTAGGCGCAATAAAACTTACGGTATAGATAGATCAGGTCTTTTCAAATTGTTCAACCCCATAACGAAACGATCTCGGTACTCTTCTTGCTCCCATTATTCATGAGTTCTACGGCTGATCTACTCAACCTTTTCAAAGATATCGATAGTTCGCTAAGCGAGGTCATGTGACCTGCGACACAACTAATCATAAAGTCGTTCAAATTATCTATCTAAAAACCATTAAAAAACCAATTCAAGAGCATTGGTAGTAACCAAATTATGCGAATTCATAAGTACAATCGGTGCAGTTGGACAGTGATCTATAAGAAGGTATTAATTCCAACTGTTGAAATTTCTCAGCGTCACGGTGATAGTAAAAACCTTGAATGTTACCCGTAACCTGATCGTGAACAATGTAATAAAACCCGTCGTAGGACGCGCCAGCGATGCCATCAACCAACGCATCAGGCACTAAAAACTTTTCCTTCCACCTCATGAATATGAATCGTTGCTCCAAGTAGTCATCGAACTCGCAATTCCCCTCTATCACGTCGTTCAAAGTAGGATGTCCCTGTCCCGACTCTTCGGGCAGGAACAACTGTTTGAAAGCGGGGAAATTGAGCCAATGCTCCAGATCCGTCTGATCGTCAGCTTTGTAAGAGCTCATTAGCGAGTCCTCAGACCAGCTCGACGACAGGAATCCGAGCTCCTTATGTGTCACGGCGTACCCTTCGAAATACGTCGTGATCTCTGGGTGTTGGCTTGTTAGCCCACAGATGGTCAAGAAACCGGTCAAGTGTGGTGACAGCGAGCTGCACCCGTTCAAAGGCAGATCCACTGTCTTCAACTCGACCTCGATCTGGTACTTCTTATAACCCGAGATCTGGTACCCTGAAAACCCCATTCGAGGCCGCAGAAAGTTCGTAGGGGTCGACACAGAGCTGGTCGACAACCATTGCGAGCTCTGAGACCGCTCACCGTACGTATACGTGGAGTGATCCTCCAAAATAAATTTCTTCCGCGGCGGCGATCCGCTCGCGGACTTCCCGACAAGCTGCTGCAGCGAAGACAAGGAGTCCTGCGAAGCGCACTTGTAAAGATCCGCAGACAAAAGATACTGCTGCTTCTCCAACGCCAACGATCCAAACTGTGCTACAGCATCCTCACATATCACCATCTCCTGATCCGCCGCGCGAACTTCGGACTCCTTCTTCCGACACAGATCTCCGGCATCGGTCACGGCTCCCACGCTCTTGGTCACTTCATTAATCATTCCGGCTGACTATGCTGCCCGATGTGCAACCGATGCCCTCTACTAACCTCCCACTACCGCTTCGCAAGCTTGGTTATATACAGGCCATCAAAGGACCTGCAAAAAGGAATGTTCTTCGAAAAGAAATCATGCGACAACAGATTATCCGATGTGTCTCAACTCGCAGATTATCTTCCGGCAGAACTACACCACGATAACGCGTGGAAAAACGTTGTTCCGCGCCGCACAGCGGGGCACCCGTCGGACCTACATATTCTTCCGGCGGG
Organism: Torulaspora gathmanii; assembly: GCA_030580195.1. Classification (NCBI taxonomy): domain Eukaryota; kingdom Fungi; phylum Ascomycota; class Saccharomycetes; order Saccharomycetales; family Saccharomycetaceae; genus Torulaspora; species Torulaspora gathmanii. The sequence continues at coordinate 77,327 of JAKTSM010000016.1, read as the reverse complement.
TTTCCACGAGACAGAAAAAAAATCGATCACCGGGAAAAGTCGGGTACTGCCAGCGTTTCTTTTCCGCGGGGTCGTCGGCGGCTACACCGTACCAGATGTGTCGCCCGCTACGGCGGGCGACACAGCCGTTCACAGTGACCTCGTTTGAGGTGGCCCACGCCTCGCCACTCAAATTCCGTTTTTTCTCGCTCCTTGTCCGCAAACGTTTCCTAATCGGGCGCACTGGCAAAACTTTATGTCCGGTTCGGGAAGGATCAGTCACCTTCAGGCACCCAGGCGCGTTTATCATTCTTGTTGAAGTATTCTTCGATCGAGCACCCTGCTTCTTTTTCTAAGCACTGCTTGGTGAAAAAACTAGCAGCCGCCGGCACCGAGACCAGCGAGCGACGCTCAAGTCGCGGCGCCTGTGTTCTGCCGTGCCCGACTGATAGTGGTCGTTCAGTAATTCTTATTATGAGACAAAAGGTTTTTTCCGCAGAAAAGTTTCTTTGACGTCAGTTCATTGATCAATAAATCGGTGACTGCGATTTGTCTTATCCCGTTGTTCTAAAGCGGTGGGAAATCTATTATATAGACCTTTTGAAAACCGCTATTATCTCGGTACGCGACAGCAAGCGCAGTGACAGGGTTGTGTATTGGTCTTGAGCGTAGTCATAGCTAGATCTACAGATGGATGACTCACCGCGTGGGATGGGCAATGGTAGATACGGCGAAAAAGAGAAGATACCTAGGCCGAGGAATGCTTTCATCCTGTTCAGACAGCACCATCATCGTCTGCTTATCGATGAGTGGACGAGTCAGGGCGTCGAGATCCCGCACAACTCCAAGATCTCGAAGCTGTTAGGCGTGAAGTGGAAGGAGCTGTCTGCGGACGAAAAGACACATTGGAAGGAACTGGCCGAGAAGGAAAAGACAGATCATGAAAAGAAGTATCCCGATTACCGGTATAAACCGGTGAGAAAACAGCGGAAGAAGCGGGACACTGTGTCTGCGGCGGCTGCGGCGGCGTCGCCGCCGCAGCAGCAGCAGCAACCCGTGGTCCATCATCAACATCCCGCTCCACCAGGGTTGCTCCCGTTTAACAACTACACCAGACGGAGTGGCAGCGAGCCACACGGCAGCGCAAACGCGGGGTCCTACTACTTGCCCAACGCAACCGCCAACGTCCAGACAGCGCACATGCAACCGTACTACGTGCAGCAGCCGTATCCATACAACTACTACCCAAAGACTACGAGTCCTGCCACTGCTACGACTCAAGTGTACCCGGCTCCCATGCCCCTGCCACTGCAAATGCAGATGCAGATGCAGATGCAGATGCAATTGCAAGCGCAGCAAAGGAATGCCCGCGATCCGGTCCCCGACTTTTCGTATCACCCGGGCTACCATCACCATCAACAGCACCAGCAACACCGGATTTGGAACACCCAGCATATCGGTAACTCTACTCAAAATCAAACTACAAAATTGCATCCAGCCGTGTCATCGACACCACGTTTTCACGATTTCCAAAACAACTCGAACCCTGGTCCCAATCAACCCCAGGATCCAACCTCGCATTGATTATCACTACGACCCTAATCCTCAGCACCAAATTGCATTTGATAGACCATCCCAACTACATATCTTAATCATCATCGTCTTTGATTCGATTCGTTAAGCTTGTTCGTTCGTTCTGTATGACTTGTCTTGACTATTTTTCATCTTTTTTTTCCATTGCCACGTAACTGGAGAAACCCAACAAACTTGAATCTACGTTGACTAGATTTAGGTATATAATCGAGTGTGGTTCTTGAGTACTATAGCTTAGACCATAGTTTAGAGTGGAATTGTCATAACAAGGATCGCATAGCCGAGATGAATCCACAAATCAGTAATTTGGCCATCATGGTGGTCATGATGCAACTGGCTCGTCGTATCGACATGGAGGACGAGAAAAATATCATGTACATTAGAATTGCATACGGAGCATCTGTTGGGTTGGCATGGATCATTTACCAATTGGTCAGAAAGAGCATCGTGGCAAAGAACGATTTGACTACATTGAAATATGTCACTCCAGCAAGCCCAATGAGTGGCGAAGGTGAGAAATTGGAAGTGACTACTGTTAGAGATTATGATTTGAAGGAAATTGACAGCGCAATCAAGTCCATTTACACTGGTTTGGCCATGATGGGGTTCATGCACTTCTACATGCACTACACAAACCCATTGTTCATGCAATGTATCTCTCCAATCAAGACCGCTTTGGAATCGAACGAAGTTAAGATCCATTTGTTTGGTAAGCCAGCTTCTGGTGATCTAAAGAGACCTTTCAAGGTGGCCTCCATGTTTGGCGGTTTCGGTGGTAACAACGGTCCAAAGACTGACAAGAAATCCATTGAAGAAGCAGAAAGAGCTGGTACTGGTGGTGTCAAGACCGAGTGATCATGCACTAGTTTTCTCTATGTAGGTTGTACAGTTCTTCAAACTTTGTATAGTTAAGCGAGATTGAAAAAGTACACCACTTCCGATGCACCATGGACTGCAAGGTGTTGGTGCTGGGAGCCGGTGGGCTGGGATGTGAAGTGCTCAAAAACTTGGCCATATCCGACGTGAGGGAGATCCATGTCGTTGATATCGATACCATCGAGTTGACCAACTTGAATAGACAGTTCCTATTTCGCGATCATGACATAGGGAAACCAAAGGCCGAAGTGGCTGCTAGCTACATCAATGCATGGAGCCAGCGGAGAAAATTGAGAGATCCAAGTGCAAATGAAGTGGTAGTGGTACCGCACGTACGGGATTTGACCTTGCTTCCGCAAGAGTTTTATAAGCAATTCCAGTTTGTGATATCTGGCTTGGATGCCATAGCGCCACGCAGATTCGCCAACGAGATGGTGGTGCAGATAACGAGAGAAACCCAATATGAGGTCTGTATACCGCTTATTGACGGTGGCACAGAGGGGCTCAAGGGCCACGTCAAGACAGTGATTCCGGGAATCACAGCGTGCTGGGAGTGTTCCATTGACACAGTCCCCATGCAACAGGACACTTATCCCCTGTGCACCATCGCTAACAATCCAAGAACGCTTGAGCATGTCATCACTTATGCGGCGACCGTGAGTTTTCCACAGGCCAACTTAGATGATCCACAAGACGTACAAAATCTTTTGGATCTCTCACTAAATAGAGCTCGCGAGTTTGACATCGATCATAAGGAACTCACAAGAGACTACCTGCTCGGCATTGTGAAGCACATCATACCCAGTTGCAGTAGCACCAACGCAATTGTTGCGGCGGCCTGTACATCGCAAGTGGTCTCAATATTCTACGATCTCGTCGACTTCGACACAATGCCCACTTTCACCGTCTTCAACGGCTCCAGCGGGTTCTTTACTCATAGTTTCCGGTACGAGAGGAATGCCAATTGCATTGTATGCCAAGGCTTGTAAGATTAGCAAAGACAAAGCCGGGTCACCCCTGTCTTATTGGGCTTGAAGGAACAACTGATATCAACTGAGGTGTCAAATCAATACTACAGAGCTTGTTCAAGGAGTATTGTATCTGCTGGAACCATGTCCTGGAGGCTGTTTGGGTCATGCTTGCCGAGAAACGTCTTGAGAGGAAGTTTCGCTGCTAGGGCGAACTCCAGGTGGTACTCCGTAGGTGAACAAATTATCAAGCCCGTTCGTATAATAAATCAGCCGCTGGGGTCTGAGATTCTGATATCGGAGAGAGCATTCAAGAGGCTAGCTGACATATACCGCGAAAGTCAGGAAGTGCTGAAGGTAGCTGTGGAAAGTGGCGGTTGCCATGGGTTCCAGTACAACATGACGCTGATCCCGAATGCTCAGGTGGAGAAGGAGATCATAGAGCTTGAAAAAGGTAAGGAGTCTGCGGTTCCGGTTCATGAATCGGCCAAAGAGGAAGATAGTGATGATTTCGACGAGGAGTTCGAGGACAATAAGGATGTTATCTTCGTTCTGCCCGAAGATGGTGGGAAGGTCGTGGTCGATGAAAATTCCTTGAAGATTCTGAATAAGACAACTTTGACCTACAGTACTGAGCTAATCGGATCGACGTTCAAGATTGCGGGGGGGAAGATGAAGAGCAGTTGCGGCTGCGGGAGTAGCTTTGATGTTGATCCTGAGAAGTGAACAATTGTACACTTATATATACGGGCATTTATGACATTTTTGGTAACGTTACATTAAACATGATACTGAATTGATTTCAGTATGGCTTGTAGCACAGAATCGTCGATCTCGGCGCTGCCTGTTGTCATTTGGCTTTTCCCGACCTTGGCGCGGCCAATAAGACCTATCGAGGACAGAGGCAGTCGTTTCAGTTGCATTCCGGTTTCTTGGTCTAGATAGGATGTAAGTTGTTCTGAATAAAGATTCTTGTCAGGTTGTGCGAGAGATTGAAGCGAATTCTTGTCGATCTCAATTTCCATCTTTGTAAGATTCTTTGCCTCGGTGACAACATCAAAGACAAGCCTTGTATCGTAAAACCTCTCTAATGCCAGCGAATCTGCCACACTCAGCATCGAGCTTGGATCGAGGACAACGGGAATGACGATCAGACCAAGATGCGATTTGAGCCATTCCTTGCAGATCTCAATTGCTTGCCTTTCACCGCTGTAGGCCAGGATTGCCGGAGTCGGCAAACTATCGTCGGTGAACACCACGAAAGTGTTCGCAGAGTCCTCAACTTCCTGCATCAAGTATATCTTCCGAGGGCCATCACCATGTGTGTCGTCGGATTTTAGCCGTAACTCAGCGTGCAAAGCCTCTTCGAGGCTCTTTTGACCTTTTGACACCTCGAAAGACTCGCTCAGGGCATAAAAGGACCAAGAATGGGGCATTTATCCAGCATTGCTTGTGGTTTGTCAGTTTTAAGTCTTAGTCCAGAAAGTCGTCAAGACGTATATCGAAAAGGAGAACTGCTCACTAGATCTTGATCAGAAGTCCGAAGAGATCAAAGAGGATAAGCATCATATTGATGTGCTAGCAGTATGAGTGACTTTTGGGACAAGAATAAGGGATCGATCACATCTGGGCTGAAAACTGCTGGGAAATACGGATTCCAGGGCACCAAATATGTTGCCAAGACCGGTTACAAGGCTGGCAAGAAGAACTTTAACAGTAAGAAGAAGAATGACAAGACCAAGAAGAATAAAGATGATGATGATGAAGAGTCCGAAGACGAGCAGGACACAGGGCATCACAGCTACCGAAACAATTATAAGGACCCTTCCACCCTTCCACCTCCCCCAGTAAGAGGCGCCCCAGGCCAGGCTCCATATCAGCAGCCTCAGTATCAGCAGCCTCAATATCAGCAGCCGCAGTACCAGCAGCCTCAGTATCAACAACCGCAACCGCAACAAACTCAGTATCAACAACCGCAGTATCAGCAACCTCCAGCTCAACAGCCTCAGTACCAACAGCCTCAGTACCAGCAGCCTCAATACCCACAACCCCAGTATCAACAACCTCAGTACCAACAGCCTCAAATACAGCAACTGCAGCACCAGCAGCCTCAATATCAGCCAGCTCAGCCAGCTCCTGTGCAAACACCACAGTTTCAGCAGCCTCCACAGATAGCTGGACCTCTCTCTCCAGCAGTACAACAACCTTTGGGCACCAATCTACCCCCAACCCCCCCTTCGAGGCAACTAAATGGACAAAATAGTCAAACTCCAGTACCAAGTGCTCCTATGTCTGGTTTAACGGCTTTGCCTACCAGTGGAGATGTCATTTCACCTACTCCTGTACCAATGAGCGGCCAAATTATGGCGCCAAATGCGATTCCTCAAGCTTCTAGTGCCCAGATGGTTACCACTCCGCAAGGTTTGGTCGCTCCAGGCGTAGAACAGCAGCCCGCTCAAGTCACAATGCCACCTTCTGGAGGTGCAGTGCCGGCCTACACAAGAGCGAGGTTGGATAGCCCGCCGCCATCAGGAGCAACTCTTCATGCTGAGTCCACGTCTACGGGAAGCTCGGGTCCTGCAGGTGAGAGTCCGGTTCCCGGTGTAACGCCCTATGAGTACGGTAGCTTGGAAGCTAGAAGGTTGGCCTCACGGCTACCTACAAGTCCTGTCGATCTTAACTCTTTGCCTCCGCCACCAACTCATAAGGACAGAAGCACCCCCAATCTAGTGAATGGCAGCCCTAAGCCTCAATCAGGTAACCAAGATAATCAGGCACCTGTTACTAGAACGGAGCCGATTAACAAAGCCTCTGCGGACTCTCCTCAAGCGGCGCCTAAACCAGCCGATGGGGCTTTGCCGCCGGCAAGTGTTCCACCGCCTTACAACCTTGCGACGCAAGCTGTTGCCCCAGTGTTACCTAGACGTACATCTAAGACTTCTGATGTTGTATCTCAAGAAGAGCCTACGACAGAAACCACCAGTGTCGCAGAGAACACCGAGGTGGAAGCTCGTGGTATTGCCGGAAAGTTTGATTACGATGTGAAAGTTGATTACGCTCCACCACCGAAACCACATAGAAATGTGCCAGTCACAAGTTCCAAGCCTTCGATTCCTCGCAAACCGACTATTTCGACGTCAGGTGTGAATTCTGCTGGTACCTCAAACTCGTTGACTCGCCCAGTGCTTCCAAAACGTCAGTCAACAGAACCTCCTATTGGCTCTACTGCGGTTCCTGCCTCTGCAGAACGTACGTTTGAACCACCACCCAAACCTTTCAGAAGGACAGAAACTCAATCTACTCAACGCTCTAGCCACTCTACAAAATCATCCATCCCAGTGACAAATGCCGGTGACGAATCATATTCTTCTGTACAGGATGTGTCATCTTTCCCACCACCGCCGGTACGAAGCAGACCTTCGACTCAATCTGTCGTTTCAGCTCATCACCTTGACAATGGTGACCCATTAGAGATACATCCAAGAGGACGTTTGCCTCCGTCAGTTCCTTCTACTGACCAAAACGAAAGCACCAATACAAGTGCAGAGTCAATCACAGGTAAGAAAAAGGCTCCACCGCCAACGGTAAAGCCAAAGCCTAAAGGATTACTGAGTAGAGCCTCTACTACCGAGAATTTGCAAAGCATGGCGCCTGAGCATACAAATCCGACAGGAATCTCGGCCATAACAGAAGAACTTTCTCATATCCACCTGCGGAAAACCGGTCGCACACTGGGCACTGAGCCAGAGCATCATAGTTTAAACTCAAGTCTGGCAACGAAGAAAACTCCACCGCCCGTGGTTCCTCGCAAGAAAGATTCATTGAAGCATGCACCTCCGGTTCCAATGAAATCTTCCTCGCTTAGATCCAAACCCAATGAGCAAGAAGAATCGGCAGCTGCAGACAAAGGAAACCCTTTCGAGCTTTACCTCAAGGACGCAGTTCCATCCGAGGAGAACCGCTTCCACCACTAGCCAATAGAGAAATTATACCTGGAAAACATCTATGTAGTGATGACCCTATACAAAACTTACTTAGCCGCACGTTCAAACCGGACACTCAGTAGTCAAAGCTCAACCACATCATTTGGACAGCAAAGCTGCGAATTGCTGAATGTTGATCTCACCTGATCCATCGCTCACTTCTCTCAACATATCATCGACTTCGGCATCGGTCAATTTCTCACCAATTGAAGTCAAAACATGCTTCAATTCTGCGGCCGAGATCAGACCGTCACCGTTCTTGTCAAACACCTTGAACGCTTCCAATAACTCCTGTTCCGAGTCGTTAGACTTCAACTGACGTGACATCAGCGCCAAAAACTCGCTGAATTCGATCTTGTGGTTACCATCAATGTCAATCTCATTCATCAGATCAGCCACTTCAGCTTCACTGGGCGATAAACCCAAAGACCTCATGACCGTGGCCAGCTCGCTCGACGAAATAGAGCCGTTGTTGTCCTTGTCGAACAACGCAAAAGCTTCCTTAAACTCGGCAATCTGTTCTTCGGTTAAGTTGGATGACATACTGGTGATCAACAGCTCTAGCTTGCAAACCAATCTTGTTGATCGAGCCCAGTGAATCTTAAAGCTTGTAATCTGACCTAACTTAAAGGCCTTTAAAGCCTAGGGCGGTCACTTGTCACGTCCATATAAGATCGGATCATCGCAGCCACTTATGAATGCTCGATGAGATCGACAAGAAGCCATTGATGATTGCTGAGGGCCATCTGAAGTGGTTGATCATACTGATTGCCGTATATCTCACGGTACCATTGCTCGGATACATTTTGATCCCATATCTGCTCTATGGGAACCGATCGACGAAGAAACGGATCGTGCTGTATGTGCTAGGGGACATTGGGCACTCGCCTCGTATGTGCTACCATGCATTGAGTTTCAGTGAACGCGGTTGGCAGGTAGAATTGTGTGGATATGTTGAGGATACGCTTCCTGAAGCGATTGTTAAGGATTCCAATATCACGGTGCATGCACTGCCCGTGTATCGCACAAAAGGGGGTGTTGCTGGGATGGTTTGGAAGGTTGTTATGCAGGTGTTCTCAATTGCTTTGCAATTGTGGGACTTGAGAGGTAGCGACTACCTAATGATGCAAAATCCGCCATCGATTCCGATCCTACCACTGGCTGTGTTGTACAGACTGACAGGTTGCAAGCTAATAATTGACTGGCACAATCTGGGATACACGATCTTGCAGATGAAGTTTGATGGGTCATTCTGGCATCCATTTGTGGTGGTACACTATTTGGTAGAGTATGTGTTTGCTAAATTTGCAACCTACAATGTGACTGTAACGAAGGCTATGAAGGGTTTTCTGGTGAACAGTTTTGGGCTGAATGCAAAGAGCATCGCAGTTCTTTACGATCGTCCTGCTGCGCAATTCCAGCCTCTGCCTGAGACTTGTGATCGGGCACGTATGTTGAAGACAGAACCGTTCATTAGGGACTACATACCGGATGGATTCGACGTCGAGAAAGGTGACAAGATCATCGTCACCTCTACTTCTTTCACTGCCGATGAAGACATTGGGGTTCTGCTGGGAGCACTCAAGATCTATGAGAATTCATATGAAAAGTTCGATCGCACTCTGCCAAGAATTATGTGCTTTATAACCGGTAAAGGACCATTGAAAGAAAAATATCTTAAGCAAGTAAAGTCTCACGAATGGAACCGTTGCAAGATTGAGTTCGTATGGTTGACGTCGGAGGACTACCCCAAACTACTTCGCCTCTGTGATTATGGGGTTTCACTACACACTTCCAGTTCAGGGCTTGACCTTCCAATGAAAATACTCGATATGCTTGGCTCCGGCCTTCCAGTTATCGCTTCCAATTATCCAGTGCTAGATGAATTGCTACAACACAACGTGAACGGGTTGAAATTTACTGATAGGCGGGAACTGCACGAGAGTTTGATATTTGCGATGAAAGATCCGGAAATTTATGAGACTTTGAAGAAAAGTGCATTGATAGACGCACAGAACAGGTGGGATTCAAGTTGGGAATTAGCAATGAAGGAGCTGAAAATCGTCCAATGACTGAAACAGAAGTCAAAAGCCATCTGAGACGCTGTCGTTGGAGACAGACTATACGTTGTAATGATTTTGCAGCATTGTTATTAGTTCTTGGTTATTATCATTTTTCAAATGTTTTTTTCTGAGACTACCTTCTTGTTCATATGCCCAAAACTTGTATTGTTCATCGGCGTAAAGCTCTACAAACTCATGATCGGGCACTAGCGCATCGTTATCAAAATCACAATCAGGTAATCTCTTTGGGGTGATGCTTTCCACCACTTTGTAAGTCAGATAACAATGAAATCGGCTCATCAAAGTTTTATTGTAACCTCCTCCTCCAAGCAGAAACACAGGAATGCTCTTGGTCATTCTTATCAGTTCGATAATGCACGCGGTCAGGCCGCGAACGGAGAGTTGCCACTCGTTAAAACCATCCCCCATAAGACCATCACCTCCGCATTGAATGATTAGCGCTTCTGGTTTTTGCTTCCGCAGAACTGGTATGATAATCTTCTCGATCAATTGGTTCAAAAAACTATCGTCTAGACCATGCAAAAGCGGTATATTGACAACATTATTCCCCTTGTCAGAATCGTCTAATGAGCCTGTTCCCGGAAAGAAGCCTGGCTCAAACATGTGCAACGATATTGTTTGGACATTTTTAGAGAATTGAAAGGCCTTTTCCACACCGTCGCCATGATGCAAGTCAAAGTCGACGTAACTTATGCGATCAAAACCCTTCTTTCTGAGCTTTTGGGCTAGCAAAACGATGTCGTTCACATAGCAAAACCCACTGGCTTTTTGCTTTGAGGCATGATGCCTACCACCATCCCAATTGATGCCAATCAATCTCTCTCCTCTGACAGCCTCATCGGCAAGCGCCAAAGTGGCACCTGTAATGACTTGACAGTACAACGGTAGATAGGAAAACAACGGGCAATCTCCTTCTAAATTGTATCTCTTGAGATTATTGAGATCGGTCTCTTTATCATCTTCACTACCCTCACTTTCGGTCTCATCTTCGAGTAGAGCGTCCCAAGATGATCTCTTCCTCGAACTTACTATTTGTGGACCCCTCCAACTCTTGAGCTTTCTAAATAACTTGTATCTTGACTCAATCCAATCGGTTTGATCGATGCATCTGCCAGTCCAGGTTCTTGCCAGCTCTGGAAGCTGGGACCATAGCGATTCTTCTTTGTCAAATGGCAAGACTGTGTTTAATTTCTCACTCAATATTGTATCAACGTAACCTGTTGCATGGAACTTCAGTATCTCATCTCTAGAACATAACGGAGTTTTAATTACCTTGTCAAAGCAACCCAGCAGCAAATAGCTCTCGATTAAAGCGTGAGTCAACTGCGACTTCTGATACTTGTTGCACGGAAGCAAGTCTGACACTTGAGCTTGGTGCTTAGACGTAGAAATGACAATCTTCGCCATTTAGTTGGCGTCATTTATTTCGAGTGGGCTCGATGTTTTTCTTTCCTCATCACTCTAGGTAGCACTTGACTATTATAGTGGAGCACTTAATTCGAGCAAACAAGGCACGACTCTACTGATTAAAATCTGCTAAAAAGATACAATATACTTAAAAATGTTTGCACGCTCTTCAGTTCAATTCTTTATCAACCCAAGTTGGGAGGATAAATGAAGCTTCGTGAATTCTCTTATTGTAGTACCTGTACAACTTTGATTCCTCTTCATCAGAGAGCTGGCGCAGCGGTTTCTTAACATTAGCATCCTTGTCCTTAGAGCAGACCATAAACCCGATCTGACCAGTTGGATAGGTTGGGATGGTAGTGTAAGCGTACTCGGCGACTGGGAATACAGCGTGACAAGCCTTTTTTAAATCCTTAATGATTGGCAGGTGGATCCACATGCTCTCAGCTTGAGTAGTAATGACACCCTTTTCGGTCAAGGCACTGTTTAGAAGCTTGAAGTAGTCCTCTTGAAACAAAGATTCAGCTGGACCTTCAGGGTCGGAAGAATCGGTAATGATGACATCGAATGTGTTCTGGTAATCTCTCAAGAATTGGAAACCATCACCGATGTAGGTCTTGACCTTTGGATGGGAGTACGAGGCTGACATCTCTGGCAAGTATTTCTTGGAAACATTGATGACAGCTTCGTCAATATCACACAACCATGCTTCTTCCACCAACTCGTGCTTCACAATTTCTCGCAAGACACCACCATCACCACCACCGATGACAAGAACCTTCTTTGGGTTTGGGTGCGAGTTCAACGCCAAATGTGAGATCATTTCCTGGTATGAAAACTCATCACGTTCAGTGGCTTGAATGACATTATCCAAGACTAGAACGTTACCGTAATCGGTGGATTTGAAAACCAAAACATCTTGATATTTCGATTTTTCATGATGCAAGACCTTTTCAACTTTCAAAGTCATGGCTTGACCTGGCCACATGGTGTCAGAGATCTCTCTGAACCAGCCGTCGACGATAGTTGGATGAGTAATTTCTTGGGTAGACATTGTGATATCTTTGGCACCTTTTGCTGCTACAGATGATCTTATCGTTGTTCTGAAAGAAAGTTCATTTTATATAAAGTTTATCAAAGAAGTATGCCAGTGAAATTTATTCACAGATCAAAGCATTTGAAAATAAAGACAAAAAAATCCCAGTCAAGACCATGGCGTCTGATTCTAAGTGCTAGTACGCTTTAAAGCATTAAGACTTATCGATTTCGATTTACGAATACCTCGCTTTTCTAGTTTTCTTGCTTGTTGGGCAGGTGCAGTTGTCTGCGAGACTGAAACTCTCAAAGTACCAAGAGACCGCTCAATTGATTTAATTTCGTAAAGCTAACATCGATACTGAAGTTTCGTTCTTCACTTTGTCATTTTTAGGTCTTCTTACCTGCTTTCCTGTATACTGCGCTACTTTGAAATAGGACCGATCACTGGTTCTTAAACAAAATACACACTGAGGTTGAAGAGCAACGGCCCTCGATGAGTGCGGATTCGTATGGCGCGAAACTAGATGAGATTATCCAGTTATTTCAAGACTACAAATCGGGTTCTGTGAGGCTGGACAATATAACCAAGCTTTGTCAAACGCTTGGCTTGGAGTCGTTTATTGATGACATCGATTCGCAGACTTCTAGGTTGTCAGCAGCGTCAAAAATCATAGTCATTGATATTGATTTTGCCAAGGAGAAAGGGAAAGTTACAGACGTCAAGTTAGTGCTCGCTTCCAATTTTGACAACTTTAATTACTACGTCAGTCAACAGGGAAACGATGGAGCAAGCAACGATGGAGCTAGCAGCAACATCTTGTTGAATTCCTTAACTCAGTACCCAGACCTGCATGAGTTTCATCACAATCTAAAGTATCTGCATCTGCTCGACACATTTTCAAACATTGATATCGATGCATCCAACACGAGCAGTAATGCCAACGTAAACGGCAACAACAGCACTAACAGTGTCGAGACAAACGGCCACAGTGGTTATTCAGGTAAACTAGATCTCTTCAAGTATCACACAGAGCTGGTGCAATTTATCAATGACTACTTTGAGGCAAATTCGGCTTCTTTCAAAGTCGATGCTAACCTTAACAACAGATTTGGTATTTACATTTTTGCGACTCAGGAAAGTAGACCGCTAGCCAAGATTTACTTGAAAGAATCCAAGGATCCCCAGCAGAGATTATATGAGTTTATCTACAACAAAGAAAGTCAAGATTGGATTAATGAGTCGGCGGAAAACTACACGTGCGGTGTATCTCTGGTGATGGAGATACTAAGTGACGAACTCTCGTCCTGGTTTCCTCAGGATTTTGTTCCAGATGATCTGATACAGGGCATAAGTTCTGGTGAAGGAGAAAAGGCGTCGACCCTTTTTGATCTCAATGAACTGATTCAAAGCAGTACGAACAACGGACAATTGAGTACGAAATTCGAACTCGTCAACGATTTTAACAATAAATTGATCAATCTAAGAACATTCAACATAAGCAATGACAATTTGAATCTAATCCTTGAACTGCTCAACTGGTTGAGGTGGTCCGAGACAGTATTGCACAATGTTTTTACACTAGCATTTGGATCAAGCGAATTGACAACAGATGCAAAACCAACAGATGGCCAAATCTTATCAGAACATCCACGACAGAGGCGTTCCAGCGCATCGTGTAAGAGGCGTCGTTTTTCTGGTAGAAATAGGCGGCCCAGTATTACGGAGGCAACGATGCTCAAAGATGAAGGGTTTCAGCAATTTACCTTGCATGAAATCTTGACAGATCCTTCATCTACTGTTGATAACACTAATACGTCAGATTCCACGTCAAAGACTACACATGATGGAGACCAGGTCATAGATGTCGACGAAGATCCAATACAGCTAGTTGTGAGCGAAGATCATGTATCACTGGCCGATATTGCTCGTTGCTCGCTGTACGATGGGCCCGAAAAGTGGAAGGCGTTTATCGATGCCATTCAAGTTTATACAGCTACATAATAATGCATCCACCTCTCAAATAATATAATTTTCTCCTCTCAAATATGCTGCAAAAAACTCTCTCCTTGCAAGCATAGGAAGTCGATCAGCCTACGTATTCCAAATATTGTTAGGCACTATGGCCGAGTGGTTAAGGCGACAGACTTGAAATCTGTTGGGCTCTGCCCGCGCTGGTTCAAATCCTGCTGGTGTCGAATTTTTTTGGTTTGCACGATAATTGAATAGTCTCGCTGAATTGAAATATAGCTAAATGATGCTACTGTCAATCCAGCGTCCTTATAGGATGTTATATATTTTTGCTAATTGAATACCCTGAGCAACGTTTTGCACTCTTGCATCCAGCTTGTAACCCTTTTTGTCGAGAGCTACCATCTCGTCTGCAAAATCTTTTAATGGTACCTTGAAACACTCAATAAACTCCCCATCCTCTAGACTAGATTGCGGGTTCAAATTTTCCTCTGCTGACATATCAATTTCCACTGTAACTAAAGATAAGTTAGTATTGGTGAAACCAGGGTCATTGAAGGCAACGGGACCCTGGGCAACAATCTTTCCCACATAGCCTGTTTCCTCTTTCAACTCTCTCAAAGCTGCGGTTTCGATACTTTCGCCCTCGTCAATCAGTCCGGCGGGCATCTCAATGCACACGCCCTCGACCGGTGGCCTGAATTGCTTCTGGAGAAGGATTTCATCTGGTCTGCCATCTTTGTATTTCAAAATCGCCAGAATTCCAATACCATCAACTTCACCTTTGCCTCTTGTCAAACGGACAGCACTGTCCCACTCTCTCTCGTTACCATTCGGATCCATGTAGGTTAATTTCTCCAGTCCTATCCATTTGCACTCATCTGGCTTGGCTTTACGGGAGCTTAAGAGCTTGGCCTGCTCTGGTTTTCCTTTTACTGCTGACATAGCCTTAATAAACCTTGTGGATAGCCTGATTGACGGTATACTACGAACTACTGATCTGGTTAGTCCAATCATTTAATGTTTTCGTAGACAAACTTGACGTCTGTCTCGATTACCTTCAAGGAGATCGGATTTACGAACAACAAGGAATCTTGGCATCGCACGTGAAACTGTCCTGAAATCCTAGCTTCAATATTGCTGTCCAGCTACTCAAGTACCTATAATATTTTCTACTTCATCGACAAAAATGGAAGAGAGACCTTGACAGGACTCCACCAATTAGACCTCTTCTTCAACGTACAGGCCATTGGCAATTCTTGATCAAACAACAATTTGATCCGGTCCAAAGACCCAATTTTAAGCAGCCGTTAAGCCGTTAAGATGATTTTCGTCAGCCGTTAGTATCGTAATAGTCTTATTGAATCTTCGCTCGGATCCATCGTAAATTTCAGACAAAGATATACTGAGGAAATCACCATTCAGTAGCTCAACTGAAGTGACTGGAACGTGGTTCCCTAATTGTATATCTCCCTAAGTATGGATGGTCCCACCAACAGTGGTGATTCCGCTCAACTAAAGGCTGAGATCCAGCGATACCTTGTGGAGACTGGGAACTATCAAACGTATGAAAGAGCTTACAAAAACTCTGCTACAATCCAATACTAACATATGAGGGTTTGCAAGCAGAATTTCCAATCATTTGACGGAAAGACTATTGCAAGATGGTTGGATTGATGCAGTTAGAGATCTCATAGCTTCCGAAATACGATCTTCTAACTCATCGAACTACACCCAAATACTGGCTAAGGTGGAGCCAAAAGCATTAGGTATGTCCATTATGCATCTTTTAACCTACTGAAAGATTTTACTAACGAGATAAATTGGATAGAAATGGTCTCTCAACCAACAAAGGATCAAGTTTTGAGCCAGATAGAGACGTTTCTCGATGAGATAGTTGAAAAGGAGTAACTTCAAGGCGATATGCACTGGAAGTCAACTCAAATACACTTCACCACGTTAATGTTTACATTATATAACATATCTATTGACATTTTGAGCTTTAAGTCGTGGGCTCTTTTCTAATCATCATAATTCTCGTCCTCCTCTATCTGCCTAACCACATTTTCCCTTGCTATACTAGTGGTTTCCGATAGAGGCTTATTATTATTCTGTACTTCCAACCTTTCCTTTTCCTCCTCTTCACGATTTTTAGCTTCTTCTTGCAGCTTTTCCATAGCTTCCGCACTTGGTTTTATTACTGTCTCTGGGTCGTCATTCGTTTTCAAGGAAGGTTGGACGTTTTCAATGGTAGAATCCCCGACATTTTTCTGCAATTCAGGGCCAGTGGACTTGTCTGCAGCTTCGCTCTTTGATTCGTTATGTTGCTCCGATCCTTCAAGAGCAGAGGTGGCCACTGCCTCTTGAGCAATTGGAAGTGCCGTAGAAGGATTTATGGGCGCGTGAGAGCCTGAAGCCACATCCGATGAATGTTCTCCTTGCATCACATCGGGTTGCAAGTTTTGCGCCTTTGATGTCTCGATTTCTGCTGTTTTTTCAAGAGTTGCGGCATCTTTTGCCTCTACCACTGCTTCTGCTTCTGCACTCTTTACAGCCTCCTTGGCCTCTGATGAGGCCAGAGACTCTTGATTGGACTCTTGATTTGGTGGGTTTGATGAACTTCCAGCGGCTTCGGTAGAAGTGTGCGTACTGGGTGTGACATTCAACTCAGCAGTATCGCCTGTCGTCGGTACCTCCGGAGCGAGAGTCACTGTTGATGCATTTGCGGACGCTGGAGCCGTTATTGTGGCAGCACTATCTGTGGTTGTAGCCTTCTTCGGCTCACTAAGGCTATTGCCTTCGAGAGATTTTTTCTCCGCTACAGGCTTCGACTTTGGCCCGTTGTTTACGTCTTTGAATTCTCTACCATTGCCGAGTGAGTTTTTCTGCTGCTTGCCTGTCAGACTCTTATCTTTACCTCTTTCCTTCTCCTTGTCTCTTACGGTCGTCGACCGTATCCTTAGACTCGCAGCCGTAGCCTTTGGTGATGTCTTGGTCTTGATTTTCTTATGCTGGGGTTCAGTAAGGTTTCTTTGAGATGCCGGTAAGGTTGGTACCTGCGATGGTGATACCGATGCAACCGCTAAACTCTCGTTTTCATTCGAGTTGGAAGATACTGCAGCATTGACCAATGTATGTATCGAACCATCCATGTGCCTTTTCTGTGGCAAGACAGGGCTCACATGGGGTGGGTTTTCCACATTACTCATGGATCCCGGTTGACCTGGGTGAGCTATTGGTTGGTGATAAATAGCCTGGGCAGGCGGGTAGGTAGGAGTTTCAGGTGGGACACCTACCAATGGCTTCATTTGTGAAAGGCCTTGATGCTGTGGTGGAGGAGGAAGCATTGTTGGAGGCGTTTGTTGAGGAACAGCCATTGCATACTGAGGAATTTGAGGTTGTGCTTGAGCCAACATGTGAGCTGGGATTTGCTGTTGTTGTTGGGGTTGCCCCGGCAGATGCCCCTGCCCAAGAGGGCCGTTTGCGTACAATGTAGCGGCAGGAGGCCTAACATTCAGAGGATTACTTTGATCGGTGGACTGCAAAGTAGGTTGTAACATGATAGGTGGGGGTGCTGTCGTGGATCCCAGATGTTGAGTACCACTTTGAGAATTGACACCATCTGGTCCCGCTGATTGATTGCCATTACCGATTGACTGATTGGAATCGGCCAATTGTTGAGTCAAGGCTTCTAATCGTTCCCTTATGTGACCATTGTCTGGGTCCAACCTAGCAGCCTGCTTGTATGCATCCAAAGCGTCAGTGAGTTGATTGTTACAAGTTTCATACAAGGTACCCAAATCGTACCAAACTTCACTAATGTAAGGATTGAGTCTGATAGCTCTTGTGTAGGCATCCAAGGCGTCTCTATATTGTGAGATTTGATAGTACAACACACCGATGGAACACCAAAAGATTGGATTTCTCGAGTCGCGGTTAACCGCCTGTTGGAAGGCATCATAAGCGGCAGTGTAATCGCTTCTCAACATGTAAACACGACCCAGATGATACCACGTAGTTGCATCTGAAGGATCAACCTCCAAAGATTTCAACAGAAAATTCAACGCCTTCTGTGGATCGTAGAACTGTACGTTATTCATCCCATACAAACAACCCAGCTGTTGTAAAACTTTTGCATGATGCTCGTTCTGTAACAATACATGTTCATAAGCCTCTCTGGCTCCCTGCCACTCGCCCATATTCTCCAATACACTACCCAGTTGGAACCAAATATCCCATTCCTGCAAAGGTGCTGGTGGTTGAGCCAATATATATCTGAAGCACTCTAGCGCCTGATTCCACTTCCCCTGATGCTTGTAGATGATTCCCAGTCGAAAGTAAATCTCATTCGCCTTCTCAAAATGAGGATCCAACTCCAGAACCTTTGCAAACGCTTCCTCCGCATAATCCAGCGATCCATACCGATCGTACAGAATACCTATTCCGTGCCATAACTTCGGTACGTTCGGGTTGCTCAAATGGTACAGAGCCTGCTGGTAAGCGTTGTACGCACGTTGCAGGTCATCCAGCATAAGATAGCAATGTCCCAGAGTCGCCCAAACGTCTGACAGTTCCGGATTCACTGCCAGCGCCCTCTCATAAAGTTCCGCTGCCTTTTGAAACATATCCCTCGAACGGTACAAGTGTGCCAAAGATGTCAGTGCCTTTGTCGAAGATTGATTGTACTGTAAAGTGGCGTCATATGCCATGGCCGCGCGATCCGCATCTCCCAGCGTCTCTGCCAACGATGCTATCGAAAGCCACGTCTCTGCCGTTGACTGAGTCAAAGGATCCATCTGTTGTTCCTGCGCTGCAGCTGCAGCAGCAGCTACCTGCTGCTGCTGTTGCTGTTGCTGTTGCTGTTGCTGCTCCTGACCTGGAGTCACCAACATCGTCTCAATCCCTGCGTTCATTCCCAAACCTTTACTACAAAATTACGGTCCGGGCAATGTAAACTCGGTTGTCAATTAAACCTTCTACTGTTACTGTCCTAGTTGTTGTCTTCGTCGATGTCACCGTCCTGCTCGTGATTTTTTTTTTCACCAACCAACCAACAACCCAAGAACCAGGCAGTAATGACACCTATTGACCTTTCTCCGACCAAATAGGGAAGCAAGACTGGCCGACGATGAAGGAATCACAGAGAAGCAACGAAAGAGAAAAAATCAAGAAAAAAAAAAATAAAAATAAAATAATAGAACCCAAAAAGAAACCCGCCGTGGTTGTTGCGTACTGACGCACCAAAAATGCAGCATAATTTCTCTATGATTGCGCATTTTGTTGCATTATTGAACCATCGGCAGTTGACTAAACCACCAGGATCGCTGTCAGCAGGGTGCGACTGGAAGCAGTGAAATTATCGGATAAACTTGCGTTGGTGGCGCTCGTTGCTGACGGCAGGCGCCGAGGGGCGCGGTTACGGAAAGCGGAAGGCGCTATACGAGCGGCAGCAAAAAGGGGTCGGCAAGAGAGGGGGAGGGGGAGGGGGAGGGGCCGGCGAGTTGTTCGCTCGAAGCTTGTTGCTGTTCTTTTTCTGGGTGAGTATGGAGTTTCTTTTTTCGCTTCTGGAAAGGCAATCGAAGTGTCTGGCGATGTCGTCATCGATTGGTAAAGCGTGCATTGATAATGGAGGTTGGTGGTATGGGCAGTGCAGAGCAGGACGGTGGATGGGCGAGAGAGTTGTGATGTCTGAAGGAGGGTTTGTACGTCGGAGACGGGGCAGGAGGAATGCCAAGAAGGTGGATTATGCAGAGCAGAGTGATGGAGAAGTGGTTGTGGTTAAAGGGGAAAGTGATGGAGAAGTGGTTGTGGTTAAAGGGGAAAGTGATGGAGAGGTTGATGGGGAGAAGTTGATTGAGGTTAAGGAAGAGTCTGGTGAGGAAGATGGAGATGGTGATGACGTTGATGACGATGAGCCGTTGAGTAAGAAACGTAAAGGTGTTAAGCCTGCGAAGAAGAAGGCTGCCAAGAGGAAGCCCGCGAAGAAAAAGCCGAAGATGACGGATGAGGAGAAAAAAATCTCGAGGTTCCAGAGGAATACGGAACGGATGTTCCAGCACCATCCGGAGTTGACGGATGTGTTTAAGAATTTGCAGGAGACGCCGCGGGCGAAGCCCGTGCGGGCTCAACAGCCGGATGGGATGTCTGTGAAGCTGTTGCCCTTCCAGCTCGAGGGTTTGCACTGGCTGATACGGCAGGAGGACAGTAAGTACAATGGCGGTGTGTTGTCGGACGAGATGGGGATGGGTAAGACTATCCAGACGATTGCGCTACTGATGAACGATCTGACAAAGACTCCGACGCTGGTGGTGGCGCCAACGGTCGCGCTGATGCAGTGGAAAAATGAAATTGAACAGCATACGGGTGGGAAGTTGAAGACTTATCTGTACCATGGGGCTGCCAGGACGGGCCAGGTGAAGGACCTGGAGGGCATCGATGTGATCTTAACCACTTATTCGGTGCTGGAGTCTGTGTACAGAAAGCAAGTATACGGGTTTCGGAGAAAAAGCGGGCTGGTAAAGGAAAGATCGCTGTTACATAATATTCATTTCCACCGTGTGATTCTTGATGAAGCACACAATATTAAAGACAGAACGAGTAACACGGCAAAGGCTGTCAATGATTTGATCACGGAAAAGAGGTGGTGCCTGACCGGTACGCCTTTGCAGAACCGGATCGGTGAAATGTACTCATTGATTAGGTTCTTGAATGTGGAGCCGTTCTCGAAATATTACTGTTTTGCTTGTGAGTGCAGCTCGGAACAGTGGAAATTCAGTGATAATATGCATTGTGACTCGTGTGGACATGTATTCATGCAGCATCGCAGTTTTTTCAATCATTTTATGCTGAAGAACATCCAAACGTTTGGTGCGCAGGGCCTGGGTCTCGACTCTTTGAATAATATTCAATTGTTGTTGAAAGACGTCATGCTGAGGAGAACCAAGGTGGAGAGAGCCGATGATCTGGGGCTGCCACCAAGAATAGTGACGGTGCGAAGAGACTACTTCAATGAACACGAAAAAGATTTGTATAGAAGTCTTTACACTGACGTTCAGAGAAAATACAATTCTTATGTGGAGGAAGGTGTTGTCTTGAATAATTACGCCAACATTTTCACCTTGATCACTAGAATGAGACAATTGGCAGATCATCCTGACTTGGTTTTGAAAAAACTGAGCGCAGTGGGCGAGGATTCTGGTGTCATTATTTGTCAGTTGTGTGACGATGAAGCTGAGGAACCCATTGAATCCAAGTGTCACCACAAGTTTTGTCGGCTCTGCGTCAAGGAGTATGTCGAGTCTTTCATGGAGGATAACAGTAGATTGACCTGTCCCGTGTGTCATATCGGTCTAAGTATTGACCTGTCACAGGCGGCAATAGAGGTGGACCTTGAGTCGTTCAAGAAGCAAAGCATTGTGAGTCGCTTGAACTTACATGGTAACTGGAGATCTTCCACGAAAATTGAAGCGCTCGTAGAGGAGTTGTACCATTTGCGAAGTGATAAACGTACCATTAAATCCATTGTTTTCTCACAGTTCACAAGTATGTTGGATTTGGTCGAATGGAGGCTGAAGAGAGCAGGTTTTCAGACAGTCAAGTTGCAGGGTAGTATGTCGCCCACTCAAAGAGATGAAACTATTAAATATTTCATGGATAACATCCATTGCGAAGTTTTTTTGGTTAGTTTGAAGGCAGGTGGTGTGGCGCTGAACCTCTGTGAGGCATCCCAAGTCTTCATACTGGACCCTTGGTGGAATCCTAGTGTCGAGTGGCAGAGTGGTGATAGAGTTCATAGAATCGGTCAGCATAGACCCGTCAAGATAACGAGGTTCTGTATCGAAGACAGTATCGAATCAAGGATTATTGAGTTACAAGAGAAGAAGGCAACCATGATCAATGCCACGATAAACCAAGATGAGGCTGCAATCAATAGACTTACTCCTGATGATTTGCAATTTCTGTTCAACAATTGAATGCTTCTACATAATTATTAATAACATCCACTTATTTCCCATCTTTAGAATCCCTTTAGGCGGCAGCGGAACTACCACGAGCACCAGCCCCTGAGGCAACTAGTTCAAGCTGCTGCTGTGAAAGTTCAATTGCTGGTAACTCAACTTCTCCCTTGTGTGAAGGTGCTGGCAAAAATCTAACCTTACGCAGGAACGAGATATAAATTCCGACTTGTTCACCAGTGGCACCTTTACCTTGAGAGACATCTTCCGAAGACCACTCAATATCCTTCTTCAGGGACTTGACAGCGTTCCTATCATCAAGGTTTGGAGCCTTTGTATTTTCAGGTAGATCCTCCAAGACCATATGCAGTAATGGGAACAAAGCATTATCCTGTCCCTCCTCAATAACGGATTTTTCCAAGGATTTCTTCCAAGCTTCATAGCTCTCGACTGTCACGTCATATCCATACTTCTGTAATTGGAGAACATACTCAGTTAGTTCGATACGTGGATGAGCATTGACCTGGGCGACTGTTAATTCATTATCCTCTGGTGGGTTCAAAGCGGTAGCGGTAACCACACGAGCAACATGGTCCACTGGAACCATATTGACAGTGTTGTTGATTTGTGGTATCTTTCCGAGTTGCAGACAACCCTTCATGAATCTCAACAAGAAGTCATCAGTGTTACATGAGCCATTTTTAGATGCACCAGTAACGTAACCGGGTCTCACTATGCACCCACGAAGTCCTCTTTCTCCGGCTCGTCTTATGATATATTCGGCTGCCCATTTAGATTGTCCGTAGCCACCACCTAGACCTTCAGCTGATCCCATCAAATCATCAGACTCCAAAACGCCTGATCCACCTTCCTTCTCTGACTTGTCTGACAACGAGACAAAGTAATCTGTGTCTAGCGTAGAGGTCGAGGACACGAAATTGAAATACTTTGGCTTGCCGGTGGCAGCGAGGCTCATAACATTGACAGTGGATATGACGTTTGCGTCTCTCAGTTTCGAATATGGGAACACCCAGTGAACTAGAGCACCATTATGAATGATAACATCGATTTCGCTTGTCAATTTTGTCCACTTCTCCTTACTTAGTCCAAAATCTGGTTTTGAAAGGTCACCGAGCACAATTTGAATACGGTCTTTGAACTCGGGAGACCAAGTGTTGTAGATAACACCGGCCTTTTCTAATCTTTCTAGTCCAGCACTCTCATCTTTGGCACGGACATGAGCATACACCTTGATGTCGTAGTGAGGAGTATTACGGTTTAGCAAATCGGCTAAAATGTATGATCCAAGGAAACCAGTGACACCTGTGACGAAGACATTGATGGTGGATTTGCCTTCGGCTTGTGATGGTCTAACGAATGGAGTACGTGATGGGAAAGATGAAGGAAGTGCTTTAGCTAATTGCTTCGCGTCCTTGGCGTAATCGACTACAGCCGCGGATTGATCAACGTCAGAGGAGTTCTTGGAGTCCCTGATTCTAGAGATTTCAGCGGCAAAGGCTTTAATCGTGGGAAACTTGAAAATTGTACCTAGTGGCATGTCAACCTTCAAATCCTTCTTCAAAGAAAAAATCATACGGGTGGCAAGTATGGAATGTCCTCCAAGGTCGAAGAATGAATCCTCTGGAGATATAGACAATGGTTTGGTTGGAAGGACATTCAACCACAGATCACGAACTTGACGTTCAATTTCAGTGAAAGCTGAATCGTCGACATCAACTGTTGAGTTCTGGGCCACCAAATTCAATTGCTTGGTGGTTGGGAACTGTAGTTTTGGCTTGTCCACCTTACCGTTAGGATTCAATGGCAATTTGTCCAATACCACAATCAGTGACGGCATAGCGTAACTGGCCAATCTTTTCTTCAAAAATTCCTTGATGTTTTTAGCTAGCAAATGGTAGCCAACTAAGCCTCTGACCAGTGGGTCGGATTCAATGGCTGTAGGGACCTGGCTCTGGAATGGTGAGAGCTCATTAGGCTTATCAAATCTTGGGACCATGAATGTGATCAAAGTTGGCTCGTTGTCACTGTTTTTGCGCACTAGCGTGATATTCTCTCTGACAAGAGGGTGTTGTGAAATGTGCGTGTCAATTTCACCCAGCTCGATTCTAAAACCACGGATTTTAACCTGGTCATCGGCACGACCGCAGCATTCACAGTTTCCATCTGGTAAGTAACGACCCAAGTCACCAGTTCTATAAAGTCTGTCCCTTGGACCATACCAAAATTGTCTCCATGGTTCGCCTTGGCTCTTGTTCAAGTAATCCCAATGATTTGGCTCAACAAACCAGTTGTTGACGAATTTCTCTTTGTTGAGGTCTGGCAGGCCACGGTATCCTTCAGCCAAACCACCGGCACGAACATAAATCTCACCGATCTCACCAATACCACAGATCTGGCTACGATCATTACGGTTCACAATTAGAAGCTGTACATTGAGCATACCTTTACCCGCTGGCATAACGTCTTTCAAAGTCTTGAGAAAGTTTTGGTCTTCGGCTCTTGACTTGATCTCGAAGTATGAGACGGCACGTTGAGTTTCAGTCGTACCATACATGTTAACAATACGACAGTTTTCAGCCAACGTTTGCAATCTCAAACAGTCACGTTTGGTCAAGATATCGCCAACGAAGAAGGCGTGGTGAAGCTTAGGGAATGGAGTAGTTGCTTGAGCTGCAAGCAGTTGACCCATGGCCGGAGTTAAATGGGTCACTGTGCAGCCGTATTTGTTCATCCATTCAGCCAGTCTTCCAGGCGTTCCGATGTCGTCCTGTGTAGGAACGTATAGTTGAGCTCCCAAAAACAGAGGGGTGAACATGTCTCTTTGGATAGGATCATGCGCAATACCACTTAGCATTGTGAACTTATCATTCTCGGAAAGATTGAACTTCTTTGCCATCCAATTGAAGTAGTAAGCCAACGAAAAGTGTCTACCGAGGACACCCTTGGGGATACCTTCAGATCCGGAGGTGAATGAAAGAGTTGGATTAGAGTCAGGGCCAACGACAACTCCTGTACGGGTATCCTTCAATTTCTCATATGGCGCTAAAACATCTTCTGTGCCCTCTAAAGATCCTTGTAATGAACCATCATCTTGAATTGCAATTGAAGGTATACGTGACACGACATCAAGTTCCTTAGTAATGTAATCCTCGACAAGTTGATCGAGCTCCCCTGCTGATCTGATAACAATCAAACCACGAGGCTTGGCGACACCCAAATAAATTGTTTGCCTTGCTGGTGGATAAGCTGGATCGATGACAGAGAATGTGGCACCTGCCTTCAAGACACCCATGACACAAACCATCAAATCGACACCACGAGAGGAATAAATCATAACTACGTCGCCTCTTTTGATGCCAGTATCGATCAGATAATGTGCCACAATATTGGAGGCGTAATTAATGTCCCTGTACGTGAACTGACGAGACGTTGAGGAATTGCCCGATGGTGTCTCAACAACACAGGTTCTTTCGGGAAATTTATCTGCGTTATCTTGGAAAATGTCATGAATGCAACCGACAAAATCGCACCAACCCAAATTGGCTTTAGGGTCGAATAGAACTTTTGTCGAGGATGGTAACATTAAGGAAACCTTGGTAATGCATGAGAGAGGCTCGCTGATCACATTAGAAGCGAACTGTATAAATTGATCGGCCAGAATAGAGATCCTTTCTGATGAGTACAACAGTGAGTTATAAATGATGTCCAAAACCGTGCCGTCTTGTAGGTTAAGCGCCAAGTCACAAAGATGGTGCTTGAACTGATCCAGTTTGAAATCTTGCTGATCTTGCAAAAACGCTAGGCGGAAGAATTGGGGACATCTGTTCAAATCTTGATCTTGAGCAACCTGCTCAGCCAGCGAATCAAATGAAATATCGCCAGAATCGGGCAAACCGTTCAACTCTTTGACAACAATGTCGTATAGCTCTTGAAAAGTAAGAGTAGGTTGTATCGTAAATCTTAGCACTCTGTTGTGTGAAACGTAAAGCACAATGTCATCGTCTCCAGTAAGTCTATAAAGAAGCGCGGTCCAGATGCTCAAAGCTACCGCATATTGGTCTTGTAGCGTACTTGGCAGCGTACTCAGCTGTGGTACGGAGATTGAGTATGACGCCTGTTCACTAAAAGGCTCTTGTTGAGGACGTAGATTATCATGTGGTAAAACACTTAGAGTTGGATTATCCAGCTTTTCAATCCAAGTTTGTGCTGACATTGGAATATGCTTGTGCTTTGCTCGATTACCAATTGAAGAACTTACCAGAAATGCAGATGCAACTCGAGCCCTTTAATAGTCGGGAAATCTTTCAGCGACTGTTGGTGTGACTGACTGGGTTCTTAGTCTCTGGACAAGTTCGACCGCAGTCTTAGGGTGGTCATTGAGCTACTACTGAAAATCCCGAGGAAATACATCGCTATAACGCACTTCAAAAACACAGTCAAACTCGAGGAATTTTCGAAGTACGGCATAATTTTACTAAAATTCAAGTATTACTAGTCGTAAATTACATTGGGCTCACAAACCTCTTAGGAATAATCCAGTACCAATCTTCACGAGATTGACAACAGACCTTCTGGCTCTTGAATTTCACTTAACTTCAAGCGATTTGGATGTCACTTTTAACGTACGCATTACCAGTTTTCTTGTCTAGTAACTCTCTTCATTAGAAGGATTGAACATTGAAATGTCAGCTATCCAAGAAAGCCTAGTAATATTGAGTTTTGCGACTTCATATTGAAATTCCAGATCGAGAATTGGAGCAATCATTTAGGTTGTAGTGAATCAGAATAAAAGACACATATGGAAGTATAATTCTCAAAGCAAATTTACTATGTCACAGAGGAAATTGCAGCAAGATATCGATAAGTTGCTGAAAAAGGTGAAGGAAGGCCTTTTTGAGTTCGAAGAAGTGTACGAAAAGTTCCAGTCAACTGATCCTGAGAATTCTTCTCACAGAGAGAAGTTGGAATCAGACCTTAAGAGAGAAATTAAGAAGTTGCAGAAGCATCGTGATCAGATAAAGACGTGGTTGAACAAGGAGGATGTTAAAGACAAGCAAGCTGCTTTAATGGAGAATAGAAG
Organism: Torulaspora gathmanii; assembly: GCA_030580195.1. Classification (NCBI taxonomy): domain Eukaryota; kingdom Fungi; phylum Ascomycota; class Saccharomycetes; order Saccharomycetales; family Saccharomycetaceae; genus Torulaspora; species Torulaspora gathmanii. Next base: position 50,374 of record JAKTSM010000016.1, on the reverse strand, counting down.
GGCTATTGAGAATGGGATGGAGAGATTCAAGACAGTTGAGAAATTGATGAAGACGAAGCAATTCTCTACAGAAGCATTGACCAACCCTGACATTATCAAAGACCCTCGAGAGTTGAAGAAAAGAGATCAGTTTATTTTCATTCAGGAATGCTTGGATGAGTTGCAAAAACAGCTGGAAAGTTATGAGGCGCAGGATGAGCAGGAACAGGTCGAGAGGCACGAATTTCACATTCACAACTTGGAAAATGTTCTGAAATTGTTGCAGAATAATGAAATGGAACCTGAGACTGTGGAAGAGTATCAGGACGATATAAAATACTACATCGAGAATAACGATGAACCGGATTTCATAGAGTATGACACGCTATATGAGGATATGGGCTGTGAGAGTAAACCGAATCAAGAAAACAACAAAGAAGTATCATCATCAACTACCATCTCAACTACAAGCAACGCAACCGGTGCTGGTGCCACTACCACTACAACGACCACTACTACAACGACAACTGGTAGCGGCGCTGGAACTAGCACTTTATCAAGACAACTGAAAAGAACGGAACGTTCTCCAAAGAAAAAAACACAGCAGCAAGCATTTTCGTCTACCGCCAGTACGCCAACTAAGGGGACACCCATGCCAGTCAGCCCTCAGTCCCCAACTCCTGAAGCTGCTGGTGTGTCCCAGTTTAACAGCGGCAACACTGTCAGCGACAAGAAGAACGACATGGATGCTACAGAAACTCAAGAGGAGCTTCCTTTGCCAGCAGACAAGTCCGAACAAATCAACCAGCAAATAGATCGTGATGTTAAAGAAAACGGGGCTTTCAGAAACCCTTTATTTGGTGAAGGGCTGAGGTATTGGCTAAACTCTAAGAGGCCGTTGATGCAGCCTTACAAAGATATGCCAGAGCGAATGGTGACCCAGTTGGAGTCTTCGTTACTCAATTGTCCCGATTCGCTGGATGCGGATTCACCTCATTTTTATAGAAAGCCACTATCTTTGCCACATCCGACCTCGATTTTTTTCCCTAACGAGCCCATAAGATTTGTATATCCAAGTGATAATGGTCCATTCCAAGCTCAGAACAATGCACATGAACAACAGCGGAAGAATAAGACTGGAGAAGGTGAACAACCAGGTCAAAAGTCCAAGGTAGACTCCAAGGCAAGCGAAGACATCTACTCAAGGACGTCTTTGGCGAGAATCTTCACCAAATTCGACTTGGATACACTTTTCTTCATTTTTTATCACTACCAGGGAACGTATGATCAATTCCTAGCGGCAAGAGAGTTGTCAAAGAATAGAAAATGGAGGTTTAGTAAAAAGGACCGCTGTTGGTATTACAAAGAGGTAGAGAAACTACCCCCGGGAATGCCACAATCAGAGGAAGAGTCCTGGAGATACTTTGATTATCAAGGAAGTTGGTTGGCTAGGCGTTGTAATAATGATATGGTTCCTGAGGAAGAAGATTTTGAAAAGATCTTCTGGTAGAGCTTCTTCATCATTTAATATACATTTCGTATATGTATAATCTTATTATAATGATCTTAATGTACTATTAAAGAGGAGTCCTGGTGTACAGTTCCTTCTCGAGGAATTGCTCACTGAAGTATGAAATTTGCTTAAAATTGTACTCGAACCCATCATCACCTCCATAATATGGATCGTCCACGATCTTTCTAAACTTCCCAGCAGTATTCCACTCACCGAAAAGATGTATATTTGCCTTCGAGCCCTTGGGTTTGAGTCTCTGTAAGTTCCTTAGGTTGGATTCATCCATGCAGATAACATAGTCAAACCGGTCGAAATGAGAACCACGAATTTGCTGTGCTTTGTGATTTACTGGGACGTTGTGAGAGCGACAACAGGCAGCACTGCGAGGGTCTGGGTTCTCACCAGTGTGCCAGCCTCCTGTACCAAAGGAGTCGATCACTTCAAACCGGTCTTGTAGGCCCTTCTGCTTAACGACATGCTTGAAAACCGCTTCTGCCATAGGTGAACGACATATGTTGCCCAGGCAAACAAACGCCACAGATATCTTTGGTAAAGATTCAACTGTCATGTTAAGTTCAGGTGTTTTCTTCCACTTATCACAAATTAAAGTTTAAACCAGATCTATTTAATATTAAGTAGAATCTCAACGACTTTTAAGAAAACACAGATCTAAGATTTGGAACCAAAAATGTAGAGAAACTGTTTATAAGAGAAAGCTATGTTGATTGACTCTATATAATACTCGAAACAAGTTATTTAGGTGTCAATCTATGAGACACTCTTTATCAGATTTCATACGTTATAGCATAAGAATATTTTCTCAACTTCTTAGAAAGCAGATCTCAATGGGGAGTCGACCTCTCTGCCCTTGTAGAAAGCGATAGTCTTTTCGGCTCTAGAAGCAACACCTTCTGGAACGAAATCGAAGAGTTTGAAAACGTCAGAGGCCTTACCGGAAGCACCAAATCTGTTTAGACCAAAGCTTTGGTGAGCGTATTTGGACCAGCCAGCAGTACTTAGGACTTCGACAGATAAGATTGGGACACGGTCTGGTAGAACAGACAATTTGTATTCTTCCGGTTGCTTGTCAAAGGTGAAAGTGTCTGGCAAGGAAACGATACGTGCGTTGACGTTCTTCTCCTTCAAGACCTTGGCAGCTTCAACACACAAGGAGACTTCGGAACCAGTGGCCACAAGGATGACATCTGGGTTAGCAACATCTTGCAAAACGTAACCACCCTTGGAAGCCTTTTCGATGCTAGAGCCCTCAAGTTGTGGCAAGTTTTGTCTGGACAAAGCAATGATACTTGGAGTGTGAGTGGATTCCAAAGAGCTCTTGTAGGCAGCGGAAACTTCATTACCATCAGCTGGTCTCCAAACACTCAAGTTTGGCATAGCTCTGAAATGAGCCAAAGTTTCGATAGGTTGATGAGTTGGACCATCTTCACCCAAACCGATAGAGTCGTGAGTGGCAACCCAGATAACTGGGTGACCTGATAGGGCAGCCAATCTAACGGCACCGGCAGCGTAAGAAACAAAGTTCAAGAAAGTACCACCGAATGGCTTGTAGTTGGCACCGAAAGCGGAGATACCGTTCATGATAGCACTCATACCGTGCTCTCTGATACCGTATCTGATGTATCTACCGGAGTAGTCACCCAAACCGGTGGAAGGTGGTTGGAAATCGACGGCTTCCTTCCATCTGGTCAAGTTAGATGGAGTCAGATCGGCAGAACCACCGATCAATTCTGGCAATTCAGCGTAGATATCCTCGATGATCATCTCAGACAGCTTTCTGGTGGCAATAGCCTTGTCTTCTGGAGTGTATTTTGGTAATTTAGCGCTCCAATTAGCTGGCAATTGACCGTTCAATCTTCTAGCTAGTTCTTCACCCAATTGACTGAATTCTTTTTGGTATTTTTGGAAAAGTTGATCCCATTCAGCGTTCAACTTAGCACCTGGTTCAGCAACGTTCTTTTGGTAGAAGTCGTAAACTTCTTGTGGAACGACAAAAGATTGTTCTGGGTCGAAACCGAATCTTTGCTTCAATTGCTTGACATCGTCTGCCTTCAATGGAGCACCGTGAACGGAGTGAGAACCAGCGTGCAAAGAACCGAAACCAATGACCGTGCTCATCTTGATCAACGTTGGCTTATCCTTGGATTGTTGAGCCTTTTCGATGGCTTTGGAGATGGCATCCAAATCTTCGTTACCGTTTTCAACGGTCAAGACTTCCCAACCGTAAGCTTCGTATCTTTTCAAGACATCTTCAGTGAAGGAAACATCGGTGTCACCATCGATGGTGATCTTGTTGTCATCGTAGATGGCAATCAAGTTACCCAATTTCAAGTGACCGGCCAAAGAACAAGCTTCGGAGGAAACACCTTCTTGCAAACAACCATCACCCAAGAAAGAGTAAGTGTAAGAGTCGGAAAGGGTGAAACCTGGCTTGTTGTAAGTGGCAGCAAGGTTAGCCTGAGCGATAGCCATACCAACAGCATTGGAGATACCTTGACCCAAAGGACCAGTGGTGACCTCGACACCAGGCAACTCGAATTCTGGATGACCTGGAGTCTTGGAGTTCAAATGTCTGAATTGCTTCATGTCTTCAATCGAGTAATCGTAACCAGTCAAGTGCAACATGGAGTACAACAAAGCACACGCATGACCATTAGACAAAACAAATCTGTCTCTGTTGATCCAGTCTGGGTTCTTTGGGTTGAAACGCATGTGTCTCAACAGAACGTGAGCAGCTGGTGCCATACCCAATGGTGCACCAGGGTGACCAGAATTGGCCTTAGAGACAGCATCGACCGCTAGTAGTCTGATCGTAGAGATAGCAAGCTTGTCAATATCAGTGAATTCAACCATTGTTAACGTTGTAGCCCTTGCTTAATTGATGTCCTTAGATCAAGCAAGTTACGATTCCTTTAAAAGGATTGGCTTCAAGATAAAATTCCAAGGAAACCGTTCGAACCCCCAATTCCCAAAATGATTTTCCAATAAAATTGAGTTATATATATCCGAGAAACATGATTCAAATCTGAGTAATCAGTTCCGCAACTACACCACCACCACCAACGTCGTCACTAATCGGCCAAACATCGTGAGCTGTCCAGCCTAGGTCACCACCACCACCACGAACGCCCAATCCGACGGGCGCAATGCCAGAATTCGTCGATCTCAGTAGGAACGACGAGATGGCCTGGCTGCTTGTTGGGCATTTCCCAATTATTACGTCGCAAAAAGAAAAGATTGCTTTTCGTGCTGGATGTCAAACGAACATTCGTACGCTGTGACCACTGTGCGCATCTATGGAATTTCAAAAGTGTCTTTAAATGGCGAAGAGGTTTGACTGGCGTCTGAAGAGGATCTTGCACGATTGTTATCGCCGATGGCTACATCGAGGATAAAACTACCACCATCATCGTCGTCGTCGTCATCATCGTCGTCGTCTTCTTCTTCTTCTTCTTCTTGTTCCTCTTGTATGTCCGCAGCGGGCGTTTCTTCCTCTTGTATCTGCACCAGCTTCGGCTTAGCGCGTATCGCGGTCGTCAGGTTGTCCTGGGACCGATTCGCGGTTTCTTGGTCCGGGTCGCCGCTCTTGGAGTGGCTATCGTCTTCATCCTCAATGCCGCCCAGGATCGAAGATCCGAGCGTGATGTGCGATCTCATGTCGCTGGCGCTGTTCAGGTTCGACGTGTTGAGCCCGCGGAATAGCCGCGAAGTACGGGAAGCGCCGGCGCCACCGCTGGTGACACCGGGGATGTAAGCAATGGGCAGAATGTTCGATGCCCGCGTCTGCACGGTGACAGTGCTATTACGGTCCGAGCTATCAGGTCTTGAATGTCCCTTGGCGCCAAACGAGTCATGTTCGACCGCCAGCGGCGCCACCATGTCGTCGCTCTCGCTGTCTGTGAAATCATCCGCGTCGTCCAACTCGTTGTCATCCATGAAGTAAGAGCCGGAAGCCGCCTTGGCAGCATCAGATCTCTCCCGCAGCCGCTTTTTCCAGTATCGGTGGTAAAGAAACAGCAGCAGTAACGCCGCTAGAATGACCACGCCTCCCACTACACCACCAACAACTCCACCAACCATCTTCCCGTTGTTTCCGCCGGTCTGACCGGAGTTATTTAGACTATTTGAAGACGATCCGTTCCTCTTGACACACTTGGTCGTAGAGCACTCCGTACAAGTCTGTTCCGTCTGCACACAGTACTCGTCGGCTGCACATTTCGGACACGCTGGCGGTGAAGAACACTCCAGACACGAGCTGGAGCTGGATGCCGCCACCGCAGACACCGTAGAGCTTGTCACCGCATACACGGTCCCCTTGCCACTGCTTAACACGCTTGCAGAGCTCATGCTTGCGGATCTGGCTCCAGGTCAGGCTCTTGAGACCCATCACCGGCTACGCACCGCCTTAACTGTCGGGGCACGTCCCGTTACCCGGCCCGCGCTGCCGACGGGGCGCCCGTTTCAAGATCCGCCTCGGGCGCGTTTCAAGTCCATTCCTCGCCAGCACGCCAGATGTTCGAACTCACCGCCGAGGCCCGTGCCGAAGAGGCCCTACCCGTTGACGAAGCAGAGATCTTCGCCGTTGGCAATGCCCTTGTCGACGCCGTCGAAACCACGTGGAAGAAGGGCAAGCTCTACAACTTTTCAGACCCGCATGGTCCAGAGCTGCACGTGCAGACTTTCCATACGTATCGTGGTTCCGAGTATTGGCTGTGCCGCCAATCGCGCCACCAGATCGACGAGCCGCTCTACGAGAAAATGGTCTACTACCTGAACGGCAGCGAGCGTGGCAACGGAGGGTGGACTATGCCCGAACGCGCGCGCCGCTCGCGCCTAGAAAAGGAGTACATTGAGGTGCTCAGCGCCTGCGATGTGATAAAGACTACGCCCTCCGGTTGGGTTCTTGTTAACCTCGAGTACGATCTTGGTAGGCCGCTTGCCATCCGCGATTTCAACCAGTGGGTTTACGCGATCCCGCCACGCACCTCGGCGCAGGGCGCCGAGGTCTGCATGGTGGTATCGCTTAACGCGAAGGTGCCAATGAAGCAGGCCTCTCTTCACAAGAAGCACACGCCCGCGTACTACGTGAGCGTTGAGCGGCTAACGTATGACCGAGGTTTGCGCCAGCTCGAGTGGACCATGTGCACCAGCAGCGATGCCGGCGGCAATGTGCCCAAGTGGGTCCAGAACGCGACCATCGCCAAGACCGTCGCACGCGACGTGCCATACCTGTTCGAATTCTTACACCGTACATAGCTATATCGCCTGCGAGCCCTAGCGGTCAGATAGAGAGATGCCACCTTTCTAAAGATTCTGCGACGGCGCCGAATTCCCGAGCTGCTACGCGGTTAGGGGCGCGCGCTCAAGAGACGACGGATCGTGCAACAAACCAGAAGATCCCCGACAGCGAGACAACCGATGGTGAGCAAACACGCATTCTTGTTCCTGCTGTCGCTAGCGTTTGTGGCGGCCGCCGCGCAACCGCAGCCGCCCGCTGCGGGCACGCCAGCCGACGACTCCCGGCTGTTCTGCGCCGTCATGAACCCGACCACGGGCACCTACATCGATCTGTCGCAGCTGTCTGCGACGCCCAACAGTCCGCGGGACGGCGGCCGCACCTCCCGCTCTCGCTGGCTCGTCCCCAGCTGGGGGTGCCACACTAACTTCACACTGGGCGTTTGCTCGTCGCCCATCACGGACGACGACCGCGAGCTCGCCAACACTACAGGCGCTTACTACGTCGATCCGGCCACGGGGCGCGAAGTATCGATCGGCGACTTCTCGACGCGTCCGCGGCTATCGCCTGCGCGCAAGCTGACGCTGCAATACGACCACGGCGACGTGTGTCCGAACGGTGTGGACCGCAAGTCTACGTTGCTAAGTTTTGTATGCGATCGCGACCTGGCGGCTAGAGCACAAATCTCTTTTGTTGGCAGCCTGCACGACTGTGCGTACTTCTTCGAAGTACGCAGCGTGCACGCTTGCCCGACATCGGCGCGTTCGAACGAAGTCAACGTGCTGGGGATCTTTATCGGGATCTTTGTGGTATTCTTCGTGGTAGAGTTCGGCGGCCGCCGCTGGCTCTACGGCAAGGTACGGACACACTTCCAGGCGCCCGACGCGCGTCGGCCACCAGCTTGGCGGCGGGTGCTTGGGAGGGTAACGCCCGTGTGGCGGGGTGGCAGAGCAAGGGAAGTGTCTCAGGACGCGTTCCTGGGTGACGCGTTTCTAGGTGACATGAGGCGTCAGAACGCTGTGCTAGATGCGCTCGACGTCGCAAGCGACGGATCGTCCGAAAACGTGTGACTGCTCCATCTCAGGTGTACGGGTGGAACGGCCAGGGGAAGTCGGTCCCGTCAATCCAGACACCCAGAACTGCGCAGGCTTGTCGATCGCAAAACAAAACTGATACGACTCGCGGCGCGCCGTTCGAGAAACGGGCGTGATTGCTTTTTCTGGGGTGAAAAATTTTCTTCCTACGAAGCGTGCTTAGCGTGTGACTCGTGTGGAGGGACGGCGGCCGTGTGGTGGGCAGCAGCTTGTGGGCACGATGTAAAAGTTTTCAAGGTATATATATATTGAATGAACAACGAATCTTTCTTTCTCGATTATTTTTCTCCTTTCGTCTTTCTCTTGTCAAAAGAATACAGCAACTGCTATATCAATTTCAAGATGGGTAAGGACAAGTCTCACGTTAACGTTGTCGTCATTGGTCACGTCGATTCTGGTAAGTCTACTACCACCGGTCATTTGATCTACAAGTGTGGTGGTATTGACAAGAGAACCATCGAAAAGTTCGAGAAGGAAGCCGCCGAATTGGGTAAGGGTTCTTTCAAGTACGCTTGGGTCTTGGACAAATTGAAGGCTGAAAGAGAAAGAGGTATCACTATTGATATCGCTTTGTGGAAGTTCGAAACTCCAAAGTACCAAGTTACCGTTATCGATGCTCCAGGTCACAGAGATTTCATCAAGAACATGATTACTGGTACTTCCCAAGCTGATTGTGCTATCTTGATTATTGCTGGTGGTGTTGGTGAATTCGAAGCTGGTATCTCAAAGGATGGTCAAACCAGAGAGCACGCTTTGTTGGCTTACACTTTGGGTGTTAAGCAATTGATCGTTGCTGTCAACAAGATGGACTCCGTCAAATGGGATGAATCCAGATTCCAAGAAATTGTCAAGGAGACTTCTAACTTCATCAAGAAGGTTGGTTACAACCCAAAGACTGTTCCATTCGTCCCAATCTCTGGTTGGAACGGTGACAACATGATTGAGGCTACCACTAACGCTCCTTGGTACAAGGGTTGGGAAAAGGAGACCAAGGCTGGTACCGTCAAGGGTAAGACTTTGTTGGAAGCCATTGACTCCATTGAGCCACCAAGCAGACCAACTGACAAGCCATTGAGATTGCCATTGCAAGATGTTTACAAGATCGGTGGTATCGGAACTGTGCCAGTCGGTAGAGTTGAAACCGGTGTCATCAAGCCAGGTATGGTTGTTACCTTTGCCCCAGCTGGTGTTACCACTGAAGTCAAGTCCGTTGAAATGCACCACGAACAATTGGAAGAAGGTTTGCCAGGTGACAACGTTGGTTTCAACGTCAAGAACGTTTCCGTTAAGGAAATCAGAAGAGGTAACGTCTGTGGTGACTCCAAGAACGATCCACCAAAGGCTACTGAATCTTTCAACGCCACTGTTATCGTCTTGAACCACCCAGGTCAAATCTCTGCTGGTTACTCTCCAGTCTTGGATTGTCACACTGCTCACATTGCTTGTAGATTCGACGAATTGTTGGAAAAGAACGACAGAAGATCCGGTAAGAAGTTGGAAGATTCTCCAAAATTCTTGAAGTCTGGTGACGCTGCTTTGGTCAAGTTTGTTCCATCTAAGCCAATGTGTGTTGAAGCTTTCACTGACTACCCACCATTGGGTAGATTTGCCGTCAGAGACATGAGACAAACCGTCGCTGTCGGTGTCATCAAGTCTGTCGTCAAGACCGACAAAGCTGGTAAGGTTACCAAGGCTGCTCAAAAGGCTGCTAAGAAATAAACTGATTAAAGTTTTCACTACTTTGTCATTTTTATCTTTAGTTAATTTATAGTCCTTGTCCTTATTTAGTGTGGTTATATCAAGATTTACTATTTTATCATTTTAATCTCAACTTAACAAAGCAGGTTATTTGGAAGTTTAGTGATGATATCAACTAACAATTGCCTTTACATTAACAATTTACCTCGTAGGCCACGCAGTAATGTTAGTTTCACAAGGTTATTGCTGAGTCACATCAATGAGGATAATAAATACATCAAGGATCCTTCTTTATCGATACCGACAAATGAAACTGTTGGTAACGGTCCGCTGAGAACACTGGATGAGAAATTCGGGATCGTTCAAGTATCGAGATCAGTCAGCTTACAAAATGTATGTTTCATCACTTTCCTGAGTCAGGAACTCGCTCAAAGATTCAAGGATAAATTTGATGATGGTTGGAGAGTCAGAGGTCGCTTGATCCAGGTGGAATTCGCACACAAGAACTCACTCATGGGACTTTCGATAACTGATCAAGATCTGTTGCAGCATGTGCTAAAGAAAAGGAAATTGAGGAAGAACGAGACCGTGGTGGCCAACAATCGTGTGAGAAGGAAATTGAGGAGGTTAAGATTCAAACTACGAAACAAGGGAATCTCTGAGCAGGAGTGGAGTGAGATAGTGAAATCTCTGAAGGAAAGCAAACCACAGTTACCTAAGCCTGTTAGCAAATCAAAAACTGATTTACCTGCTACAGTAAGGGAAAACCCACCTAATAAGATCCTTTTGGTGCAAAATTTGCCGCAAGAGGCTACACAGAGTGAATTGACTGATCTGTTCCAATCACTCTCGCTTGTGGAAATTAGACTTGTCATGGTACGGAGACTGGCATTTGTTGAGTATCAGTCGATCGAGGGTGCCACAGCCATAAGAAACAAATTGGGATCCACTTATGACTGGAAGAATCATCAAATAAATATAGAATTTGCCAAATAAATTATATACAGGAATACGATCTCATTCATTTACCAAATACAACTGTCCTAAATGCACTCATAAATGTCTCCTTCTGTTTACCTTCAACTTCGTCAAGGATCCTTTGATAATATTTAGGATTGCCCGCTGGTTTGTACAATTTGTCACCCACCTCGTAGTAATTCTTGTATTTGTTACTTGTCAATGAGTTTATCGCCTTTATCTGTTCTTCAATACTTTGAACACTCAGCTTATCATCAGGCAAAGCTGCCTGCATCTTCTTTAGTAGATCCTTCTGTAAACCTAATGGACCAGAAGTTCTGTTGATGATATCTTTAATTTCCTCGATCGAAGCCTTCGTACTCTTGTTGGAACCGTCGCCTATTGACATTCCTGCGACTCTTTTAAACCTTTCGATTTGCGAATCTTTAAAAGATACTATGTGTCTTATACGCTGAGTTGGGAACTTCTCCAGCGCAGACACTAATTGCTTGGCAGCTTCTCTAACGGCCTGTGACGACGACATACGTAGTAAAGTCTTCTAGTCGAGCAACAGCTTGATTTAGCGTGTGATTTCGAGTCTGTTCAGTCAATTTAAGTAATTTTTCAACGGGTTTAAATCAACTCCAAGTAGAGGAAAATTGGTTAACCAGACAACTAAACTGAACTTTCAATTGATGTACAAGTGCCCTTATTCTTTGTTCTTCGACAATTCTTTGAATAATGTCTTGATCAGAAACATGATAAACATAGTCTCACTTACTCTTGAGCTCTTGTATCACCTCATCTGGCTATCTCTATGCATCACTCATCAATATACATATAGTAGGTATATATACATGCAGATAGAACGGAACCAACACATTCAGGTCAACCCGCGTTCACGCTCTAAACGTACTTTCATCTTTGCGTACCAATCATTTAAGGATTCACCTGGCTTATTCAAAACCACAATAATAGCTGTCATATTATCAAATCCGACACCGGTATTGCTGTTTGCCTGCCCTATGCCATGATCTAACAATTTAGTCACTATGCCTTCCAAATTAACACCTAATGTCAAATGATATTTGATGAATTGAACCAGTTGTTTGTTACTGTATATGTCCCATATACCATCACACCCCAGTACTAAAAATTCATCCTTGCTGTAATTGATTTTATGCATCAGAACGTCGGGTTCTACAGTCACTTGTGCCTCTTGCAGTGGGACACCCACATGATGCGATTTAGGTGACTTGCGAGTGTAAGGCACACCTCTTTTGAATTGAAAATCACTGAACGCTCTACTTAGCGCCAGCACACCTCCAACCCTGCCGAGGGAGACCGTACCACCGTTATCATTAATACGTAACAGTTCTCCGATGTGCTGAGGTTTATGGTCGTATGACATGGTCTTGATGCCCAGTGCCTTTGATGAGAGAATACAACGAGAATCCCCGCAATTCGCCACATATAGGTTCTGCTGGTTTATTATAATAGCAATCACCGCTGTAGATCCGCATGAATTATTTGCGAAATATTTGTAAAGCTCTTGGTCTTGCAAGAAGAAGGAATCCTTAATTACCTGAGTAATTAAACCTTCAATGGTTCTAAAGCCCCGCTTCGCCGTAGACGGACTAATCCTAGGCTCCGTATCTTCAAATTTGCCATCCATTGAATCTTCCAACAAAGCACCATAATGATGATTCTCAAAAGAATGCACGATCCATTTGGCTATGCCATTCTTCGAGCTCTTCTGGTGATCCCCGCTTAGGAAACTTGAACACTCATCTCCACCATGACCATCGAATAATGCAAATACACTCAAACTCAACTGTTCGGTCTTGTCCTGAAAAGGATTGTAGAATTTCACCGTCAGGGTTTTGTCCTCGTTCATAATTAAATGGGCATCTTCTTGAGTCAACCTATAGCCTTGCATAGATCCTACACAATTGTAAAACTGAGGCGTCTTAACCTGATCATTCTTATGACTCGATCCCGACGAATGCCCATGGGTAGTATGCCTGTAATCGTTGTACTCGATTTCCTTTTCAGTGAGCGGATGAGATAGAAGTTGTCCCATGCTTACGCTTAACCTTCAAGCTCGCTATCTCGAAGTGAAATCGTTCGTAATTTCAACCACGTAGTAAGCTCAAACTGGACAAGCGATAGGATTCATAAACTACAAATCAGCTCGTGAAGCCTTATTTCAAGATTTAACCTTCACTGATCTTTTCAGGCTTCGCCAAGGAGGTTCACGGAACGAGAGTACCTTTAATGTGCTATTGAACGAAATCTCAAGTCATTTAGGCAAGACATGACCTATGATGTTCTCTATGTAGACGTGGCATTATCTATGATCAATCTTAGTCTGAGTTGTCCGACGTGCTGAATAGCTCATGAACAAAGTTCTCACCCCAGAACGCGGAAGTGTACTTCGAGATGTATTTGTACAGCTTTTCCCAGTTTGCGTCCCTCTTCTCATCGGGGAGGGTCAATGCTTCGTTGATAGCCTCCGACAGTTCATCTGTGTTCCAAGGGTTCACTATCAATGCTCCGTTTAGAGACTGAGCAGCACCAGTGAATTCACTTAATATCAAAGAACCCTTCTTTTCTTGTTGACAAGCGATGTATTCGTAAGAGACCAAGTTCATACCATCACGAGTTGAAGAGACTAGACAGACGTCACTAACGGCATACAAAGAGATTAACTCTTCAAATGGGATACTCTTATGCATGAAATGGATAGGAACAAACTCAACGGTACCGAATTGACCGTTTATCCTACCGACCAATTCATTGACAACGGATCTCAAATACTGATACTCTTCGACATCACCACGGCTTGGAACTGCCACTTGGACAAGGACAACTTTACCGATCCACTCTGGATGTTCGTGGAGAAACACTTCAAGGGCATGCAACTTTTGTGGAACACCTTTAATGTAATCCAATCTATCCACACCAACGATAATCTTACAACCCTTGAAAGTTTCCTTCAATTTAGAGATTCTTTGCTTCACTTCGGCTTTTTGTAAACCTTCAGTGAACGTGTCCACGTCAATACCGATTGGAAATGCTCCAACATTCACAAATCTGCCTTGATACTCGACACCGTTCGGTAATGTATTCACATTTAGAACTCTCTGCACTGCAGATAAGAAATGCCTAGCGTAATCATATGTGTGGAAACCAATCAAATTACAACTCAAAACACCCTTTAAGATCTCCTGTCTGACCGGTAATATTCTATAGATCTCACTTGAAGGGAAAGGTGTGTGCAAAAACCACCCCAGCTTGATGTTTTGCAGTTTTGTCTGCGAGATTCTGTCTCTGATCATCTCAGGCAACAACATTAAATGGTAATCATGAACCCAGACAACATCGTTGTCGTTTATATTCTTGACGATCTCGTCTGCAAACGTTAAATTTGCCTCATTATAGGCCAACCATGCATTTTCATCAAAATTTATCTCACCTGGGTGATAGTGGAATAGTGGCCACAAGATGGAATTGCTGAAACCATTATAATGCAAGTCTGCGATCTCGTCGCTCAAGAAAATGGGTATGGCATTAAACTTTTCCAAAAGATCTTTTCTCACCACATCCTTCTCATCGTCCGGGATCTCCAGACCGGGCCAACCGTACCATTGGAAAGTAGAAGTCTTCTTTAAACCTTGCAACGCGGTCACAAGCCCACCGGAAGACATCTTATACTCATACTTACCAGTCTGCTCGTTTTTGTTGATCGTGACTGGTAATCTGTTCGACACCACGACGATGTTACCAGGTGCTGGTTTATCGCTGTGCGATTCTGTGTTTGTGGTAGGTAGTTCCTTCTTCTTTGCTAAATCACTCATGTCTGCTTCAATCGCTGGCAATTGCTCGATTCCTCAACCTCACTGATCTTTGAATCTGCTCCAATTTGACAACAAAGTCCTCTCAAATGCTTATATACTATCTTGAGCAATTGCCCCTTCTTCCTTCTCGCAAATTTCACAACAGCGACCGAGGAAGCCCCTGCTTGCTTGCCCCTTTTTGCACTCACCACGCGATGTTTCCAGATCAAATACAAACTGAACTGTGCAAAAATGGTCGAATTGAATGGTTTCTTGCTTTCTAATGCAGACCTTACGGCGTGCCGTCGTTGTGTTCAACATTCTTAAAACGGCGGCATTCTCTTTGGCGCCGTCATCTTGGCTTTGAGTAAACCTCATGTCTCTCATGGCCTGAATAGGCAGTGTAACACGCTTACTTGTCTCCGTCCTTTGTATAGTATGTATCTCCCTTTGACTGTGTTTGTGCCCAAGGCCCTGTAACGACTCTGAGCGGATCAACAAGCAATCCAGGCCGTATCGGCCACTTTAGGGACGATACTTAACCATTCTTGCACGAACAACCTCTTTTCACAGCTGAAACTTCGAACGTTAACTCGCTCCAAGACCTACCAAACACAATACTTCTGCTTAGATCTCCCCAACGCCTGGTCATATCCCTTCTGACCATCTCGGTGCTCTGGCAGCCTCTTCGCAGCTTCCTGGCAACCACACGCTATTTTTCTGTTGTTTGCCCACTCTTGAGAGTATGTTGTTTTGAAGCAAAATAGCCGCCGAGCGCACCTTGTAGTGAAAACACTCACCTTCGAAAACCATTAGTTGTTCAAAAGACGAAAACCCGCTGGATTCCAAGGTCTAGGAGCTCGATAACTACCCAGGGTAGCCTGGTCCTGCTTCGAGAACCGCCCTGCTTTGATAGAACGGAAGACAATGAAGGAGTGAGTGAGCATTTCAGGTGAAATGAGAGATCAGAAGAGCTTTCGCGACAAGATGAATCGCAGACACGGTCTGGGAAGGCGGCAATGGGTGTACATTCAAGATACTGGACGTTCAAGCTGCTAGTGTAGTCAAGAAGCGCAGAATCCCAGCTTTTATCGCAGACTTGGGCGTCAAGAATCAAGGAACTAGATAACTGGGCATCGATAAAGGCATTGGAGGGTCCTAAGTCTGCTGAACAGCTTTCAGCGTCTTCTAGCTAGCGAGATGGCTATTGGCAGTCATTCAGGACGGCCAATCCGGATAGTTCCAAAGATCTGCCAGTCCTATCATGGCACTTGGGTTCAGGGCAATGGCAAAGTCCGTGAAGCCATAGTAAAGCTTCACTATTTATCGAAATCGATTTGACCAAGTATTACAAGGCACAATCACTTCAAAGCGTTTGGAAGCATCACTCAATTCAGACGAGATCAAAATTTCTATCGCGTTTGCGATCCAGATGAGATCTTAGTGGCTAATGGATGAAGACCAGCAGTACAACGACCCCATAGTGTCTATATTTGGCAAGAAAAATGGTAATGAAAGATTGGATAAGGAGGAGATACGATCCTGGATCGAAGGACAGCGGCAATCTGATGACGATATCCGGAACTGTGAAAAAGCGCTCGAGATTTATACAGATCTCTTGAAAACGGAGTTCTACATTACAAAATCTTGGGACATCAAGACACTTATTGAAAGCACAATGGTGAAATTCGAGCTTTCAGAACCTGCTGCGAAGTCTGATCTGGACAATATAAATGACGAGTCATTTTATAGGGATATCTCAACAAAATGCATCGAAATCTGCGATAAACTGTCGATAAGATTGCAAAAAAAACAGTTTAAACTAGACGATATCCGTGAATATATGTCTTTAAAGCGAGGAAGGGTGCTGGACGACTCTTCAACATTTTTGCTGGAACTGTGGTTTACTTGCCGCCAGGAGCTGTCGACGATGAGACACAGAGTGGCTGGGATATTCATAAGATCAAAGGCTCTGATCGTGGATCATGAACTAGAGTCATACAAACTTCAATTGTCTGACCCTACTATATTGAATTCGTACAGGTCTTTTATGAAAATTCTGATACAGCAAATACAGGACTCTGAAGCTTCCTCTGATCAGTCACTTTTTGACGAATGCTTACAGGTGTTTCTCGATATCGAAGCAATGTACAACTCTTTGAAGTTCAATTTACTATTAGATGACAACGAGAGCCTTCAAGATTCCTTAATGTCAACTTCACAACGTGAACGTGCTTTAGAGAGCGGTAACGAGGATCAAGAATACAAGCTGTACACACCGCTGTCTACATCGTACTTCAATGAGCATTCGAGAAGCTCATCAATATCGGGGTCGACGGACTTTTCTTTAATGATGGACCGCACAAACTTGTCACGAGAATTACCATCGCTGCTGACTGCTTTCAATAACGCCAAGAGAATGGAACAAGAAATTGAGAATGTCCGAACCATACCTTTGAACCTTCATGCATCACACAACGTATCGCATCATGAGCCGCCATTCATTCCATCGTCAAGCCTTTTCAGATCCAAGTTAAACATGATGAATCAGCAACAAGATTCTTTTCGTAGTTTCACGTCCTCTGCTACAACTGCGCACTCGACCACTAAAGGTAGTGATATACTCAAAAATCTTTACGGAACAGGAAACGGACTGAGCAAAAATTCTTTGAGCGGTTTCAAGTAGGTATTATCGTTAATGAAAATTGATACTTATCCTGCATACCATCGATATACCTAAAGTCTAAGTTTGTAATGATCACAACTCAAGTCTTTGTAGGCGAGCATTAATCTTTGCCTTTTCTCTTGTCGGCATCTTCTTCATCTTCATCCTCCTCATCGTCTTCATCTCTTGATCTATCATAGAACTCATCCAAAATCTTTGGAGAGATTCTGTTCAACATTTCCTTTGGATAAATTCTCAATAAACTCCATGCTTGATCCAAACTTTCGAAAACGGTTCTGTTCTCATATGCACCTTGCGAGACAAATGTCTTTTCGAACTTCTCCAAAAATTCCAAAGACAGTTTATCCTCAATGGACAAAGCTTCTTCACCCACGACTGCCTTCATAGCGGCTGCATCTCTACCAATAGCATACTTTGCGTACAATTGATTAGAAACGTCACCATGATCTTTTCTTGTCATACCTTCACCAATGGCAGACTTCATTAATCTACTCAAAGATGGCAAAACGTTGATTGGAGGGTACACACCCTTGTTGTTCAATTGACGATCCACAAAGATTTGTCCCTCTGTAATATAACCGGTCAAATCGGGAATTGGATGTGTGATATCATCGTTTGGCATGGTCAAGATTGGAATTTGGGTAATGGAACCATTACGTCCTTCAACTCTACCTGCTCTTTCGTAAATGGTGGATAAATCTGTGTACATGTAACCTGGGTAACCTCTTCTACCTGGGACTTCTTCTCTTGCAGCGGAAACTTCTCTTAAAGCATCTGCATACGAGGACATATCTGTCAAGATGGTCAAGACGTGACGTTCGGTTTGATAAGCCAAATATTCTGCCGTCGTCAAGGCCAATCTAGGTGTGATAATTCTCTCGATTGTTGGATCGTTAGCCAAATTCAAAAATAAGGACGTTCTTTCCAGAGAACCATTCTCTTCAAAATCTTGCTTGAAAAATCTTGCAGTCTCCAAGTTAACACCCATGGCTGCGAACACGATGGAAAAATTCTCCTCATGACCATCATGAACATCCTTCGTTGGTCTAACCAGACCTGCCTGTCTACAAATTTGCGCAGCGATCTCATTGTGAGGCAAACCAGATGCCGAGAAGATGGGAATCTTCTGACCACGAGCAATCGAGTTCATGGTATCGATAGCAGAAATACCAGTAGAAATCATTTCTTCGGGGTAAATACGAGCGTATGGATTGATTGGGGAACCATTGATATCCAAATAGTCTTCTGCGAAGACCTTTGGACCATTGTCGATTGGTCTACCGGAACCGTCGAAGATTCTCCCCAGGGTATCCTCAGAGACAGGGATCTTCAAGTTTTGTCCAGTGAATTCCACTGTGGTCTTCTTAACATCGATACCGGAAGTACCCTCAAACACTTGCACAATGGCTCTATCACCTCTGACTTCCAAGACCTGACCTTGTCTAACAGACCCATCAGGCAAGGTTAAATTCACAATTTCATTGAAACGTGGAAACTTGACATTTTCCAAGATGACCAATGGACCATTCACACCACGAACAGTGTTGTAATTCAATCTTGGCTTGATTTTGTAACCTTGGCTCGCAGCCTTCTTGTTCAATTCGAACAACTCTTTATCAGACAACACCATCTTGATTCACAGGGCACCTAACTGAGTAAATGAATTCCACAGACCACCTCCCGAAGCTCTCAATGGTTACCAGCCTTCAAGTTGACTGCCTCTTCTTTCACTTTTATTACTGTTAAGGGGCCTGCAACATGGTTGCAAAAATGCTGTAAAAATTCAAAGGTAGGGTAACACCAATAGTTCTGCCATAATGAAGCTTCAATTCAACCGTGGAAGGCCTGAATGAGTTCTGTGGTGGCCTCTACCTGCTGGCTGTTGGGCTAGCCGACGAGAAACCAGTGGTCACTGTTGTTGGCTAGCGCTCCTGTGGCTGTCTGGCGCGACGCCGGCGATGCGGCGTAAACGGACAGTTGCAGTGCCTCGGACACGACCGACAATAGTTTATGGTAGGTCCAGTGCTGAGCGATCGGCTTGGTGTCTATCCTAGTCGAGGTCACCATGTGGTAGAAGATCGTGTCGATGTCTAGTTGATCCAGCATCCAGGCGAGATCGACCGGGCTCTTAGACATGAGATCTGCGTGTCGCGCCAGCTGTATTATGTTGATCAGTAGCCTTGTAATACACTCAGCAACGTTGTTGTCGTCCTCGTAGGCATCTTCGAGCGTCTTGTCGCCTTTCCCAGTCGGGTTGGATGAAGGAGCGGGCGTACGAATGCCCTCACAGGGCAACTTGTACAGCATGACCCGTGAAATGAGCTCTACGAGCTCTGACATCTTCGCTATGGAGCTCCATGCAACCATTGGCGGCAGCCGGTAGAAATTCTTCAGTGATATGACCGGACAGAATGCGATTGAGTAAGGGAAGTCGTAGGAATCGCGTTTGCGAACCATAAACCATTCTCTCAGCGACTCCAATTTTGCGCCACGACTGCTCACGAGCACCCTATCAATCTGCGATAGCTGAAACTTCCTCTCGACAATAACCGCGGTCTTGGCCTTCACATGCATCTTTTCAGCCTTCCTATCCAGCACAGAGACCTGTTTCTTTTCCTCTTTCAAACGAGCAACCAGCTGCCTCTTGCTCTCGACAACAGTTTGCAATTGTGCCGTCCTGTACCGTGTTCGATTGTTTTTTCTCTTAGACCTGAGTTGATTCAGTTTTATCAATCTCTGCCCCAGAATCTTGCCCTCCACATCTTCCTGCTCGCCATCGGGTCTCCCAGCAAGGGCATGGCGATTTGAGCCATCAACTAGACCTAAACCATATTCCAGAATACTCTCTACTCGTCCCTTGAGCTCTCGATTGGTGTTTCTCAGCATCAGCAGATTGATCTTCAACCGCGCAAGCAAGTTAGGGCTGGTGTTCATACAATGACTGCAGTACATGGGCCTCGCGCTATTAAGGCATATTGGACATCTCATACCGCCATTGAGTCTCACCAGCGATGCCAATACACGTCTTAGGGCGATTTCAGACCCTTTCTTGACTGACTAGTGTAGGATTA
Organism: Torulaspora gathmanii; assembly: GCA_030580195.1. Taxonomy (NCBI): domain Eukaryota; kingdom Fungi; phylum Ascomycota; class Saccharomycetes; order Saccharomycetales; family Saccharomycetaceae; genus Torulaspora; species Torulaspora gathmanii. Next base: position 30,283 of record JAKTSM010000016.1, on the reverse strand, counting down.
AAGAACAATGTCAAGTCATCTCGCGCCCTTCTTATGTCCTATCACCATTGTACAGCACATAAAATCTCAAAATAGAGAGACGCTGAACATGGGTGATCAACGACCCATCAGGCTCGCCGTTCTGGGAGGTGAATTGACTGGAAAGACTTCATTTACGTCGAGACTGACCGTCAATATAGTGCACGAAGTCCACTATCCAACTCGACAGCAAACAAATTGGTTATTTGACTTTCTACCGCATTCTGCATTTGCCAGAGCTCTTTTAGATAACCAGGCCCATGAGAGATTGCTGCTACGTACGCAGGGAAGTCAAGCACCTGAACCGCTGTTCTCTTCGCCATGCGTATCTCCTCATGTGCTGCTGTCACCTTTACTATACCAGGCATTTCTAGATGACTACACTAACGTCAAGAGTCAGTATGGGAATCGGTCCACAAATCACATCAAGCAAGTGGAACTGAAGAGTCGAGACAATGCGTTTTACGATTACGTGCCCTCGCCAGATAAGATCTTGGTTGACTCAAAGACGATCAATACTGCGACGAATTCTGATATCAACATAGCGCGTTCCAATGAGCTGGGTTCAACGATATTAACCAATTCGTCGGATCCTGCATTGACGTTACCGGATAATTACTTACCTCCGAATTACACACCCATCGCAGTAGACATCATCGACACTCCGGGATTCAATCCTGAAATGGTGGTGCCGTTCCTGGAAGTATCATTGTTCACAAAGCTGGATAGAAGAGTGTTGAGAGGACTGGCGGATGAACCAAGGCAACCGGTCTCTACAACCTCGATGCTTGTCGCATCTGGCGCGTCAGAGCTGAACGGGAAAATTGACGGTTACATCTTTGTATACAGCGCTGTTCCCGAGCTTAATAATGATATTTCTCCACCAGAATACGTGGATGCTACACATAGTGAGGGAGATAATGAGATACACATGACCAAGAGCGGCGATTTTTGGTCTGCAAATGCTAAAAGGACTGATGGAGGTTTCTCGCTTCTAGAAGTGATAAAGAATTGCATCATGGAGGCTTGGACAGAGTTCAGAGATTATGAAAAGAGATGGAAAGACGGTAAAGAAAGTGATGTATATTCACTTGCCTATACATTCAAAAGTATGTGGAAAACTGAAAAGCAGAGACGCGCCAAGCTAGCTGAGTTGCGCAGCTTCAAAAACAAGTTTGAGTCGTTGAATTTTGATCCCTCATCGCCTGATTCGCCGCCACCCTGCCTGATTCTCTGTACCCATGTTCATGATCCGATGAGCAGCCCTAAACTGGTCGAGATGGGACGGGATCTGGCCACAGAATGGAGGTGTGGGTTCGTCGCGGTGGACAGCATGGACGACTACAACGTTGACGTTGCAATGAGCCTCATTATAAGGGAAATCGTCGAAAAGACGAAACTTATAGGGAGGAGACGGTCAAAAAGCTTCTCAGAGAATGCGAACCCGCTCAAGAAGCTTGTCAGGTCCTGATTGGTATTTGATAGGGGAGTTGCATAATGTCGCTGTGGAGCTCTGTAATCATTCCCTATATCCTTGAATTTGATGGACAGCAATGGACCCATCATCATACCCTATGACACACCATGATTTCTCAGAGAAGTCTTTCATTCTACGACTCTGGCCTGGCCGAGAAATTGATTGTTGGTGCGAGCTGAGGGCGTTTTGAAGAACGACAGATGATATGCCACTTAGCGAGGAAACTTTGGTGTATCTTTTGTCTGCTTTTTCCTCACTTCCACCTTGCAGTCTTCCTTGAGATGATTCACTAATAGGAACGTTGGATTTGGACTTTAACATTCTGGCAACTTCTTGATTATCAGGGTCTAAGGCGATCGTCACACCAGTCCAAGTGCTCACTATTACAACACCATCTATTACCGCTAGATGACCGATGCTGGAGGCGGGAATCCGTTTGGAGTTGGAACACGAGATTTTCAAGTCACGTCGTATCAATACCGATGAACACTTGTCACACACTAACATATTTTGAACCGTAACTTCACCCTTTTCAGCAGAAAGGATTGGGTGGATCCCAATGAAATCCTTGGTAGAACTGCTTAAAATCGTATCAGAGTTTTTATCTTCCTTGAGGTCAAGAACGGGCTCTGGGTAATGCACTGAAGACACATATATGACATGGATCAGCGGTTGCTGGCTGGCCGTCGAAGTCCCAGTGCGGTGACGATCTTGAATTTCGAAACCGACTACAAAACCACTTTCAAACCCACAGTATATAGAACCTTTATGCTCTACAAACCTCATAACGATTCCTAATTTTTTAGCCTTGCCACTCTCTGGATCTGTGGATAGTTTTTGAATGACACCTGCAAAACTAACGCCTTTAAAAATCCTCCTCAATGAGTGCATGTCTGATAGCTCAAAGTCATAAATGTCAATCGCTTCTGAATTCTGAGTGTTGATGCAAATCAAGCGATAGGTGCTCCGGTTTAACTTCTGTAAAACAAAGTTGGCAAAATTCAGAGTGTTCACTGGTATCTCATACACTTGACGGAAGGACAGACCTGAAATATGGACTTTCCTCAGCACTAGGCTCTCTGGCTCTCCAGCAGTTATCTCCAAAAATCGCAGCTTATGGTCCTTTGAAAGAACCGCGATCTTAGAATCTCCCAAGTCTTGAACAGAAACAATTTGTGCTCCCCCATTCACGCTGTACGTGACCACTGGCCTTCTTGTGATCATGTCCCATAGAACTAGTGAACCCTTCGAGTCTCCTGTGAGGAGACTTGGTACCTTGCTTGTCGATGGCCATTCAACAAACAGTGATGCAGTAACACCAGACTTATGGTATCTTAGCGAGTAATCTGGCAGTATAATATCATTGAGGCGATGTTGTTTCATTCAGTTCTCTTCAACAAGCGGTGGCCTTGAGTTTTACGATGTTATTGTGTGCATTCGTAAGCTTCTAAAACTTATGGTGCCGAACAATTCACCTATGCCGTAATCACATACTACCTCTTGAGCTTTTGGTCAACGAACAATTATGGCATTCTACCTCGTTGCAGTTCATCATGACGCCCAAAAATGATAGTCATCTTCGTGCTAATATCCAGTCTCTATCACTCATCTGCAACAAAGGCATGGGGATAAACCTTAGGTCTATATGCACGTATAGTGCCTCTTATAAAACTTATAAACGCATAATATGACGACTTTGTCAGTATGAGCGGCCAATTGTAATTGATTGAGTAAAGCAATATATTGAGACACTGTCGGGAGGTTGCCAGATTACGAGAAACTGTCTAACGTCAGTTTCGTTTGAATGTGGCTTGTGACACCATCCGTGGTGATGGTGATGATGCATGTCGAGCGTTTTGTCGCAATATCGGCGACGAGTCAGCGGAAGAGTCTAATTGATCGGATCTTCCGCTGTTTTGGCGCCTAGATGAGGATCTTTTAACCCCAGGCAAGGCTCCTGGTGCTGATTGAGATACCTGTTTAGCGGCACCGTAAAAGCTACTTCTCTTTGCATGATTTGCGCTGGAGAAAGCGTTAGCATTAGGTGAGGTTGTTGGTTTCGTATTTCTAACTTTGGCCATTTTGAGTGGCAAAGCCGGAGACGCCATTCTTTGCACGGACTTCGGCTGTGGAGGTACCATGGTGGTATCTTGGATGGTTCGCTCTAGGTCGTCTGGAATCTTAAAATTCATCTCCTGAGCATAGTTCAGGAGCATGTTCTTGCTTGCCTCGTAAAGCTTGAACCACGAAGAGAGATCTAATTGCCCAACGATCTCGTTACACCTGTTCTCCAGATTCATCAAGCGAGCAATTTCTAAGTCTTTCATGCTGTCGCATTTCGTCTCAAACTCTACAAGCTTCAGGTGCAAAAGATCCTCATCAGCCTTAGATTGCTCAAGTTGGCACCTCTGTTCCTGTTTGAAAGTTTCAAGCTGCTCTTTGAGAGTGTCTAGTTCTGAAGTGTAGTGTTTTCTATAATACTGCTGAGAGTCGACCAAAGCATCATACTGAGCCCTAATCATCTCCAACTCTTGTCTCAACTTGACTTCTCTATCAGATATATCTCGTTCTCTATCCTCAAGTTCCTTCTTCTCACCTGACAGGTCATCGTAATTCTGTTGTAGCTTGCTGAAGTCATCTTCCAGATCTTTCAGTCTTCTGGACTTTCTGTTCAACATAGACCCGACATTTTCATTCTCATGCTTCAACGAAGCTGTTGTTTCAAGCAATTTTGACTCTCTTTGCTGCGCAGCTTCAAGTCTACTGAGTAGGTTATTTGATTGCAACGTCAGCTGCAAGTTTGTATTAGTTAAACTGTCAATTTGCTCATGTAAGTTCTCTATAACCTTAGTTGACGACGAACCACTGCCATTATACGGCTCATCCTTTCGCCTCGTTGGCGAGCTGTCGATATTCGTCATGAATATAGCATGATTGGGTGCCAATTTAGCAGGCGATGCTCCCGGCGTCCGCAGTGTAGGTGTTCTAGGTGATTTCACCGGAGATTTTAACGGCGAAGGCATCGTTGCGCCCACAGCAACAGCTGGTGAACCATTTTGACCACTTTCGAACTGCCTCATCCCAATAAAGCAGAATTCCGGTCTTCAATCGGTCTTAGGCGTGTCTAAGTAGTGCCTCTCAACCCTTTCAGAAGCAAGATCATCTTAAGATACAATCCAAGCGAGATTTCGCTCTTAATTCAAGTAGTTCAACAACAAACATCACGTGAAACAGCATTACACGGCCAATTCGTTCCACTAGGTGTTCAATTGATCGCAGATGGCGATACTGGCACCTCTCTGACTGACCATTGATGAACTGAGAGCGATAAGACATCTCTCAGAGACTAAACGACTGATCCGCTTCCGCTGTCGGGAATTATCGGTTTCAGGGATCTAGAAGTCCAATGGGAGGCGTAAAGGATAGCTAGATTGACGGCTGGACCGTTTCAACAGCTGTATGTCCTAATGTGCCTTTTGTTTGCCATGAAGTGGATAATAAATTGTTTCCCAATGGAAAAGTACCATCAGAGACGCTAAAAACTCGCTGAAAATCGCCAGAGGCGATTCTCAGATCAGAGTACAAGATGCAATGACTGATTAGAAGGTTTTAGAAGGTTAAATGGCCGCAAGAAGTGCTAAAATGACATTATTTCACTTTTCACAAATTACGATGCTATAAGCTTTCTTTAGTTTTCTAGAGAAAAGGATCATCAAAAATCTGACAAATTAATCTTCACAATTGAAAAGGACAAGGATTGATATACAGAAGAACGGGACTTGCTAGCCGGGACCGTCCTATATCATTCTCTCGACATCATCATCAGCCAGCACACGCACAAAAGGTATCTGACTATGTCCGCTCCAGCATCAGTATTGGCCCGTGAAAGAAACAGCAAGAGAGGTCCCAACTTGAATATTGTGTTGACTTGTCCCGAGTGTAAGGTTTATCCACCAAAAGTTGCTGAAAGATTTAGCGAGGGAGATATCGTATGTGCATTGTGCGGGCTAGTTTTGTCAGATAGGTTGGTTGACACACGTTCAGAGTGGCGTACTTTCTCCAACGATGATCAAAACGGTGATGATCCTAGTCGTGTTGGTGAAGCTTCAAATCCTTTATTGGACGGTAATAGCTTATCGACTAGGATAGGTCAGGGTGAAGGCGGAGATCTTCGAGCTACTAGAGATTTGAGTAGAGCACAGGGGAAAAATGTGATGGACAAGAAGGATAATGAATTACAGGCTGTATTTGCAAAAATCACCATGCTTTGTGATGCAGCGGAATTGCCCAAGATTGTCAAAGACTGTGCTAAGGAAGCCTATAAACTTTGCCATGATGAGAAGGCTCTAAAGGGGAAATCAGCAGAAAGCATTATGGCCGCTGCTATACACTTTGGTTGCAGACGTGCTGCTGTGGCTAGAACTTTCAAAGAAATTCAATCGATCATTCACGTCAAGACTAAGGAGTTCTTCAAGACTTTGGCGATCATGAGAGGTATATTGAGAGAGAAGAGCTCCGACGGGTTTATCAAAATTGACACAGATAACATGAGTGGTGCGCAAAACTTGACATATATTCCAAGATTTTGTTCTCACTTGGGTCTTCCTATGCAAGTTACCACAGCAGCAGAGTACACAGCCAAGAAATGTAAGGAGATTGAAGAAATCGCCGGCAAATCTCCGATCACTATTGCAGTGGTGTCAATTTACCTGAATATTCTGCTTTTCAAGCTGCCCGTTTCAGCTGCCAAAGTAGGTAAGATACTGCAAGTCACCGAAGGTACTATCAAGTCAGGTTACAAGATTCTCTATGAACATAGGGAAAAGATTGTTGACCCACAGCTGATTGCCTCTGGTGCAGTATCCCTAGATAACCTACCCAAGGTTGATAAGGATAGATCCAAAACAGACAAGAAGAAAAAATAAAATAGCATGCCTAGCTAGATTACGCATCGATGGGCTAAGGTACTTTAAAAACTCTGATTTTCGTTTATCATGTTCTAGATTTATACAATTAAAATAATGACCAAAAATGTTTGTCGTACTTACCACTAAAATCTCATCAATTACAAGACTTCAACTTTTCTAATGTACAAATGCCTGCCACTTAACAACCTCCATGCGGCGACAAAGTGGAAAATCACATCCCCATCCCAAACTGCCTGGCCATCTGCTGCATCTGTGGATCTTGCATCATTTTCATCATTTCATTCATATCAGGCATACCACCCCCAGCACCAGGAAAGCCGCCGCCTCCCAACATGTTTTGCATATTCTTCATTAGGCCTGGGTTTTGCTTCAACCTTTGTTGTGCTTGTTGCATCATTTGTGGGGTCATCTTAGGCATACCAGGAATCTTAGGCATTCCAGGCATTCCAGGCATTCCAGGCATTCCAGGCATACCACCGCCTTGCTGTGCGGCTTTAGTTGACTGTGCCATTCTAGCCATCATTTGCTGTTGCATTAGAATCATCTCTACCTCAAACACAGATGTTCCTGACCCTCTTGCTACTCTCACCATACGACTTGGCTGGTCGATGAATAACCTTCCATCTGACTCCAATTCTTCTTTGGTCATAGAATCCAGCACGTAAACCATTTTCTTCATCTTTTTCGAAGTCTCTTCCTCTCCCACTTGATTCATCATATTTCCCATTCCGGGAATCATTTGTGCTATATTGGACAACGGACCCATCTTCATGATAGTTTGCATTTGTTTCTTGAAATCAAGCAAAGTAAATTTACCTTGTTGCAAGTTTTCCATTGTTGCTTTGGTATCTTCCTTATTTGATACTGTTTGGAACTGCTCTAACAAACTCTCAATATCTCCAATGCCCAGTAGTTTCGAGATGAAAGATTTTGGTGAGAACTTCTCCAAGTCATGAATATGTTCACCAGTACCGATGAAAATAATCGGTGTGTTGGTTGCTGCCACTGCAGATATAGCACCACCACCTTTGGCGTGACCGTCCATCTTCGTCAAGAGGATGGCACCAAAATCAGCCGACTCTTTGAAAGCCTTTGATTGTTGCTCAGCGGCCTGACCGATCGAGGCATCAAGAACCATGATAGTTTGATTTGGTTTCACAACATTAGAAATCTCTACCATTTCCTGGAACAAAGCAGCTTCTTGCTGATGTCTACCAGACGTATCCACAATGATAATTTCAAACTTCTCCTTCTTGAATTTGGCCACACCTTCAGCTGCCACCTTAACAGGGTTAGTCTCAGTATAAGAACCATAGAAGGGGATGTGCGCCTTGATAGCATTCTGCTTCAATTGATCAAAAGCACCGGCACGAAAAGTGTCCGCACATATAAGACCCACCTTAAATCCTCTTCTCGAATAGTAAACTGCAAGTTTCGTACATGAAGTAGTTTTACCTGAACCTTGCAAACCCACAAACATCACAACATTAGATTTCTTCTTCTTTGGCTGGAAAGGTTCATCCACTTTACAATCAACTAGATCACATAATTCATCAAACACTGCCTTTTGAATCAGTTTTTTCGTCTGAGCGTTTGAGACTGATTTACCATCAGTTTTGGAATCCAAAAGCTTCACTTTCAAATTATTTCTTAGTTTCGAGACAAGCTTGATATTCACATCTGCTTCCAGCAATGCAGTAACAATGGCCTTCAACATATGATCGACTGTCGTAGCGTAGTCATCCTGACTATTAGATAGCGCTCCATTGACAGCATTATTAATGCGCTTTCCTAAATCTGCTAAAACCATCTTGGAGCCGCCAACAGACTACTGATCCCAGCTACCAATGGCTTGAGTATCCCACTTCTCTTGCTACCTCGTTCTATATGGAATTTTTCAAGTAGCCTTACTTTCTTCTATAAGTACCATCATGCTAAACGAAGTGTCAATCAGTATAGAACTTCGAAAGTTGGCAGATATCGATGAAGAATTGAACCAGCAGATAGCCGCTGATCCGTGATATTCGGTCCTGTCAATTGGTAATGTTGCACTATGTCACTGTCTTTGACCCGAGTCAAAGCGATGGCGAGGAGGATGTCCACAAGCAGTTGCTGTTGTACTACTCGTTTCAAGATCTGGAAATCACCCTAAATGAGAAGTTGGGAAGAATTGGAATGATCCAGGGGATATGGTCTCTCACCGATACGCTGCGAAGCAGCCGGGAAGGACAGGAAAAAGTGATTGAGCTAGGAAACGAGTTGATTTTGACCATCAAAGTGGAATCGAGATTCTTTATTAGCGTCTGTATCTCGACCGAGAACAGTGAATTTAACCCACCTATCCCTCCAGAGCTATACCTATCGCATCTTTGGATTTGTTACCAAATCTTCACGCTTCATTATGGCCCCTTCTCGAGATTCGAAGATATGAAAGAGTTGACAGATTTGTTGAATGAGCAGATCGTCTTGTTCTGGAATGATATACATCTGAAACAAGAGACTATTGTACGACGAGGACTCTCTGGGCTTTGGCCCGATGCTTACAAGGTGTCAGAATTGGAATTTGCAAGCAACGTGGAGTCGTGGGAATCATTGATCAACCAAAATGTTTTACTGGAAGCAGAGAACTACATGGCGATAAAGGATGTTTTGGTGTATCATCTTCCGAGTTACAATGACCTCAGACGTGTCTCAAGAGATCGGAATCTGGGATACAAGACGTATGGTTTAATCAGACACTTCTCGAACGATCTGGAAATGGTGACGCAGCTCTCGAATTGGATCTACCATTTACATGCAGTGCATGGAGATCTTTCGAGCCATGTGTTGGCGGGAAATGCTCACTATGAAGAAGTGTCGTCTAGTCATGATGAAGCCGACGCACCAACAGACTCCCATGGCCTCGTAGATTCTCCTCACCCTACTGGTGTTAGCACTTTACAGGAGCACGGTAAAGCTTTCCTGCATAATCTTACACTACCTATATCATTTGCATACGATGCCGTTCAAGAAGTAGGAAATACAACGGGGATAGCCAAGAGTATGTCGCTGATAATGGATTATGTTCCGAGGTGGAATGGTAACACTCCACAGCATAAAAACACAGAAGATTACCAAAGGTCACGCTACGGCTATCTTATCTCGCCTCTTTGCGCCAAAAGGCTGCCTATGAGCTACAAAGTTAAGCGGGTTATGTACGAGTCGAGTGACGGCCAATTGAAGAGTTATAACCTGTTGTTCTGGTATTATGATGATGTACTTGTTGTCACCGTCTGCCAGCCTGACTTTGACAAGATCTGGCAATCTCAGTATCTGGAAGATCTAAGTTACAAGTTTCGTGAAGCGATAACGAGGCTATACGAAACGGCGTTCCAGCGCTCCACTTCAAATGTGAAAGGCCCGTCAAAGCGGGAAACATTTGCTTACGCATCCTACAATAAGGCTACCAAGGAAATCAAGTCGTCTATACCGGCCTGGTTTGATACGAGAGATCACCGCCGCGACTCTTCTCCGATGAAGCTTGTAATCAATGGCATGGATCAACTATTTGGGCTAAACTCCGGTGGGTCCACGGAAATTGATCCATCTAACCGCAGCGTCTGGGGACTTGACATAATGGGCGGTCTCTTAGGTTTAAATGGCAACGAGACAAGTCAAACTGCACCTGTGGATCACGCACATTTGAATAAGAGATACGAGAACTTCTTAGATGGTATGGCACAAGAAAAGCTATGGGGAATGCAGGTACAAACCATACAGTTTGTAACATCGATCAAAGCCTCAAATACAGCTCATGGGTTCGTTGAAGAGAGGCTCTTCAAATTGAACAATGGGTTACTATGCTACATAAAAGACGATCATACAAAGGTTTCAATGGTGGTACGAAACTGGTTCGACCACAGAGAAGATTTCGAGAACCACAAGTCGCTCAGCGATTTTGGCAAGGTTTCCGCCTAGAACGTTCACCGTCAACTATCACAGATATCGCCAGATATCAAATCATGCAATAAAAGTCTCCTTTCAACGTTCACGTACTGCGACACGCACTCCGGCGAAGGTCGCGACTCCTTGACCTGCTTATTGGAAGAGACCGGTTGTATATCATCGTCTGACCTAGGAGGCGGCAGCGACAACGGGTAGACCGAGTTCCGAAGCATCTCCAAGGGTGCATATAAAAAACTATCCGACTGCGTGTCGCAATTGCACCGGCTGCAATCGTTGCTCGAACCTGTCGAGTCGCTCACACATTTCTTCCACTTTGTCCGCCCTGCGTTATAGTCAAAATCGAATATCTCCGTCAGCTTCTGTATCGTTGACTTGTCGTACTGGTCCTGCTCCGCTTCGTGAACATGCTTTTGACATCTATACCGCTTCGAAGTATCACGTCTGCCCACCGCCTTCATACAAGACACACTCAACTCAATGTCTCTACAACGCCATAATCTTTCCTACTACGGACCTTTACGCTGTTAATTTATACACATCAGTCAACGTAGTAGCACATCACCGATTGTGTCAAAAAACGGTTGGGGGCAAATCAGCGCCCAACTGACCGGTTATCAGCCAGCCAGAGACGAAGACTCTTCTGAGCATCGCTGGTCGAACTCCTTACTGTGGTCTACGTGGGCCAGCATGTGCCAGCGCCGTTCAAAGAGTCGCGATTGTCACCGCAAATATGCGATAACCATCAAGATATCCTCCTGCCGATATTATTGGTAAACCTTATCTAGCTGGAGTCACCAGAGAGCTCGCCGCTCAAAGCGCGATCGATTTCCCGCTGATTCGATAATGGAAAGTCGCCGCAGATCAGGTGATGTGGACACATGTAAGGCTGAACTAGTCGGATGATAGTAATGGTAACCGTTATAAGGTGGTATACAAGTTAAATAGTACTATGCTGCATGGAAGTGTAGGAATTTGTCGTAAGAATGCTCCACTTCATGAGACTCGACTTCCTTTAGCTCTTCTGTAAAGTCAACCGTTGCTGGGTCTTTGAACTTGTCCTTACCACGTCTCCAAAAGAACTTGTAGATGATGTAAATGCCAATGTCGATGAAGACCATGAGGTAGCAGAATAGGAAGTCCTTGACGGTCCAAAGGCTAGGGAAAAACACCGTGTAGCCTTGGACGAGGACCATTAGGACGGCAGAGATGAGTCCGGCGATGGCTGTGTAGGGCTGCCACCAAGATTTGAAAGGCAATGGAGGGAGATGGTCTTGTTGGAGTAAGTAGACTCGCCTAAAGAAAAGGTAGATGATGCACAGAACGGCGAAATTGATGAGTTGCGAGGCTGTGATGAGGTTGATCAGCCAATTGAGCACCACGGCGCTGTTGTCATTTAATTGTAGCAAACTGATGAGACCCCAAACGAGGGAGATTCCGACCGCGTATATGGGCACACCGAACCGGTTGCATCTGGTGAAGATCTGTGGGGCGTAGCCGTCGAGCGCCATGCCGTACAAGGTCCGGGACGAGCAGTATGTGTAGGCGTTACCGGCAGAGAAGGCAGCGGTGACCAACGCCGCGTTGACAATGTCCGGCAGAATCCTAATTCCTAGGTTATTCATCGCAATGACGTATGGTGAGGCAGCAGCTCCTGGCCTTGACTCGTTGATTGCTGCCGTCAATGCAGGGCTGTTTGGCGAGCAAACAATACCAACGCAGAGACAGCTTCCCAGAAATAGGAACGTCAATCTGATAAAGACCTGCTTGAAGGCGCGGGGTAGCACCTTACGTGGTAGCTTGACTTCACCAGCCAGCATCGAGATATACTCACCACCAGCGATGGTGAAGGAAGCCTGAATCAAACAAGCTAGGAAACCCTGGAAATAGCCCGCAGCGGCACCCTCAGAGGTATTGCCGTCGGGGAAGTACTTCTTAAACGGATTCTCACCGAAGTACCTGAAACCGTAGCGGTCATGTTTTGGATTTCCACCCAACATGCTGATAAAAGTGAACAAGAAGAGCCCCAGCGCAAGGATAATCTTGAAAGAAGCCAACCAAAACTCCATCTCCCCGTAGTATTTCACCGCACAAATCGATATCAACATGTACAGCACGATTTGCACCACCAACGGGATCGCCGCGGAGTAGTCATCTCGCCAGTAATGGATGATGGTGTTCACCGAGACAATCTCAAATGGGATCTGAACACATTGCAGGAACCAGAAATTCCAACTTGCCATCACTGCCAGTGAGTCGTCAACACATTTAGAAGCCAGCCTCAAAAATGGCGAACTCACGGGCAGGAAACACACCATCTCAGCAGTCGAAACCGTAATACAAAGAATAGGAACACACCACAATGCAAAAGCTATCAACAAGGATGCAGGTCCTCCCTTGTAGAGACCTTTTCCGATCGCCACGAAAAGCGCCGTTCCAATGACCCCAGAGATCGCAATCAATTGCACATGCCTATTTTTCAGTCTTCTAAAAGTCTGCGTCGAATATATTAGATGCTGCTCATCAAACTCTTCCTCAACGTACCCCCTCTTGATCGCTTCGTTAGCAGTATTTGTCGGAATGGTATCGAGGTCGTTCGTCTCCAGTTGTTGGAACTTGACCTCGCTCTTGTTTTTCGAAGCACTACTCAACATATCGAAAGTCCCAGAGACTCTCTCACTGGTTTGTTCAGCACGATTTCTTCGATCTTACCCATCAATTAGTATGGCTAAATAGACAGCCGTTACCACCGTCAACCTGTAGGCAACAGCTTCTCACGGACCTAGGGACGCTGGCTGAGCTAGCTGAGCGGTCCGCGACAGTGTTGGCTGCTAGCCAATGGTTATTCGTCCAAGGCTTCGAGGGCAGAAGCCGGGCCAGTGGGCCCTTCGCTCACTGGTCGGAGTTGCCTGCAAAGCGCCGTTCGTGCGCATGTCTCTGAGGGAAGTGGGGCTTGCAGCGAGGGGCAACTAATCGGCGTTACACTGTCTTCTAAACGCATAAGATAGTCGTGCCGGACGGTCATGCGCTTAAGAGGCGTAAATGATCTACGTCATATAACACGAAAAGGACGGGTAATGGGTAGTAATAAGGTTATGATAGCTGGAGAGCTTTCCATATAACGGTTAGAAGACATTGAATATGGACAATTGGTTCTCGTGAGTTGGCTGCGTGAGAATGGAGGATATCTGGGGTCAGGCTGCATCGTCTGTTCGGACTGGGGATGTTGCGAGCGATAGGAAGGCGGCGATCGAGGAGACGGTGGAGAAGCTTAGAAGAACTGAATCGGATGAGGTGGAAAGTGATTCCTGGGTGAAACTTGTATTTCTGATGGCTGACAACGTACCTGGAGATGAGGAGCTGGTCACGTTTAGACATTTACTTGAAGATGTGAGAGATGTGGACGATGTTTCGCGCACTGGGGTGGCATTGGTACACTACACAATCGTTTACGATCACGCACCTTACATTGAGCTCCTGCATGAATACAGCATGCGGCCTAATTTGAACCTTTTGGATTCTGTGGTAGGATACTCTCCGCTAATGTGGTGTATCCAGCTCAATCGACAGGAATGCTGCGTGGAGCTGTTTTCGTTTATTGATGAGCTTGATTTCGGAAAAGTGAGCGCTGATGGGCTGAGGGCAGCAGATATGGTGATAGCGGGATCAGCAATGGCTGACTTTTTGGATCAGAATAATTTTGCGCAGTACGAGCAGGCTAGCCACAACCGCTTAGAATTATCGATGGATGGGTTGAGTTTGAAGACAGAATCGCCCGCATTTAGTGGAAACGACAATAGTGTTGGGCTGGGGGAGTTTCAAGAGGATTTTGAATTCGATAAGATTGCGAAAAACCAGTACCTGGAATTCGCCGACTACGACATACCTCAGATACTAGATCTTTTGATTTCTTTACCAGCTTCACACCAACATGTCACTACTTATCCTGCTGCTCTGTTGTTCCAGTGCATCAGGTACGCTGACCATAAGCTGGTGTCTGCGCCCCTGGTGGAGTCTTTGATCCATCTTTCTCTGACTAGAATCATCGCCACCGCGTCTACGGAGTTGAACTCAGATCTAGAAATTCAGGGCGATATCGTCATGCAATCATACTGGCTCAGTGCAGTATCCTTTTTGTACTACTACCTTTGCAGAGACGAAGGTTTTTTTAAAAGATATCCGTCAATCTTGCAAGATGTTATTAACACGTTGCATACGCTAATGACCGAGATCACCTCAGCTATCCATGAAAGGTTAGTGCCTCTGATGGAACCAACACTTCTTTCATATACCACAATTGAAGATGTCAGACAAATGCTCTATAAGAGAGATTGGAACTTTTTCAAAAAGCGGAAACAACTAAAACAGTTAGCGCTCTTGGAGAAGAAGAGGAATAACTCACAGTTCTACTACGACGAGGTACTGAGGCATTTGTATCCGCCCTCCTTAGAAGAACAAATGAAACTCTCACCAATGAAAATAGTCCAGGTTTTTGGCGCATTGTCATATGTTCTTGATCTGCATCAAATTCATCCACTATTTCAGCAGCAATGTCTTTCTACAGCCACTAATTGGTTCTCTTCAACTTTATTCAACAAAATTCTAAAGGATAAGAAGAAAAAAGCATTGTCGCGGGCTCATGCCATTCAGATCAGATTGAATTTGTCAAGCTTAGATACTTGGATTCGCAACAATGATTTGACTGTACCCAAACCAATGTTGATAGATAGCTTTATGTGGGAAAGGTTCCCATACACACTGATAAGTGATCTCAAGGACATTGACCTTTCCAAACCTAATTTGAGGAACGTCGCGACTTATAGACCAGTGGACAGAAAATCATCCACCAAAGACGTTCCAGTAGTGTTAGATACAACCAATTCATTGTTTTACTATCAGCCATTTCATCAAATTACTAAAATACATTTGGATCCGGTATACCAACTGTTACAATGGCTTCAGGTTGCTACTACATTAACAAACGAAGAATCTTTAGATACAACTTTGAGCCTCCTTCCACGATTGTCACCTGTCCAATTATTGAAGTCAATTGACAAATATAGCTACGAGGTTGATGAAAATAAGTTCAGCCCTTCGCTCAGGAAACGGCTGTCAAGTGCGGTAAAAAGCCAGACCGTCAAGGAAGATGCATATTTACCGGAGAGACAATCATCTCTTTTGGTACTACCAACAGTTGCTGAACTGACGGACACTTACACTCGAAGTACAAACAGTAGATCCTTTCAACCATTGTTACCAATGGACATACAGGACTCAGTATACGAAATACACGAAGATAACACTGCTCTGCGTAAAGAGGATGATTCCTACAAATTACCTGACGCATTGGACAATGAGCCGGAAATGGATGAAGAAAACTCTCAAGGTTCAGCCGATGATCCAAAAAATGGGCATGTGGCAGACGAATATTTCAAAGAGCTGGATACACCGTTAGCATCCGTACCACGCCGGACTTGGGCCCCTGATGACGAGATAGAGGCAAACCCTTGGTAAAGGCAACGGACCAATTCAGCATGGAAGAAGAAATCTACACGGTGACACTTTGCTCACATAATCATCACCACGTATTCTACTATTTTTTAATGACACGAGAAAACTGCATATATATTGGACTTAATTCAATGAAGATCAGCATAAGATGATAGCTTCTTCGGCAAGCGCAACCTGTTCGATGATCTGCGGTTGCAAGGCTAACAAAACATTCTGATGCGAATAAATAGACAGCTTTGACTATAAAGCTACTGAAAACGATTTTCCGTTAACATTATGCAAAGCCAAGACACCAGTCTTGACACGCAAGTGCAATTCCTGCTCTTCCTCCTCCTGTTCCTCCGTCTCTTCTCTTTCATCATACTCCAAATGGAACATAGGCTCTGTGCTTGTATGCACAGCGTTGCCCAAACCATGAATATCACTGACACTTTGCCAAACACTTTCCTGATGCGGAGAAAAGGTATTTTCGGGTATAGAGTTGTCAAATGCCATATCATCTTTTCTCTTAGACATTTTGCTACTTCTCGCCGACATACTGCGACTATTCCTACGTTGGTGATTTTTAGCTTCCACTGTAGGTCTCAAAGCAGCTGTCGCCAGCTTCTGCATTGATGGATTAGACGCCACTAGGTAGATAAAGCTCTCAACAGACCACTCATACCATGTCGAGCCGTCTAACTGCGAATGATTTCTAGACATGAAGACAGCCAATTCGGTGTCATCAGATACCATGAAAGGCTGATTCAAAGGGAACACCAGCGGGGACCAGGAGTGCATATTAGGTGTACGACTTAATTTCTTGAACTTTTCTTTCAACAGATCAGGTTCGAGACCGCTATGTTCCTGAGAGCTGCTTATCCCCTCATCCATCGAAAGACGTCCGTCGCCCGAATCCCCTTGACTTATAAGAACTTTAATGATTGAATCATCAGGAACCGTTGAAAGAGTGATGTCGCTGTAAAGCTCTGCCGAGAAAAACCCGATTAATCCATGAATCTCCCCTCTATACTTTATTTTAAATTCTGTACCAGCATTTCTCGAAAGAAGGTCACCCCTCTGCTGCTTTCTATCGATTGGGTGCTGGAACGACCATACCTCATTGATCTTAGATGACAAAATACAATATGGAAGGTTATGCATAACCCAGGGAGATTCCTGATCTTTTGAAGAGCCTCTCACTTTCTGGTGAAGCAACGGTGATGCGATTGGGGCAATGTAAGAGGTGTATGATTTTGGAATGAATATGGTGCTGGGTTTCGAGTGGAATTCCTCTATCGCAAGCAAGCATTCAGGCGATAGCTCATTACACCCAAAAGATCCTAGCAGCTCACTGATACAAAGATCAACTTTGACTGACTCATCTTTCCATTTTCTCATATCTTCCAATACAATTTCCACACGATTGGACCACAAATCAAAATTGCGCTTCTGCAAGTACAAACATGCTTGTGGATTTTTTTCCAGGGCTATCACCTTGAATCGGTCAAGCACTTTGAATTGTTCCAACAGATGTACGGTTCTATCGACCAAAGGCCCTCTTCCTGCCCCCGCGATAAGAATAGTCATAGGTTGTGTCCCGTGGTCTGACATTAATGTGATTAAAGCTTGTTCAATAGCAGCTTGATACATGTTGTATTTTGCGAGGTCTTTCTCAAAGACAGAGTAAACGTAGTTTGACAAGGTCTCGGAATGTGGTTTGAGTGGTTTCATTAGTCGGGGAGTGTCAAAGTCCAGGTGCGTATTCACCAAATTATCACTATTA
Organism: Torulaspora gathmanii; assembly: GCA_030580195.1. NCBI lineage: Eukaryota > Fungi > Ascomycota > Saccharomycetes > Saccharomycetales > Saccharomycetaceae > Torulaspora > Torulaspora gathmanii. Next base: position 12,642 of record JAKTSM010000016.1, on the reverse strand, counting down.
TTAGGATTATTATTATTAATTTCATTGAGATTATGATGTTCATTATGAGATGAAATTGACATTTGCTTCCTGGGAATTATCAACCTATCGGGGTTATGCTGTTCTGAGAAGAATTCCTTATCACCTCTTTTCAGCAGGAAATTGATATACTCGAGGTATGATCCCTCTCCGCCTTTTATTTGGTCGACGTATTTCTCCATGCCATGTATGATGATACAGAGTTCACCGTTAGCGTTCGGTAGCGAGTTCCCATTTACTTTCTGAAACTTTGCCACCAGATTCTGATTGAACTTGTACAAAACTGGGTAGTTGTACTGGTTTGTTGCAAAAACCGACGATGAGAACAGTAAACAGGAAACAGGTTCCGACAACCACCTATTTAAAACATGCGATGGAGTCCTTATTCGGGGCACCGCCAACGAAATCGTCAACGAAGGATGATAGTCACACATTTTGCGTACGGTATGCCAGAGTTCCCAGGTAGCTAGTGGATCACTGTCCTCATATAAGGGCAGAGACACAGAGAGAATCAAAGGGGGATACGCGGAAATAGTTTCATCGTTAAGCAATCTCGAAATGACTTGCGAGTATCTTTGTAAATCAGAGAGCTTTCTAGGAGGTGCCACGATCAACTTGTCGATACCCACGAATCTTGCGTATTTACATTCATTAAGCAGAACCTGATAACACAGTTCCCGTAGTGAGCTGTCTGCACTCTCCAATTCCAGCCAGGACGAAAGTAATCCGATATACGCTGGGGAATCATCCTTTCTGCTGGTTTTGAATGGAGGAATACACAGCTCTTGCAACTGAGGTTCCTTAATCTTCAAGACGGAGCTGTCTGTCAATCTACTTTGTTTTTGAAAACACTGATACTGGTTCCTTACATTCTCCTTGTACCTGGAATTCGTAATTGGAAGCAACACATAATCGTAGTTATTCGGTAGTCTACCAACACGAGCCGTATCGGTTGTGTGCCGTTCGTCGGATTGACCGTTGACACTGCTTGGAAGTTTCACACCGACAAAAACGTTGCTACCCATACCCTTCTTAATCAGATTCCCAACTGTGAATTCATCCAATGGACTCTTCCAATTGGTTTTGGTGACTTCAATTCCGACTTCAAAGTTGCAACAGTACGCGCTCGTCCATACGGCGTTCGCTTCTCGAATCTCTTACGTCTAAATAGATCAACAATCTCATCAACTTGGCGATCACAAGCAATTTTGGCTTCCAATCTCTCACCATTTCAGCAGAATCTGAGGCTCAAATTGTACTAGCATGTACCACCACCACCACCACGCCTTTCAGGGAAGGAAGCTTACAGAACAAGAACGTGCACGAGTGCTTGAGTTTCAGGAATCGATTCACTACTCACCACGTTACTCGGACGACACTCATGAGTATAGACATGTGATGCTGCCAAAGGCCATGCTCAAAGTGATTCCATCGGACTATTTTGACTCTGACACTGGTACGTTACGTATATTAACTGAAGACGAATGGAGAGGCCTTGGAGTCACTCAATCATTAGGATGGGAACACTACGAGTGCCATGCTCCGGAACCGCATATCTTATTGTTTAAGAGGCCATTGAACTACGAGGCAGAACTACGGGCCGCTGCTGCAGCAGTAGCGGCCCAGCAGCACGAACAACAGCAGCAGTCAGAGACTCAAATTGGCATCTCATCATAGACGCGAAGATGGCGAGGCCCAGTCTTGGAAGACTACCGGCAAGTGATATAGGGTAGCCTAGCTGTCAACTCTTTTATATAGTTCAACTCAACGACATCTTTCAATGATACGCGCAAGCTACATTAGACCGCAATGAAAGCCAGGTCATTCTCTTCGATACGCAGAAATACGACGAGGAAGTGGAATGAAATGATCTCTTGGGATCTGAAGCTGTGCTGAGATTTCTGGTGTTTGGCGATAATGTACCAAAGGTCGCGCGCTTGAAGACACCATGCTTCAATTGAAAACACCATAGTGATCCAGGTCAAAGGATAGTATGAGAAGTCCAAACTGGACTCTCTGACAATGGAATCACACATCAAGTACTTGGATGAGCTAAAGGAAGCGATCAACGAGTCCCGTTTACCGATTTCAGGTGCTAAAACCGATGACTTTGACGGTTCAAGTGGTACGAGAGTAGATGAAGATGATATTAAAAGTCTCAAGATCCTCAGGACAATGGTGAGAAACCTTAAAGATCCTCAGAGAAATGATATGATGCGGAACAACACAGTTTTTTCGAAATCTGTGCAAGTGATGGACTCATTGATCAAGTCCAGACCGAATCTTCTACAGCGGCGCTTTGATAAGAATTCGAATTTAACGATCTTGATATCGGATCTGCTTGATATTTCTGTGATCAACTATACGCAAACTCATCGCCTGTGGTTCTTACGGAAGAAACTGGGGAGTTGGTGTAAAATAGCAGTCCAACTTTTCGGTGGTCGATATAAGATACTGGTGTCAGATTTTATTATGGACCTTATAGGTCGTTTTGAGCAGAACTTGGCGCAGATTTTTTCAACCGGATGTGAACCTGATGTTGTAACCAGCGACTTGAAATCGTTGTATGTGTTGTGTTATTGGCTCTGTGGACCACCCGAGACGTTCGGATCTTCTCTGGCGGCCCTCAACTCTTGGTTTGGGGTCACCAAGTGGGATCCTTACTTTCAAAAGATTATCAGATTTGTCTTTTATGTGTTTGATTCACTGAAAGAGTCTGCATCTTTCGCTGAGCTGGCTGAGATCCATGTCAAGTTTCTGTCACTGACAGTAGAGCATTTGATTAGTAATTGTGCTCTTTGTTCTCCAGATAATCAAATATGCTCGACAGACCAGCTCAAATTTACTTTACGAACATTAAGGGAATTTCTAAGAAAACAATTTGGCTCCGAAAAGGATGACGCTATCATCTCCAGATGCATTCTTAGAGTTTATTACCTGTGCAGTCACACAAGCAAGACTTCATCAAACGATTCACTCATGACCTTTTACGATTTTTTTTCACTGGAGCAGTGGCTCGATAGCGGCAAGACATTAGAGGACAGTATAGATGCGTTACCTTTTACTCCGCTGATTAACAAAGCGTTCCTTCTAATATATTTCGACAAGAGGCGACGCCTGGAATCTGAACAAGACCTGGAATTCCATCATGAAACAGGAATTTGGTATTACAGATCGGGAGGCCGAAAACTACTTGAGCATCTTTTAATTAAGCCAGAGTCTTCCAACCAGCAGCTAGATTCATTAAGCTTGTCAATATTGAAGAATTTTCGCGCAAACTCATCTCACCTACGTTCGCAGTCGGAGATTTTAAAAGTTGGCACGCAAGTGAAAGCCGCCTATCTCGACAGCCCGGAACAAGCCGTAGGTGTCTTGACAAAATTCATAGAGGAGAGAATCTCAACAGGGGATAATCGACATATTTTTGGGTTAGGTCAGCTACTTGGTCACTTGGCGTGTTTTGAGTCTCATAGAGCAGTCGCTGGAGATGATTTGAAAAACTTCGAGGTATGTAGCATCTGTGATACTTTTCGTCCAGGTTCTGTTTACCAATTTGTCAACCCTGCTAGACCTGCTGCCAATAAAAGCACTTCGTTTCGACTGCTCGATAAATTCATTCTAACAAGCAGCAAACTCGAAGATTTTCCAGAGCCTTTGGTGGCAGAAATACTGCTGGCATTACAAAGAATTTTCATCCATTACCAACCTCCAAAGCTCTCCTTGGACCTTACAGATGCGAGTGATGTGGCGTTTTCAATTGTACGCAAATGTTTTCGAAATCCAAGCCGGTACCTAAGAATTATTGCTGTAAGATTAATTCCACTATGGAACATCACAAAGCTGTACAATTCCGAGGACCAGCACACAGCGGTACTCATTAGCTTTCTGCAGGAAACTGACATGTCATATGCGATTGAAACATCAACTATGGCTTGGGCTCAACTGGCGTTAACCACATCTGGAGAGGTTTTCGACACTCTTCTTTTGAAACTGATAGATATATTCAACTCTACGGACTATGCGCAGCACATAATGATGGCGTTCCAGATCGAAACTGCTGCAAAAACAATGCAAAAAACATCTTACCGGCTACTTTCTCCCATACTCCCCATCCTTCTGCGAAAAATCGGTAAAAATCTCTTGGAAAGGAAGGTTTCGTTCCAGCGGCTAATTTGGCTTCTAGGTTACTCTGCCAAAACGGTCCTCGAGATTTATCAACGATACATAATTCCACATGCCGTCACTCAATACAAGTCTGATGTTTTCAGTGAAATAGCTCGAATAATGTGTGACGGCGATAGCACACAAATTAGTGAGGCAAAGAAAGCTCTGCTGGAAAAGAATAGTCGACAAATCTTTGCCGTTGCTCTAGTCAAACATGGACTTCTGTCGCTCGATACTTTGGAATCTCTCTTCTCTTTAAGGGTGCCGTCTTTCGACAGAAGGTACATCTCTGCGTACCTGCCTGATTATAAAACTATGGCTGAGGTTCTCAAACTATATGAGGCTGGAGAGGAAGGTGATACGACGTTGAATGAGAACATGGTGCTCGCGTCTTTAAGATACCTTGTTACAAACTTTGAAAAGGATAAAAGACATGGCTCGAAGTACAAAGTAATCTCAAACTGGTCAGAAGAGCAGGAAGATCGCTTTCAAAAAAAATTACAGGATCATATTTTGGGAATTTTTCAAGTTTTCTCAAGTGATATACATGATGCAGAAGGAAGAACGACATACTACGAAAAGCTTCGTGTAGTCAGCGGCATAGCATTTTTGATCAGGCGGGCCTGTAAGAAATCTATCATTGCGTCTTTGGCACAGGTAAGCATCTGCTTGCAAACGGCTTTGGAGATAGATGAAGTGAACTACAGCGCTTTCGAATGCTGGAAGTTACTTATTCTCAGTCTGAACGTCGAAGAATTAGCCACGGTAATTGACGGATTCATATGCTACATTCTCCAAAAATGGGAATTCTTCTCCAGTAACTCAAGCAGGTTGATCAGCGAAATACTGAGTATTCTGGTGAAAGATAAAGCAGATCTCCTGATAAAAGTAAAACCATATCTCACATTGGCTCTTCTGTCCAAACCTGAAACCAACATTCTCTCAAGAGATGGTAAGTTTGCGCGAGCTGTTGGCCACGTTATCAACAGGACGGATTGGATTACGGTTTTCACCCAGAACATGCAAAGCCCAAACAGGTATGTTGTCAATCAAACGCTAGACGATTTAGAAGTGTATTTGAGGCGCAAGCAGACAGAGCGCTCTGCTGACTTTTTTCGAAGGAATGAAGACGTTCCTGACATATCTGTGCTACTCGGATCACTACTTGACGCGTCTCACAGATTCAAAGCTGACGAGACGATATGTACCAAATGTGCCAGGTGTATCAGTATCATTGGCTCCGTTGATGCGACGAGGTCAAAGGATGTGCGAAAAGCCGCAGTGATAAAAGAGGTTTTTGATCTGAACGACCTAGCTCAGACGAAGAACTTTTTAGTATGGGTCATAAACGACAAACTAGTGCCGGCATTTTGGCAGAGTGAAAACCCCAGCAAGCAACTTTTTGTGGCCTTGGTAATACAAGAGTCATTAAAGTACTGCGGTCTCAATAGTGCCTCCTGGGATATAACGAAAAAAGGCCAATTTCCAAATGAAGCCAAACTTTGGGACAAATTCGACAGCGTAGCAAAAACCACACTATACCCGCTTCTATCTTCACTTTACCTAGCACAATCGTGGAAAGAGTATGAGCCTCTAAGTTATCCCTCTCTTGCTTTCAAAGAGGGTTATTTGATGTGGATTAAAACTTTTTGCCTAGATTTGTTGAAAAGAGGTACAGAGGAACATCATCCTTTGCACGTATTCTCATCCCTGATAAGGGAAGATGACGGTGCTCTTTCAAGGTTTCTACTTCCGTATATTTCGATGGATATTATAATAAAAGCCGAACCGTCAAGTCCCAAAGCAAGCTTAATGGCCAATATGATCAAAGAATTCAAAACTATCTTCGAAAGTGACCTAGCTGGACTAAATCATCTTCAAGTCGACTCGCTGCGGATGTGTTACCAGGTAATATTTTCTGTTTTCGAGTATTGCAAAAAGTGGATTACCCAATTCAAACAAGACTATTATCAGGCCAATGGATCCTACATAATAAAAGAAGCCAAGCTAAATGATATGCTTGGAAGGATAGATGATTTTCTAGAGTCTTTCTCCCCAGCTCTCCTGGCTCAGAGGTCACTGGAAACTGATTCCTTTGAGAGATCAGCCTTGTATCTAGAGCAAAGTTATAGACAACAGTGTGTGGAAGGAGAATTGGATAAATCTGAGCACAATAGGCTAAGTTTGTCTCTACAGAAAACCTACGAAGAGATCGGCGACTTAGACTCGCTGGATGGTCTATTGAAAACATTTAGTAAAGGCAACTTGAAGTCCAAAATTGAGGAGTTACAATATTCTGAAAGCTGGAAAATGGCTCAGGAATGTTATGTCACACTCGGTAATTTCACAGACTGGTCGTTTGCTACCACCAAAATGTTGACATCTATGCACGACCATCAGTTGTACTCAGAGCTCCTTCTTCGCCTCGAGTCCTTTAACATGAATGATCTGCAGTTGACAAGTGAAAACAGTTCATGGTACAGGATGGGAGTCGAGGCTGCCTGTTTGGAGGGGAATCACGGTCTGTTAGATGCTTGGCTTAATAAAATTGAGAGATTGCGGGAAGTGAAAGATCCGGATCTTCTTTTCCAGTACAACATGGCTAGAGCACTTGGCTGTGTAAAGATAAGAGATCAAGACAGGGCCAAGCAATATCTCGACAAATGCTTGAAGATTGCGGGAACAGATCTCATGGCATCTACAGTTGCAACAACATTACTCAAGAAGCAGGCTTTGCTCATGAAGCTGCATAGCTTATACGACATATCTCTCCTGTCATCGAGCGTTGATAGTGCTCAATTCCAGGGCAATAGCGAGATACTTGATTTCCGAATGCGACGGCTAGGCCCAAATTTTGAGCCAAACCATTTTATGTTGTCTATAAGGAAGTCTTGCGATCTTCTAATCCAGGAATCGTATTCTGAGAGAGATCTTCGTGGCACTTTTTTCAGTATCTCGAGGCTAGCCAGGAATAACGGCAGGTTAGATATAGCCTCGGAATCCCTAATGCGTTGTCTGCCGTACAGTCATCCCCAAGCTGAGTTGGAATTTGCAGAAATTTTGCTAAAGCAAGGTGAGAATGACAGGGCCATAAAGCTAGTTCGGGAGATAAACGAAAGGTATAAAAGTGATCCTGGGTTGGGACCGCGAGATAAAGCGGTCGTATTATTAAAGTATACCGAGTGGCTCGACCTGACCAATAATTCAGCCTCCGAGCAAATCATAGAACAATATCAGAATATATTTCAGCTAGATCCTAAATGGGACAAGCCTTACTATTCTATTGGACTCTACTACAGCAGACTCCTGGAAAGAAAAAAGGCGGAGGGGTATATCACTAACGGAAAGCTTGAATACATGTCGATCTCGTACCTGTTGTTGGCTTTCGAAAAGAACACAGTTAAGATTCGAGAGACGCTACCGAAAGTGGTGACTTTCTGGCTAGACATTGCGGCTGAATCACTTGCAGAGAAGACCGCCAGCAGGCGGGAAGCGCTGAAACAAGCTACAGAGGATATATGCAGACATGTTGAGGAGTCTTTGAGAAAAAGCCCGGCTTATATTTGGTATCCAGTATTAACTCAATTACTTTCAAGGTTACTACACAGCCATCTGCCAACATCGGAACTTATCTCGCAAATTTTATTGAAACTTACGTCGGAATATCCTTCTCATATACTATGGTATATCTCAGCCCTTCTAAACTCGACGTCGTCATCAAGAACCAGCCGCGGACGCCATATTATAGATTGTTACAGAAAATTTGATGGTTGCCTACAGGGTATGGTAACAGATGCCGTTGATCTCACTCTAGCTTTTACAAAGGTTTGCCTCAAAGAAATCAAGAGCTCCAACAGTAGATCAGGAAGATCTTTGGAAAGGGACTTCAGATTTGACATGTCCATGGCACCCTCAAAAATGGCTGTTCCTGTTAACGTCAACTTAGAGATGCTGTCGCCACTCTCTTCACACTCATATCAAAAGTACATGCCTTTCCGGGAAGTCATTTCAATTGCAAAATTTGGGACATCTTACAAGGTTTTTTCCTCTTTAAAGAAACCCAAAAAGCTGAATGTAATAGGTTCAGATGGGAAGGTATATGGAATCATGTGTAAAAAGGAAGATGTTCGCCAAGATAATCAATACATGCAGTTTGCAACAACAATGGATTTTTTGCTCAATAAAGATGTGGAGTCGATGAAAAGAAACCTGGGAATCATTACATATTCTGTTCTACCATTGAGAGAGGACTGTGGGCTGCTTGAAATCGTTCCCAATGTTGTCACTTTGAGGTCCATATTCGTGACGAAATATGAAAGTTTGAAGGTTAAGTATAGTCTGAAAAATCTCTATGAAAAGTGGCAAAATACTCCCGAAAAATCGAAACCACTATTCTACCGCCAGCAGCTCGAGAATTTCCCGCCTATCCTGTACCAGTGGTTTTTAGAGATTTTCCCAGACCCCATTGTTTGGTTCAATGCTAGGAACGCTTATGCGAGGTCATACGCAGTAATGGCGATGGTGGGACACATTCTTGGCCTTGGCGATAGACATTGCGAAAATATCTTGCTGGACGTTGAAAGTGGTAGAGTATTGCATGTTGATTTCGATTGTCTTTTTGAGAAAGGCAGAAGACTGCCAGTTCCAGAGATTGTGCCATTCCGGCTGACACAGAATTTGTATGATGCCCTTGGTATCGTTGGTACTGAAGGAACGTTCAAAAAATCCAGCGAAGTAACTCTTTCGCTCATGAGAGATAATGAAGTGTCACTTGCCAATGTGATCGAAACTATAATGTACGACAGGAACATGGATAGTTCAATTCAAAAAGCCCTGAAAGTATTAAGGAACAAAATACGAGGTATTGACGCCCGCGATGGACTTGTATTGAGCGTCCCCGGACAGGTCGAAACACTCATACAAGAAGCTACATCTGAAGAAAATTTGAGTAAGATGTATATTGGTTGGCTCGCATTTTGGTAATGCTGCTGCTTATTTTTCTTTGGAAATCACTAAGAATAAATTGAAATGCTAATAATCGTATAATTGGTAGTTCAAAGGTTACCCTAGAGTATTGAATCTGGCAGTATGTTAGATAGCTTCTCCATCTCTTCCAACACCCTGCTTGGTATCAACATGATCATTACGTTTGGCCTGCTCATGTTTGGCCTGCTCATGCTTCACCTCCTCGTGTTTGACCTGCTCGTGTTTGACCTGCTCATGTTTGACACTGCTGTTCTCACTTAGTTGAGTGGTTCGTGTTGTAGATACCTTTCTTACAAACTCTTCTTGGAACACCCTTTCCTCTAATTCGTTGGACTTTACCTTCACGAAAGCTTGATTGTGTCCTTGCTGAAAGTTTGCGGCCAACCCGGGACCGAAACCAACGTCACCTGAGCCTACTGACGTCCGTGCATTCTTCTGCTCTTTATTGGCAAACATCTCGGTCGCATTAGTGGTAGGGGACACGGGATCTGAACTGAAAACCGATGCGGATGGGATGGTTGCGGGGAGCGGCCTCCTTGGTAGCGACTTTCTTCTACTCGAAATCATCTCTGGACTGGGGGGATTAGAGTTATGCTCGCTCAAAGCTTCCTGAGTCGGCGATTCATCAGCAAGACTGACATTTTCCCTGTACCATTTACCAAACTTCTTTATGGAGCTCTTGAAGAGCTTGTTGGAGGCGTTAGAGGTCGCAGATTCCACCGAATCAGCACTATCACCCGGTACTATAGACGACCCAGTGAAGGAGTCATTAGAGGATCTATCATCATCAAGATCCTCCCTGCTTTTGTTTTTTAGGGCTTTTCTTAAATTATCAACATTAGGAAATGTGCGCCGTTTCAAAGCCGAATCTTGAGTCCTGAGTGTATTTTGAATCTCCTCATCGTCGTCTAAGGAGGCTCCATTAGCAGTAATCGGGTCTTCATTTGGCGACAGGTCATTCCTTCCGTTTCTCTGGCTTCGAGTATGCTTGTGCTCGGGGTCCAAACCCCACTCACTGGGCACAGAACTCGGACGGTTCTCTGAGCATTTTTTAGGGCGCTTAGTGTCATATTTTTCCCATATACCTCCTCGGTAAATTTCACCCTCAGTATCATAGAAAACTATATCATCCCAAAAAGGATGCACCAGCGATTCCTTGACTGCCTCAGCAAATTTACTTTTAATGGCATTCGTGATCATCGCATAAGATAATTTACTAGAGCTGACCACGGGTTCAATTTCCAGTGATAAAACAGGTTCACTTTGAAACGTATACCACAATCTATTCGAAGGGGGTGGTTTCAACTGTATCACCAAAGGTCCTGAAAGCTCTCTTAGCTTAATCGACAATTGTATAGGCACCTCTCTCTGTCTGAAATGTGAGCCCAAATTGATCGTTGCTTTTGTAGCAACAATAACTGAAAGGTCTCCTTTGTATGAGAAGTTCATAGATATCTTCATCAAGCCCTCTGGTGTTAAATCCAACAGTTTTGGATTTGTCAATATAGGGGCGCTTGTTCCGACGTCAACTTCTTCGACGACAAAATCATCAAGGAAATCTGGCCTTTTGATCTTGGCTAATTTTTGATACAGTTTAGTGTAGAGGTAATTTTTCAATCTGTCTGTCCCTTGTACCGCCAAGAACAGTCGTCCGATCAGTGCGTTTAGCCATTTCGTACTCAATTGACCTTCAGTTGAATTTATAGTTTGTATCAAGCCTAGCGTATCTGCAGTTATCAAATGAGCAGTTCTGGCAGTGACATTGGGATCGATCAAACTCGATGATTCTCGAGATTTCGGTACATCACTTTTGGAAACGCTAATCAAACTAAAATACCAATCCTCTTTTTCGAGATTACTGTCGATGTAAAGGAAAAACTGATTTGTCGTCTGAGAATCATCCTTATCAACTGTCTTTGTATCAAATTTCAGAACTCCATTACTGATCGAGGTGGTTCCTTTACGAAGGATAGAAATGCAAGTTTTTTTGGTGAATAAAACACCTTCAGGTAGCTCATTCCCCGGTTTACGAGGCCAAATTGTAATAAAGCTATCCTGAAGCGAAATAGCATGCACCAAATTACTTTTAGACGAGTTGTCTCTGTAAAGGAACAAGTTCCCGTGTTTCAAAATTGCATAAAATCTGTGCTTTTTCTTTATTTGAGATCTTTGTGGAATATTATCAGTATCTTCTTCGTCTTGGCAAGCCAAGTCTGTATGGTGGTAATAATACTTTCTCGTGACGTGTAGCCAACCTTGTCTAACCACGTTAACGCCTTTCTCTTCCTCGAATTCGCCAGCCTTGAAGTTAGGATCTATTCCTCCGGCAACCAAGGGTTCGCGGTCGAAATCTCTTTGGTTTGCTTCATTTATTGAATCGATCTTCTGCTTAAAGACCCAGAAAACATACAAGACCAGAGGCAGAAATGTGACTCCACCGGTCACATAGACCAGTAGAAACCATTGAAAGCTATTCATAGCTTGCGGTTGGTCCCATTAAGCATTGAAGTGTCCCTCATAAAGGTCCCTGACCTTTAGTATATGCTATAAGCCTCAAATGTCCGGGTAACGCCTCTTCGAAACGACAGCGACACAAATTCAAGACATTTAGACAACAAGACGAATTATTTCTACACATTCTCAGAGTCATTAAATCAGTTTTTTGGTTTGTGTGATCATTAACTAGTAATGAAACAAGCCTCACACAGTGTGAATAGGAGCTCATCATTGAAGATATTCGATTCAAGAAAATTGGCGTCATCGGCTGATGACAGTAAGGAACCAGTTTTGTTAACGAAGAATTCAGCTATCTTGTGACCACTCATCACTTCTCGATGGCAAAGCGATATTGTCCATGCTAGACCTCTTAAAATTTGTACACAGAGGATTAGCGTACCAGGACCACTTTACCACCGATACTTAATATGTCCGCCCGGTCGACAACGAGTCATCATAAAAGTTAACGCTGCTCCAAACTACAGAAAAGAGTTGTCCTCTTTAATTCTTTTCTCTGTCGATACCTCATACAAGGCTGAAACTTAACGATAAAAGGGGTTGTCGACATGCAGTATACACTATTCAGTCGGAACAATTGGTATATTGGAAAATGTATAATCACCGGCAGATAGAGAAAAGAATCGGGAAGAACAAGATCTTTTCTGGAACAACCAACTGGTTGAACATATGAAGCGCAACTACTTGCGATTACTGATCAACATAAAGAGTGAATTGTACTAGTGGCATCTTCCTATAGTACGGGTTCAAGTACCCGATATTTATACCTTTCCTAATGGCGACGAAAATTTTTCAGCACAATCAGGGTAACTGATTAGGGCAGTTTTTTCCACCATTCGAATCTCGTAAGGTGCATTATTATTTTTTCTGACGCGTTCCTCATTGCGTTTCTTTTTGTCGATCCATATGGCCTCCTTCCTAAAAGGGTATTTTCGTTAACATTTCTTTTGAAAGCTCATC
>JAKTSM010000015.1:0-124091 GCA_030580195.1 Torulaspora gathmanii | reverse complement strand
ACCCAGTTTGTGTCAGAGTAAACCCATCCGATGGGTCTCCAGCAATCGTCAAGCCCAAGCGCGGCGCCCGCACATCACGCGACCGCGCAGGGCTCGGGCGCAGCGCCAGCGCCCGCCGCCGGTGGCCTCACCAGCGAGCAGGTCTGCTCGCTGCTGCTCACCAACGTGATCATCACCGGCGGCACGTCGCTGCTTGCGGGCACCGAGCAGCGCATCATCAACGAGCTGTCGATCCGCTTCCCACAGTACAAGCTCACTACCTACGCGAACCAGATCCAGTTCGACCGCAAGGTGCAGAGCTGGATCTCGATGAGCGCCATGGCCGCGCTTCCTGGCTGGGACCTGGGCCGCTGGTACTCGCCCGCGGACTACCGCGTGCGAGCACCACCAGCACCCTAAAAAGAACGAGCGCCCGTGCAGCGCGACATCTGTTATCAGTTTTCGAGGACAAAGATAAACACAGCCCGGACAAAAAAAAAAGCGCGCGCTGCAGCAAAAAGAACCGAGCGGCGGGGGAGCGTGACGACGCGCACTTGGATGCGCGCCCTTATCAGCGGGCTTCGCGAGCAGCCCGCGCAGCGTGCGCAGGCGACTTGTTTCGACGCACGGCCGCGATGCAGACCAAAACAAACAGAATGAGTCTGCCGATAGCGCAGTGTGACGATCGGCGTGTTTCTTATTATACAGCAGATTACTTTGTTGATTGTACGAGTGGAAATCTCGCTCTGCGTGTGAGTATATATAGCGAAGCGGACCGCTCAAAGGGAAGGTTGTAGTTATAGTTTCTAGCTTTGATCTGCAATTGCACAACACACAAGAAGCGGAGATGAGCGGAATAGAAAAAACACAGATTTTACAGAAATACCTGGATTTGGACCAGAATGGGCGCGTTATCGCGGAATACGTATGGATCGATGGTACCGGGAACTTGCGTTCTAAGGGTCGTACTCTAAAGAAGATCATTACTTCGCTGGATCAGCTGCCGGAGTGGAACTTTGATGGTTCGTCGACAAACCAGGCTCCAGGTCACGATTCGGACGTGTACTTGAAACCGGTTGCTTTCTACCCGGATCCTTTCAGAAGAGGTGACAACATCATTGTGCTTGCCGAGTGTTATAACAACGATGGCACACCAAACAAGTTCAACCATAGACATGAGGCAGCCAAACTGTTTGCTGCACACAAGGGCGAAGAGATCTGGTTTGGTCTGGAGCAAGAGTACACGCTGTTTGACGAGTATGACCAGGTGTATGGGTGGCCAAAGGGCGGTTACCCCGCTCCTCAGGGTCCTTACTACTGTGGTGTGGGTGCCGGTAAGGTTCACGCCAGAGACGTGATCGAGGCCCACTACAGAGCTTGTCTGTACGCAGGCATCGAGATCTCCGGTATCAACGCGGAGGTGATGCCTTCTCAATGGGAATTCCAAGTTGGTCCTTGCACGGGGATCGACATGGGTGACCAGCTGTGGATTGCAAGATACCTGTTGAGCAGGGTGGCTGAAGAGTTTGCTGTCAAGATCTCGTTGCATCCAAAGCCTTTGAAGGGTGACTGGAACGGTGCTGGTTGCCATACCAACGTCTCCACAAAGAACATGAGAGCTCCAGGCGGTATGAAGTACATCGAGGCCGCCATCGAGAGTTTGTCCAAGAGACACGCAGAACACATCAAGCTGTACGGTGCGGATAACGAACAGCGTTTGACTGGTAGACACGAGACCGCTTCGATGACCGCTTTCTCGTCCGGTGTGGCCAACAGAGGTGCTTCGATTAGAATCCCAAGATCTGTTGCCAAGGAAGGTTACGGTTACTTCGAGGACCGTAGACCTGCTTCCAACATTGACCCATACTTGGTCACCGGTATAATGTGTGAAACGGTGTGTGGCGCCATAGATAACGCCGACATGACCAAAGAGTACGAAAGAGAGTTCTCATAAGCAAGAGCGGATCGTCGGTCCATTCAGACAAAAGTTCGCACTGTATTTATATCTATAGTTTTTGTAAAAGCCATTAACTGTATGATTTAATTAATAAATCAATAGATTTCGAGAATGAAGAGAGACAGACCGTCTATTTGGAATAGGTTGCTTCGAAAGGGTTACCCGCCCGGTTGTAACAATAATTATCCAAAAACTTGCAGCCATGATGGTGTATATACTAAGGGGTCCTATGTTCAAGTGGTCTGAGATACCTGATTGAATCGACCCAGAGGCTCAAGATGATCCTGTTGGATAGCACACATTTCAACAACATCCGCAGCGCAATCCGTTCTCGCCCCGTGGCCTGGGATGCGTTGGCGAGGTCTGCAGAGATAAGTGAATTGGACGCATCTAATGCCAAGGCTTTGGAGAGTATACTAATCAAGCATGTTAACGATCAGTCTGGTTCGTTAGAGCCGGGCGTTAAGATCAATGAGAAAACGATGTCGCCCTTGATACACCTGCTGGCAACTTCGAACAACGCAGACTCCAAGAAATCCGTGCAAAACTTGCTGGCAGAGTTGCTGTCTTCACCAGCGTTTTCTCAGGACACGATTCAGTATTTTGTGGAGAACCCGGGAAAGGTAGAGGAGCTGTTTGATGTCTCCTTGGTTGGTGATCGCCAAACGGTCATGATCTCATCGTTCAATTTGGTTAACTTGCTCATCCAGCCAGAACTGATCAACAATGAGTTGGTTGGCAAATTGGTGGAAAGTGATACTTTCCTCAGTATTTTGAACAATTTAGAACTGACTGATACAAGTTACGTGTGCATAAGACTTTTGCAAGAGCTGGCTGCCATCGAATCGTATCGTCCGGTAATTTGGAAAGCGCAGAGAAAGTTTGTACCAACTTTGTTCAAAGTGGTGAGACAAGCATTGGATCCAAACTCGGTGACTAGAGTGGTCGCTACTAATTCGAACAATTTGATCATTCAATTGCAGTATTACTCACTCTTATTGATATGGTTGTTAACTTTTGACAAAAAAATTTCCAGCGAATTGACTTCAAGCTATCTGCAGGATTTCCTGAACCTTCTCAAATTGGTTAAAGTCACCATAAAGGAGAAGATCTCAAGGTTATGCATATCGATCGTCTTGCAATGTACTTCTAAAGAGGTGAAGAACCACAAGGGTGTGATCAAGAATTTGCTTTTGTTAGGCAACGCTTTGCCCGTCTTGCAATCGCTAAGTGATAGAAAATACTCTGATGAAGAATTGCGTCAAGACATGGCCACTTTGAAAGAAATCTTGGAGACAGAGTATAGAGAATTGACCTCCTTCGATGAGTATTTGGCGGAATTGGACTCTAAATTGCTATGCTGGTCTCCATCGCACGTCGACAACGGGTTCTGGTCAGATAACATTGACAAATTCAAATTGGAAAACTGGAAACTGTTCAGACAGTTGATCAATCTGTTGATCGAAACCAAGCAATCTGGTCTAAATGATAAGCAACACAAGGTTATACTAGAGGTTGCTTTGAGTGATATCGCTCATGTGGTCGAACTTCTACCAGATAGCGTCGACGTGCTCAATGAGGACAAGGGTAAGTTGGTGATAATGGAACTCTTGAACCACTCAGACTCAAGAGTCAAATACGAAGCATTGAAGGCAACGCAAGCCGTTATTGGTTACACGTTTAAATAAGACACTTTTCGATTACTGTAAGTACTACCTCTTATATATGGACCTTAATCTCGAGTCCTTCACGTCTAGCAAGGTTCCACCCGTCTCTTCATTAGCTATTTCTTCTTCGTCATCGTACTCGTACGTTTCCTTGAGATAAAAATCGTCCTTTTGTTTATTCTGTGTTCTATCAAATTCCTCTTCTTCAGCTTCTGCGACCGAGAAGTCGTTGAACTTGTCCATCAAATTCTGGAAGAAGCCTCCCTTAACTTTAGGTTCTTCCGGAGCTCTCTGCGGGGTCACTTCCCCATTGAAGAAGTTACTGATGCTCTTCTTGCTTCTGAGAACGTTAGGTGAATTATTTACTTCGTCAAACCTTTTTTGGAATTTTCTTGACCAGTTCTGAATGACGTCTTCCTTACGATGAGGGCTCTCGTTATTGTGTGAGTTGGACTGGCCTGCAACCACTGAACGATAATGATTCTCTAGCAGGTAAAGTTCTCTCTTGGCCAATTGTAATTTTTGTTCTAATTCCACGATTTCTCTCTCCTTGGCAGCCAGCTTGTACAAGAGATCCTGGCCTTGACCTTCACTCTGGATCGAAGACACGCTATCTCTCTTGGACTTGGGAGGAGAAGACACAGGCGTCAATTCTACGGGTGCTGCCTCCTTTGCAGGGCTCGATTCCAGCGGTAGAGAGATTTGGATACCCTGTCGTCTGGGAGATGAGGGAGGTCTGATCTGGGGCTCACTGGGGTTGCCAAGCCGAACAGGCGATGTGTCCTGTTGCTTGTCCACTATCGACAGCTTATGAAGCTCAATTGGGTTGCTGACATTGCGAGACATCACGAGTCCTATTCCTTAGCGACCGATCAACTGTTTTCCTAGGGAAGGTTTCTCAATTAGTGTCAAGTAAACCTTGAAAAACAACATCACCATCAAAACTACAAGCTATCAGAGCGAAGCGACCAGACAAATGGCCAAGATCAACCTGGACAAGTACTTCAAATCCAAACGGTACGACGACCACTTCCTCGAGTTTCTCAAGAGCGATAATTTCAACGACTCCAACGACTTTATCCTGACTTTGAAGAACGATGGTAAGATAGACCAGTTATACAATGTGACAATGGACCTGAAATTCCAGTGCTGGGTCAATGACAACAAGCAAAAGACTTTTGAACTGGCAGACGAACAACTGAGACTGATGAATCGAATAGCAGAGCAAGAAACAAACTGGATCGTCTACCCACTCTACATCGTCGCCAACCAGTACTTCCAAATAGCCAAGAAAACCCCAAAGTCGACAGAAGACGAAAACCTACTAGAGCGTTGCGGCCGCACAATCCACCGCAGTTTCAACCTGTGTCTCAATGACAGAAACCCGGAGCTGCCGCGCAACCGCAAGATCGGCTGTTACCTCTTCGCCAACCTCGAATTTCAGCTCTACCACAAGCTCGGCAACCGTGACATGACCAAGAACTTGGTCAAAGTGCTACAAAGCCGTGTAAGCGAGATCCCCACGCTCTCGCAGAGTCTGGCCGCGCGGCACGCCGCACACAAGGTCCTCTACAACTACTACATGGGCGAATACTACGGCTGCTACGAATCAGACTTCCAAAAGGGTTTCGCCTACCTTCAAGAAGCGCTGCTCGAGTGCTCTACGTCCGGTTCCTGCGACACGCAGATCGACCGCATCCTCGTGCTGCTAATTCCTTTCGCGCTGTTGACCAAGAGACTGTATCCAAACTTCCGCGACGGACCGCTCGCCTGCACGCGCTCTGATCGCCGGGTCGCGCTCCACGTCTATCAGCCGCTGATCCGGAGCTTGCTTACGGGCAACCTGCGCGACTACGACACGCACTTTGCGCGCAACGAGCTGTTCTTCCTGCGTAATGGCCTCTACGTCGCCATGTCGCTGCTGCGCGAGCTGGTCCTGCTGCAACTCGTCAAGCGTTGCTGGGTGCTCTCTGACCGCCCAAGCATCCTGCCGCTCACCACCATTGCTCGCGGCTACCTGTTAAGCCACCACCCGGCTCCGCGGAAGCGCGCCAAGCGCTCCGCGGACTCCGTCCCCGAATCCGTGCTGGATGACCTCGAATGCCAGATCGCCAATCTGATCTGCAAGACCTGCATCCGGGGCTACCTCTCGCATGCCAACCGCTGTCTCGTGCTCAGCAAGAAAGATCCGTTCCCACGGCCATCGGCCACGTGACCGGATCCCCGCCTCCGCCGTACCGCGCGTACAAAGATCTCCGAGCGCACGCGTCGCGCTACAAACAGCGCCCGGTCAGTGGCGGATGACTCGCGGAGTGAGTGATGTCAGACGGTCATGAACTGAACAAGCCGCCGAATGACCGTTCCGCCACAACCCGGCGCTTACACGCGCAAACGATGAGTAATAGGATCATGAACTGTATGACCTTCAGCTGTGCACCTTGCACAGCTGAGCACCGGATAAAGGTATATAAGAGTAGCATAGATCCTGTCTTGAAGGATAATCTCTTGTGTAGAATAGCATCTTCAACAACAACTACTACAACTACAAGAATAATCAACAATGGCTTTCCTAACTTTGACTTCCGAGACTCAAACTCCATTTGTCATCCCAGACATCTCTCCTGTATCACCAGCAGGATCGAGAAAGAACTCTACAGTTGAACCCGCTGTGCAGTCGGCAACTGGCAGAAAAGGCTCCATCAGTCTGTTGTAGGTCACGATGTGATTTGAACAAAATAGGCATGACGGGTCATGTGACGGAGGCATAACCGCGGGGACATCAATCAGCATTTCCATTCGGCCCTGGTGGTTTAAATAATCGACTGTATACTATAAAAAGATGTTTTTATGTTTTTTGGAATATTACCTACTTATTTTGAGAACTGCCTAAGGGTAGAACTCTTTGTACTTATTGTAGTAGTAGTAGGAGCCGAGCGAACCTAGCACGGTGAGCGTGAGTGGGACGGGTTTGCGGAATCTGGAGGGGATGCCACGGGCTACGCCCGTGGCCAGCATCACCAGCGAGGCGCCCAAAGCAATTTCCAGACCGTTGTCGCGGTTGTGGTGTAGCAAGTAGCCGGCGTAACCGTAGATCCCGCCAAAAACGAGGCCGGCCACGAGAGAGGGCACGGATTTCTTACGGGCATAGCCCATGGCGCCGCCGGTGGCGGCAAGTAAGCCGAGAGTATACGCTGGATGTTCCATCTTTGGTTCTGTAGCTAGGCTTTACGATGGAGAGTGCCAAACCTTGGATTCATATAGGAGATGTTGTGTCACTCCATACGGGCCGGGGGTCAATAGCCTGGTTGGCTAGTGCAAGATAGGGTGAAAGAGCTTCGAGCAGAGCTTTTGAAGCTGATTGCAGTAGGTTAGAATGAGAATGGCCAGTGCCATAGCGGGTTTTGATGTTCAAGATTCAAGTAACCTCTTCTTGTTTCCGCGGTGTCCCTGTAAGCCCCAAGTCAAATGAAGGGCGCAATGGGACCTGTCCCTTATAAAGTAGACGGCTGTTGTTTTGAAACTGCCGGTATGGATCATCGAGTTCGGTGAGTCAATGTCACAGGAACTGTTGTCATACAAAATCAAATGCTTAAAGCTTAAGAGGGTTTCAGAGTTTAACAACAGGTTGCGCGATGAGCTAGGTCGCGATAGGATAAGTGCTTCGAACGCGTGCTTGAATTTTATAGATTATGTTTCGACACATACCGATTATACACTGCCAGGGATCTGGGGTTATCCGCCGCCGGGTTCCAACCCGTTTGCCAATGGTAACGTGAAGAGAGGTCGCTCTCAGCCAGACTCTGCCGGGACCGGTTCCTGTTGCAATATCATGTGAAGCCAACCACTGTGCTATGTATGGTGTGGTTCAACCACCTTGTTTATTCTCCTTTAATAGCGAAATCTTATCCAACTTTAGATTGTCCTTTATCTTCCCATCGTCGTCACCACACCCACAGTCGTAGTCTTCTAGAATGGTGCTACAATCGTATTTTTCCTTCTTCAGATACTCGTTGACCATGTTGTGGATGGAGCAGCCCCATAGGGCTGCTGCAGTTCTGCTTGAGACCTGCGGTGGATATTTCTTGATCGTTTTCACAAAATGGTACGAGCATTCGCCGCATGGGTAAAGTTCAGCGTATAGCTCGATGAACTGTCTAAGCTTGGTACTTTGCTCCTCGGTGGGTTCGTCCGGGAACCTGGCCAGTAAAGTGTGGAAATAACGCCACGAGGCTCTTCCCAGTACTTCTTTCGCTTCCTGGTCTGGCATAGAGGGCATTATGGTCCCTAGATCCTCGACTGCAGACCTTTCATTGCCTTGCACGGCGGTGTCCTTGGTCTCTGTAACTCGTGGCAGATCGACACTTGGCTTGCTGTATGACAGCTCACTGGAGGAGAAGAACCACCAAAGACCCACGATGGTCACTGCTGCCAGTATCCTGAGTATGTGGCCGCTCTTATAACTGAATCGTTTCATCTGTGACCTCGAAATGCGTATTGTGTATGGTGATTTTCCAGTAAGGCTCGCTTAAGTAGATCTTTTGATCTCTCTCAAAGGGGCGTGGCATAGTAATTCAAGATAGTTCAAAGGACGACAAGAGCTAGCTATTTTGATCCAGAATGTCTGAGGGAAGACCTGCGAGAAGCGGTGGGATCAACACAATCGAGGTTAATGCTGCAAGAGAATTGCACGCCAGAACTGTCCGGGCTCGAATCCCAACTGGCACCACATCTCGTGCTGACTTTAAGACTCCGCCTAGCCCGTTGAGAGCCCCTGCTAGACATGTTTGCAATAATCCGAACAATCCGCCCTGCGCACATTGTGGATCCATGATCGTGCCGTCGCCTGCGGCGACATTACCTCTCGAAGATCACCCTTCAATGACCATCAACAATTGGACCATATCCACAAGGAAAAAGCCCATTTTGAACTCGCAGGAGTTAGAACACTGGGAAAACCACGAATTGCAGGGGTTGGTTCTACCAGAGATGATATTTGGCAATAGTTTTGTGCGGATCGAGAATACAAAACATGATTGGACCCTAGAGTTTAACGCGTTGGATGCTCTGAAGCAAGTCAACCTGGCTGACAGTGGCGTTAGAGTATCCTACTCTAAGAAATGGATGGATTCGAAGCAAAGAAAACAATCCCAAAGATCGGCTTCACCAAATGAGTTTGAAGTCGACGATTCTTCCTTGCAAATTGCTCATCATTACGATTGGACTTACACTACAAGATACAGAGGTACTGAGCGATGTAATAGTGGAGATCACAGATTGAAGAGAGATGACACTCAGAGTCTGCCCATGGAGAAGCTTTCCAGACCGGATCATATTCTTTTCTATGATGACATGATTTTATTTGAAGACGAGTTGGCTGATAATGGTATTTCAATCTTTAATGTGAAGATTCGAGTCATGAATGAACGGCTACTCCTGCTGGGTCGTTTCTTCCTAAGAGTAGATGATGTATTGATGAGGATAATGGACACTAGAGTATGCGTTGAGTTTGATGAAAACAAAGTGATAAGAGAGTACAAGGAGATGGAAGGAGATTATAAAAGTCTCCTGGCAAGACATCGATTAACACGTTCTCACGACCCAAAAGCAGCGCTTAGAGATAGTAATTGGGTAGCACAAAATACTCCTTTGGTCAAGAGGGAATTGGAAACATTGACCTTTGAATGACCAAAGGAACAGTCAAAAATTTTAAATGTCTGATCTTTCCATTGTACGCGATACTTAGCGCTTATAGTTGACTCAAAACCAACTCCGCCGTTGCCTTGTTTTTCCTGTTTGAGCTATTGGCTATCTTTTCAATCTTTGAGCGAGCCAATTGAAATAGCTTTGTCCGGTCATCCAGTCTTTTAGATATCATAGCTACGAAAGACCAACCTTTCAAGTAGTTTTCACTCAATTCGACACTTCTCAAAGCGTTGTTCAAAGCGTTCTGTAGGACCTCGCGCCGCTTTGCTGATACCTTTTCTACTTTCAATGCTCTATAATACAATGCCTCTGACAACTGACCAAACGCCACATAATTGAAGGGCATGATGCACAGCACTTCTTCGTAACAATAAGCTGCACGGTCAAACTGTCCCAGTTCAGTATAGATTCTTGCGGCAAAACAGTAAAGCTCTGGATCCAATGGGAACTTTTCGATCAACGAAAGCACTTGGTTAAGGGTCCACTCCCTATCGTGAGCTCTAGCCTTTATGGTTATCAGTACCTTCTGCAGGAGCAGATAACTCACCTGGTCTGTATCGTATTCTAGGGCTTCTTTCAGTAGCTTCTCGACAGCAGCAATAGCTGTCTCATCATTTTCATTGATTTGTAGTAAGGTTGCTTTCATCGCATAAATATTGGGCGAGTGGTCACCAAACTTGTCCCTGAATGTATTGTAGATTACTTGTGCTTCCACATCCTTGCCTAAGTAGACGTCAAGGTAAAAAGACATTTCCATCAAACTCCAATGAGCAGATTCTGATAACCCGGAGTCACCACTGTAGAGGTAAGAGCTCAATTCATCATGTAAGTCATGTAACTCTCTGGCGTCCAGTTCCGTGTACAACTTCGTTGTTGCAATCGTCAATAATCTTTGAGCTCTCGCAGACATGTTGCACAATTACTATTCTACTAGATCTATCTACCTTCCAAAGCACTGGGTTCAATGGCAGAGCGCTGTTGAGCCTGCTCATTTGACCTTAGCCTTCCTTCAATATGTACTTAATCACTGTATGATTAGTTCGATTATACGTCACAATGTACGAGACGAAAATTTTCAGGCATCGAGTTATTAAGAGTACCTAGTGCTTTAACGCTAGTTCATCGCTGATTGATGGGGACTAGGAAGAGGGAACTATAGGCCAATAGAGTTCAATATGTCCATCAATATCTGCAGAGATAACAATGATCCTTTTTACCGTTATAAGATGCCTCCTATTCAGGCCAAGGTGGAAGGTAGAGGTAATGGTATCAAGACTGCGGTTTTGAACGTTGCAGACATCGCCCGTGCTTTAAACAGACCTGCACCTTACATTGTGAAGTTTTTTGGTTTTGAATTGGGTGCTCAGACCTCCATTTCTGTGGATAAGGACCGTTACCTGGTCAACGGTGTGCATGAGCCTGCCAAATTGCAAGATGTACTGGATGGTTTCATCAGTAAGTTCGTTCTGTGTGGCAGTTGTAAGAATCCTGAAACAGAGATTATCATTACCAAGGACAGTGATTTGGTGAGAGACTGTAAAGCGTGTGGTAAGAGAACTCCAATGGATTTGAGACACAAGTTGTCGTCTTTTATATTGAAGAATCCACCAGAGTCCATGAATGGTTCTAAGAAGAAGAAGAAGGCTGCCACCGCATCTGCTAATGTTCGTGGTGGTGGTTTGTCTATCAGTGATATCGCTCAAGGTAAGTCGCAAGCATCAAACAACAGTCCAAACGGAACCACAGAGGCTCTGCAAGAAGATGAAGATGATGATGAACTTGCTCGTCAGATCAATGCTGCAGCCTCAACATTGGAGCAAATCGAGATGAATGACGATGAATGGGCCGTCGATATGTCAGAGGAGGCCATTAGACAACGTGCAATAGAACTACAGGCATCCGCAGATGCTGCAAATGGTGAGATGAGTAAACTGGAAGAGTTCGGTGAGTGGGTTTTGAAGGAAGCGGGTGACGACAAAGAGAACTTGCCATCTGATGTGGAGCTATTCAAACAAGCAGCCGACATGGATGTTTTGAAGGACCCAAAGATTGCATGTGTGCTTGCTCAGTGTATCTTTGATGAGGATATCGTTAACGAAGTCACAAAACATGCTGCATTCTTCACTAAAGTTTTTGTCACACCAGAGTATGAGAGAGAATTCTTGGGAGGTATCGAGAGATTCTTGGGTCTGGAGCGTAAGGATTTGATACCGCTACTGCCAAAAATCTTGGTTCAAGTTTACAATAACGACATTGTCTCTGAAGAAGAAATCATCAAATTTGGTACCAAGTGCTCGAAGAAATACGTTCCAAAAGACGTGTCAAAGAAGGTACGTAGAGCCGCTAAACCATTTATCACCTGGTTGCAAACGGCTGAAAGTGATGACGAGGAGGATGATGAATGATGTAGCATATATATGTATATTGAACCTTTTAAGAGAACCGTTTAACTTCGTGTGAATGCCATATATTTCAATGCAATACACCATCTTTGAGTTCCCCTGGATAGCATTCGTTTCCAGGTCAACTTAGCTCATAACGACTGTATGGTCAGGTCTTGAGTATTGTTCATTGAACTCATTATGCGAGCGCCTCATACAAAACAATCAACACATTTGAGATATGAAATCGCGAAACTTTTATCCTATCATCAAGGCATAAAGAGCATTACAATGGACAATGAGGGCTCTAGGAACAATCCTGCCTTCTCAAGAATGTACAGTTTAGAAGCCAGAATTAAAAGCTTCAAAAACACGGCAGTTATAGATGGGAAGAAATTTCGATGGCCCTATACTGTAATACCTTATGAGGGCATGGCTAGGCTTGGTTTTTTCTATCAGCCTTATAAAGATACCAATGGTGGAGATGAAATTTGCAGAGACGCAGTTCAATGTGTCTTCTGTAGACAAGTTACCCATGATTTCAAGGATTGCAGATCAAAAAAGAAGGATATGATTGAAACGATGACTAATGTCTTGCAGCATCATATGGATGCCAATGAAAGATCATGCTTATTATCAGATATGAAGTTGCAAGCTTTGCGTGATGTCTCAGTTGAATTGAGTAGCGTAAACTGGAAAGAGACAGCAGTGTTTTGTAATCCCATGAGCCAAGAAGCTGTTGGCGTGAGGACTTTCACATTTGAATCGAATTGGCATTTGAAGGGCGACAACTTGAGTCCACAAAATATGTCTGAAGCTGGTTTATTACGTTACGACAGCTCTTACACCGGTTTCGAAGAACTAACAGAAGGGGACGTGTCCGACGCATGCTACTGTATCTACTGCAAGAGCATTCTCGGATCATGGCAGACAGACGATGACCCAATACTTGAGCATTACAAAAGCTGTAATGGGGGGAACTGCTTCTTTTTCGAGTTCATGAGATCAAATCATCAGGATGACAGCATCATTCGCAATCTTCAGGAGAAGTTCGGAATAACTAATGCAGAATCCGTAGACGAGACTGTCAGTTTGATGAAAGATCGGGCAAGTCCGTCGCCTCATACTGAGGAGATGGATGCCAAAATGGACCCTAAGGATACTCATGATTTGCCCTCAGAAGACGAAGGCAAAGAGGAAGTTCTATCACCTCCAAGGTCGCCGGTAAGAAAGAAAAGGCTTCTGAGGAAGTCTGCAACTAAACGTTATTTTGAAGAGGAAAATTCGTATTATTCAGAGGCAGGCGTTGACGAGGATAAAGATCTAGTGGTTGAATTCAGAGAGCACGTTGAGAAAGCTAGGAGCTTGGGAAGAAAAAACAGAATTTTGGACGACAGTAACGATGAGTTTAGTTTCAGTGCTCAGGGGCACAGCACTTTCGAAATCCCAGCGATGCCGTCATTTTTACCAAGTAACAATTTTGATGGCGTCAATGAGGATACAGACGAGCACGAGGAAAACCTCCCGAGCGAAATAGCCAGTTCTCTCGAACCATCCAAAGAATTGGTGGATTCCAAATCAGTTAACAGGCCAAGATTGAATGACTTACCCATCGATGGCCCACTAAGTCCTGATACGTCGTTGAAGTCAAGTGTTGCCTCCACGCCAATCCATAGTCCAAAAGATGTTGTTGGAAAAAAATCTCGAAGTGATACTGAGGGAATAGAGCAGCTTAGGCATCTCCAAAGCCGAAAAATCTGCTAGTGTTTTGGTTGACGAACTGAATGATGATTCTGTGGACATTAAAATTGAGTACACGGATACGAATAAAGGCATAGACTCCTTGGAGACCGGCACTCCTCTGAAAGGAGTATCGGAGTCGGATAGACTTAGTCCATCACACCGCAACACATTAACAGCGATTACGAATGGTATTCTAGACAACCCAAGTGAGGCTAGGCAGGAGCTTGATGAAACTAAAGAAAAGAAAACCGTAGCTTCGCAAGTGTCTTCGTCACCAAACAACATTGAGGCTGTCGATCAGGCGAAGTCCTCGACCTCCCAGTTTGAAAAGGCGAGTGAGGACGGAAGAATTGTCAAGGATTATTTTCATGACCTTCTTGTGTATATTAATAAGAATGATGCTACGCTGGCTGATGATCGTGATGGAGAATTAGCGTACTTCATGAGACAAATGCCAGCTGAGGAACTGGACATGAAATTTGAAGATTGGCTTCAAGCTAAAGTCAATAGAATAAAACTGGACTTCACTAGGGATTGCGAGGAGAAGCTGAGAAACCTCCGACAGGAGTTTGAACGCACTAGTAGTTTTGTCTCATCCTTAGAAGATGAAGAAATAATAACAAGAATTGCAAACAACTTAGGACTTTTATAGTGTTTGCCCGGAAGGCTTGTTTAGGATGGTGTTTGGCATTAGGAGTCGCCAGTTGGGAAATGCAGGGTGTGAGAGGACGTCTATGTATTGATATTTATTTTGATGTGTACTAGTCTTAGAAAGTAGTGAAGCGACCTATGACTCATCAGGCGTCCTCGAGAATAGTTTCATCCTCAGGTGTTTCGGATCTCTCATCGACACCATTGTTGTTCGCTTCCGCAAGAGGACGCAATGTAGTAACTCCGATGATAGGAGGGCCTCTTAGACCAAATTGTATGATGCGCATCTGATCCGGTGTCATTTGCATGTTGTTTTCAAATTGACGCCAAATGGCTGGGTCCTCAGATTCTTCGTTGTCAGTACCATTATTACTGCTCCATGTTGTCCGCTGATGTGCCAATAATAGCTCTCTCTGTCTAGTGAGTAAAGTTATACTATCTTTAAGATAAAGCCTTAAAACCACAGTAGAGAGTTTATACTTCTGAAGCAGTTCTATGAACTTTTCAATGAAGAGGAGCCTCCAAATGGACAGACCCCTGATATCACTCTGTATGTTGGATTCGTTGGTGCGGGCTTGAATCTGGGAGATCTGTCTGTTCAGCTCTACCATTTGCATGTAAATCTGAGCCATTTCGTGTAATAGAAATCCGGTGAATTGAAACTGAACCCGTGCTAGACTTGCGACATTAACCTCAAAATCGTTTACTCGATCATCTAATTCATGTAACTTTCTAACAATATAACACAGCTCATTGTTGAGATCTGAGTTGGCTCCAGGCGCCACCACAGTATCGAGGTCATCGTACTCTTCATCGAAAGGGTCCTCGCAGAACTTTCGATCAACTTGGGTAAGCAACAGGGTAATTTCATCGGAGGACAATTCAGCATTTGCAGGAGGAGTTTCATACCAGTTGAAAACATCTTCTAATCTGTCGAAATCAATGTTTTGGAACAAGAAGTCGTTGTTGACGCCGTTCATCTGGCTGAGTCCAGTGGCAGCTAGAATGGCGGCGGAGTCCTGATTCAAGTCTCGAGTGATCCTGTTGATCCCGTCCTCTAAATCTTCACCTTGCTGAAGCATATTTTTGGACATGATATATTTCGTCAAAACATCGCGAAGATCCGTCTGCGGACCGCTTGTGGGCGACGTTAAACTCATGAGATAATGGCGGAGTTTATGCACGCCTTTCCCAGAAAAGACACAAAAAATCTGACGCTGGTTGTCGCTGAAGTCATTTGGTGCAGGTCTGCAAAATGCAGTTATATCTGGTCTTAGGAATGAAGGAACTGCCGTGAGCGATAGATGTGATAGTCTAGGACATGCCATGAGCAATTCATAGATAGGATAGATGGTTAAATTGGAGCAATACGACAGATGGACTCGTTCTAGACTATCATTTCTGCCTCTCAACGAGATCATGTTCAGTAGTCCTTCATCAGTCATTTGGGAACATTTGACTAATCCTATCCTTTTCAGCTTCGACAGATCCGATAACTCATAGAGCGTGCGATTCGTGAGGTTCGTGCAACAAGCGAAATCAACGTACTGTATTCTGGGGCATGATTGGACTAGAACTCTAACTCCTTGATCGCTTATGTTGAAGCAGTGCCCGAAATGCACAGTTTGCAGGTTTTTGCCCAACCTAGCCAAGTGATGTAATGAGTAATCTGTAATCCTGCTACATTTTCCTAGAAAAACATTCCTCAACTTGGGGGCAAGTTCAACAATTCTTTCAATGGTCTTATCTGTGATGTTTTCACAACCTGAGAGGTCCAGCAGTCTCAAAGCCGGCAATTGTTTTACTTTTTTCGGCAGTTCTAAGAATAGCTTATCTGACACATTGGTGTTATGCGTAATTCTGAATTCCCTGAGCTGTGTTAGTTTGCTGAATAACTTCAGAAGACTATGATCGTGAACGTTTGGACTCAAAGTCACATCCACCTCCACCAGCATGGGACACCTATCAGCGAAAAAATTTATGAGAGTATCGTCCATATTATTGTTAGCTGTTATTTTTACCCTTTTCAGCATGGGAGCGTGAGTGATGAAGTTATGCAATGCTCTTGACGTTACATTTTTCGCCTGCGGAACGTAAAATCCTTGGACTCTGGGGCAATTGTCAGCTAAAGTATCAAAGATATCGTCCGATATATCTCTGATCCCAGTGATATCGACACTTTGTAAATATTTGCATCCCTGCAAAACTGCTGAGATGGATTTGCTTGTGATATTCTTGCAAAACACCAATGTTAGGCGCTCTAAGTTCTGACAGCCAACGAAATTATACAACTCTTCATCATGCATATGATCTCCAACAAATGAAAAGTTCAGTCTCTTGATCATGGAACGATAGTTAAAAACGGTCTCTTCGGATCCCATGGTCATGGTTCTCATAAAAAGCTCTAGCTGAGATTTTTTGTTAATGTGGGGCCGGTAGTACAGTATCTTAACAATAAATTGAGCCCAGAGTTTGCACACCGTTAGCAGATCGACGATGTCGAATTTGTGGCTAAGCTTTTCTAGTACTAAATGCAAAATTTCGGATGGTAGGTAGTGCAGCGGGAAAACTCTGTGGTTGGAGGGCTGCTCTCTTACCTTACTCACAGGGAATGTCATGTTGTCAATTAAAGATTTGGCACCCCAGGAAAGCTCCTGCAAACGCACAGGCATTGAGGATTCAGAAGGATCAAGAGATTCGATCCACTGTTGGAAGTAATCTGTAGGATTCACTGCTTGCCTACCCTCAAGCTTGGCCCTGCAGTAAGCATTCATTGCTTTTCTATATTCTTCGACAACATTCAAGAACTTCATTCTCAAACTTTGAAGCTCCATTGTTTCCGTTTCGATCGCCCGCAGCCTGACTCTTTGAAGCTTATTTAGATGATTAGCAGTTTGTGGAGAGCTCGAATCTTGCATTCTATCCAGCCTATTGTTCTCTGTGGTTAATTCACCAAGTATGCTATTTCTCCTTCTCTCAATGACATCTAGGAACGCTTGAACTTTTTGCTGTAATGCAAACTGAAACGAATTCAACTTCCTCAGATCATCTGGTTGTAAACTGACAGAGCCTGGAACACCACTTAACATGTTAGCTTGGGCATCAGCAATGAGACCGCCACCTCCGCTAACATTGCGATATGGCGCTCCTAAGCCCTCATTCTGGCCTTGTCGCCTCTCATCTATCGGACGTAGAGCATGTTGATCACTAGGTTGCTGGCTAGATCTGTGAACGTTGAATCTAAACATGTCACGAAGCGCTGTTTCATTTTGTGCTATCCTGGTGACCCTCTGTCGATGCTCTCGCGACACCACATCTCTACCCTGATGATTCATTGACTCTCTTGAAGGCGCTGGATTCGTAAACCAACTTGCAGGAAGTCCGCCTGGCATATTTCCGTGAGCATCATGGCCGTGATGATCGCTCATCTTCCGATAGTTTCGTAAGCGCAGGACAACAACCGTAACACAGATTGAGAGAATGAAGCGAGAACGTTCTAGCGAATATCACCGCTATCTGTAGAACAAATTCTCAGCACCGATATCTTCGGTGAACCGTCTGAGGGACGTACATTAGCCATGGGGACCTGTCTCTTCACTCGTAGGAATACCACAGTGGATCGCGCGCATTGTCGGAAGGGATAGATTGGCGATGTTTTGTGATTGTCTCTGAATACGAAGGAGGATAAGCATAACTTGAAACTTGTAGGATTCGAATGGAGGACTATCAGTTCAAACTAAAGTTCATTAAGAGAATGCTGAAGTATATGTATAAGATGAGCTTTACTTAACTGACAACGTGAACTGTTCTCACCTCTCTTAGTTGAATTATTTATTAAGTTGATTGGTGGGAAATGCGCATGCGGGCTCATTGACCAAACATGCCATGGCTATTCTTTTGAGCATCTTGACTTGATGTGCTTTTCGTTGGATATATTAAATTGGTGGAATTATTTTGGTTTGTTAGACTCATTTGGGGAAGCGATAAGTGAGTTCCGTTACTGAGTGACATCATATCAAATTGATTCGATAAGTCTTCGCTGTTTATTGGGTATCCAGTATTTGCAAAACCGGGGAACATACCAGGATAATTTGAGTAGCCAACATTCCATGCCACGCCATTATTTGCCGCGGGCACTGGATTCTGCATGGAGTTTTGGCCAGTGGACGTCGTTGCAGTCAGGCCACTATGTCTTGAGCCGTTGCTTCTAACACTCGAAACGGACAGGCCTCTAAGGTGAGTTGCATCCTGATTAAAAACTTGAGAGATGCTAGACCGATGTCTTCCCTGAGAATTGTGCTGAGGATTGGCGGGTGTCAACCCGACCTCCTCCATTAAGCGACGATGTTGTTGCGATGGTGTAGTTTCCATTAGTACTCGACGAACCTGCTTAACAGCGTGGTTTCTCAATTCACCTTCCAGAAGCGACATCGTGAGGACCTTGTATATGAAAGTTGGACCATAGTTAGTGTCACAGAGGATCTGGCGTAGAGCTAGTGCTGGCTCATCTGAAATTGTTTCGCCAAAAATCTCATCCAGTATCTTCTTTCTCACCGTGTCATCACCCCTATAGTTAAGCACTTTCAGAACAGTTAGAGATGCGAGTCGGTGACGACACAGTTCGAAGATGTGAGCTGAGAGTCTTGGCGCTAAGATGGAATGCTTATGGCGCAGTAAGCATGTATCCAAAAACCAGCTAATTAGTAGCGTACCATTGCTGTTTGTCGCTAGGTATTCAGCATATAAAACAATCATGGCGCTGATCACTAAGGTTTCCTCCTGTGTTATTATGTCGTGCGCTTCGAGACACGCTCTGACGGCCCGTGCTCCATATCTATTTTGAGTGATGGTCCAGAAGTTAGCTGTGATGCTCTCGAAGATGAAGCTATTCCAGGGGAAACCAAACTTTAAAACACATTGAATCACGTAATTGCCGAATTGATCATTGAAGAGCGGTGTACAGTAATCCTTCACTCCGTTAGTCACCAGCATTATTTGTCTTGGAGTTCGAGCCATAGAGATCATCTTCTGACACGCCCAGGTACCATTTTTGTGGACACCCATCGAAGTCAGATACTTGCCTGTCTTCCTCAACATTATGTCTTTGATAATGTCGGAAGAGTGAGTAAATAGTTTTTGAACAATAGTGTTACCCAAATAGTCTGAACTCAACTCTGGCAGCTCGTCTAGCATGGCCATAGCAAGTTGTTCTACCTCAATATCCGGAATCAAGTTGGCATCAATGCTTTTTCTTAGTTCTCTCAGCTTAGGGGCATCGAACTCCCTGGATGTCAGTGGCTCTGGCAAAGGTCCAAAATCAGTCGTATCCGATGTACCACTATGCTTTAAGGCATTGTTAATGATGTGATAAGTCTGAGTTTCATCAAAGGGAGTATCGAACGATTTGATGATATCTTTGAGGGCATCAACCTGCTCTGAGAAAGGCTGTGGTGGCAATGAAAAGGGGCACTGCTCCTTTTCATTTTGGGAATTGTGTCCAAAACCTTGATTGGTGTTCGCAGGTCCGTGAGATTGCTGAGAGTGGGGATCTGCCTGCTGAGGATTAAATATTGGCATTGACACATTACCTTGCTGTTGGAAACTGACTGTACCATTGAACAATTGCTCTTGTAGCAATGGTTGAGCAAGAGCTTCAGATCCCATATTTGCAGTTGAGCCGGGTGAAACGACCACTTGAGGAGCTTGTTGGTGCATCGGTAGTACTTTAGCGAAAAAGACTGAACTTGGAGCACCAATCATCGAAACCTCTTTTCCCTGTAACATTTCATAAGCCCGGATGGCACTTTCCACGCTATCGAACTCCACGAGCGCCATATTCAGACCTTTTAGCGTTGTCGCGGATACAACTACACCATATTTGGAACACAGAGTTGCCAAAGACGCACTAGTCAAATTTACCGCGTTTATCAGTTGTGGTTGTTGTTGCTGTAAGGAAAAGACGTTGGAGATCGAAATGGTGTTGGTCGGTAACAAATTCGATATTTGGTTGATCATTGGGACCATTGGATCGGTAGAAACCCAGTTGATTGACCTTGGGTCTATGTTGTCCTCTATAAAAGGTATCTCTTGTGATTGTGTTGCGTGAGATTGATTTAGCGTATAAGTCGATGCAGCACGCGACCTTGTTGGTTGCTCGTAAAGTGGAGCGTCGTGATAAATACTAGATGTGTTTGAATGTGACCTAGGCCGGTTGGAGTTACTACTCTGTGACCACATAGATCCCGGTACTGCCAAGTTCTTACCATTCGCAGCCAAAGTCGCGTTCGCATTAGGATTGGTAATAGCACCATCAAAGTAAGTCGTATTAGCCTGGTACTCGTTTAATGGACTGGTGTTGCTAACGCTCAAATTTGGGTTCTGATTAGTGTTATTGTTATTGAAGTGTGGAAACAAATGTTGTTGCAACGGGTCGTTAGGATTTTGATTGTTCGACCATATGGCGCTTGCGCTCCCATTATTTGCGGGAATCGATGACATCGAAGTTATTTGTGAACTAATTGTATTGTTTCTTGTCCTCGATACTTGATAAGGCGCACTGGCGCCCCCAAAAGTGAAAGAGTCATTAGACTTCCTAGGTTGATTAACCAGAAAAGCGGTGTCTGGGAAATGCACCAATTTCTCTAGTTCGTGTGGAGGTGTCAGACTTTCAGCAGCATCCATAGATATATTACCAATTGACTGAATGAAATTTTTACCCTTAGAAGGGGTTGCATAAGCGTTGGTCGAGTCAACCGTGGACTCCGAGCTGTTGTTATTGGGACTATCGTCGCCCGTGGTCTTCCCGTGCATTCCCTTCCTCGAATGATGTAGTTTTGCACTGATAGAAGGTAAAAGATTACTCAAAGTGTTCGAAAACTTCCCAGCACGAGCTCTATAAGAACCTAGTTTCTGGGGCTGCACGTCAACGTCTGCAGCATTGCCTCCCGGAACAAAATCCTCTTCATAAATCGGAATCGTGATTCCAGGATCAATCACTTCTGGTATATTTGACAACGGGCCACCATTCCCGGCAACAGCATCACTCTTGAGCAATTTTTTCTCTGACATGATCCAATCGATCAAGCCTGCAGTAAGTCGACCTCAACAAACGTATCAAACCTCCCAATCCTGCTCAATGTCAAGCTGAGAAACAAGCTTTCCAATGGTGGCGAAAAATTGAACCAAACTTCAGCCAAATTCCGCGCTGCACACCTGCCGCTCACTTACACCTGCGTTAAGCACTATTGTATAAGAGACTTAGGGATTAAGATCCAAAGATAACAACACTTGTATAGACAGCTTTCTATCTCGAACAAACCTAGATGTTCTGCCCCTATTCAATGAACTTCACTTCGTTACTTGCCAGCCCGCTACCCGAACCTAGAGCTGTTGAATTAAAGCGCTCTTTCCCGACTTGACACGTATTCGGCGCAGTTGCGGTGGTCGCCTTCTACGACCCGAAACTCGAAGTTAAAATTAGGGAACAATCGTGATGGGCGCCTAGGAGGGTCGAGGTGATCTTTTGAGCTTGCTTACAAGGAGGAAAGGATTTTAGAAGGTTTGGGATGATCTATGAGATGCGTGATACGGGTATGATAGGGTGATGGTATTGAGTTGGTGTGATGGGGGCAGCTTCGGTAGGCGATGGTAGGCGTTTGTAACTCCGAAGTTTCGGGTTTTGGATGCGATTTTTTTGAAATTTAGCCGCCGAGTGATGGTTGAACAGTTTGATAGATGAAAGGTTGGTTATTTGGCGCTTGTGAGTTGAACGATAACGTAAGGTTCTGCATTGATGAGATCGATCACTCTCACTTGGTTCGTCGTTTATAGGTAATTTGCTGATATGGAGGTTTTTGGACCTTGCTGTGGGATTTGATGCCTTGACGATTTGATGCGTTTGAAGAAATGCATTAACGAGGCTAGAATAGCGGAATGGTGTCCTGGTGAATGATTAGAGAGTTGTTTAAGTGCACGTGACTCGCGGCTGCGTGAAGCGTCTGTACTGCTGAAAAGGGAAGTTGGTAAACAAGAGGAGAACATGGACGATGCCTGTTTGTCAAAGGTCAAATAAATAACCTACGTTCTCCCTACCTACCGATGATTCGTCTATAGTTTTGGAGACTGGGTAAAGCGGAGCTCTAGTCATCTGGCCGCACCTTTGAGGTTTAGGCGAAATGAGTAGTGAGTTGGCGGATGAGACGATGGACTCGCTATTGAAGGAGATTGACGATGAAATGGAGAACACGATTAACTTGAAATCTCAGGATTCGGAACAGCAGGAAGAAGGAGGAAGGGGCAAACGTAGATGGAGCATACCATTGCAAGACATTGGCGATGAGACTATGGAGATGTTGGTTTCGCATAATACAAGGCGGAATGTACAGGTTAAAGACGATGTGACTCAATGCCAAGAAGCTGGGCAGGAAACCGCCAAGGAGGCACCTCTTCCTACAAGGAAATCCGTTATTTTCAGTGAGGGGGTCGATCTGCACGAATACGCCAAAGGCAGTGATGATGAGCACGCAGATAGTGACCGAGAATCTGTTAGGATAGATACAAAGTGGAAAAAATCATCCTTTGTTCTTAGCGCGGATCCACCAAACGAGGCTAACCAGTCACTTGTTGTGGAGGCCCACACGGACTCTGAAGAGGGTGAGAACCACGACCTTGATCTCACGGCCCAAGACCTCCTGGCGCATACAGTGACTGACATGGACGAAAAGCTAACTCACATGTTCGATGCCAATCGAAACACTCATAGACTCAAGCTCATGACAGAGGAATTGGACGACATGAGTGCGAAAAAAGAGGAAGCTGCCAAAATTGAATACACTTTGCAGGCAACAAAGCCACTGACTGTTGGTACCTCAGGAAATCTAGAAGAAGCCAGCTTAATACACTTTCAAACAATAGAGCAAGCCGCTAGATCGACTGATGATGAAAGTAATGAAGATGACTCAGTCTCAGAGTATTCGAACGAAATCAGACACTCACCTTCCAAGATTCCCTTGACAAACACGATCAGCATTAATAATTTTAGCACAAATCAAGAGAGAAATGATCCACAAACGCGATTGTCTTCTGGTTCTTCCTGTTGCGATAGTGTGACTGGTTTGAAAACTACTATTCAATATGACAGATACAATTTACTTGATGCTAGACCAGACCTCTCATCCCAAGCTGATGAGAGGTATTTAACGGAGATTGAATCATTCTCAAACAGCGAGATCGCTATTCATCATCCTAATACCTCGCGAATCTTCAGTGTCGCTACTTCTGGTGGTGATGGTTACAAGTCCGCGAAGGAAACCGCTCATAGCATATATTCGACAAGCTCCGATGAGAAAGTCGAAGTGCCTCCCAATTCCAATTCTCCTGAGGCTTCGATCGAAGATTTGGACATATCAGCAGGTCTCTCGAAGGATGATGATACAACTTACGGGATCGATGAGGAGGAACCAGCAGCTGGCGATAATACTGAGAGTATACGAAACGAAAATCTTACTGATCATCCGTCTGATGGGGAGCAGACTGCACCTCAAATACCACAACTACCTGCGTTTAGCTTACCTGCAAAAACGCGTCCCAAAAGCTCATCGAAAATCAGTTCTTCGATCGACGAAACAAGCATAGTTCCAGAACTAAGCGAAACCCCTGAAGTCGAACCTGATGATTTCCACCTTCAGCAGCCTTCAAGTGCGTTAGCTAGAGAGTCTTCCTCTCATAGCTTACCTGAGTTCTGCGCAATGGATGCGGAACTACAAGATCAGGACTCTGATGGGTCTCATGCTGCTGAAGAGGAGCTTGTTGAACCAAGCAATGGTCATTTGGAATCAATCGAGAAAAATGCGACGGATGAGATTAGTGGTTTGACGGATAAGCAATCGGATGGCACGAAAAATAGGGAAGATGTACAGGCACCTATGTTGCCGAGCGTTTCTCGAGTGGGATCTTTGTTCCAAGAGAACCCTTTTGTTGACGATTTTGACACATCCGGAGAGTCTATGGATCTTACCAGATCGGTTAAACCCTCGAATTATCTGTCAATATGGCATATGCAAGAGGAAGAAATCAAAACAACGTCACCAGCATTAAGTTCTAATTCCCAATTCTCACGCTATACAAATTCGACTGATTCATCGGCCGCAAACAGCAACTTAGAACAGACTTTCAAATTCAAACCGAGAGTTATCAGTCGTAGCAAGTACTATTATCCAGAACCGCGGCACGAGAAAACGAACTATGATGACGATTACGTTCTTGCAAGACCTGAAATGGCTTTGGACCCGTTGAGACGGAATACTTATATCTCGAAGAAAATTCAAGAGAATATCAGAAACCAAAGAACTCTCTTCTCAGGCTCACATGACACTACAGATGCGAGCACATCGGGTGCAAACTCTGTTGTACAGGAAAAGTTACATGATGAGGATGTTCAAGCACTTGATGAAGGCACCATTGATGAGTTAAGTGTTGTGTCTGAAGTCCTCTCATATAAGGGCCCAAATCATGCTCGACTAGAGCTTTCTACATCAATCCCCGATATAAAATTGGGAGAAGAGTTTGCAGCCTATCTCGAGACTGCAACACATGATAACCGATCTATTCATCCTTCCAATGAAGAAAGAGTAAACTACAATGTCTGGGGTCAGGACACAGACCTTGTTCGAGTAGGCTCTACTCCACAAGGAAAGAGTTCAATTTCGATCGATGTGATTCACAGACTACTGGGGCAAGAAAGTAAAAGTCCAGAACCGTCGAATCAAGACCAGCAAAGCCCCGACCAAGATAACGTTTTGGGCATCCTCAAAACTCCAGTAAAGGAGGTCTCTGTTGGAAGAGGTCTCAGCCTGAAGGGTTACGAAGCCATGATAAGTGAAGGCTTTGATTCCGAGGGAAATTCGAGATATCTGGATAAACCCAAAGATGAGGACCTTTCGAATCATCTCTTTGCGGACTCTAGCCCAGTCAAGAAAACACATGTTGGAAGTCCCTTCAAGGTGAAAACGAAGTTTACACCAGCTGATGAGACTAGCGATGAAAAGCTTGGAAGTGACGATACCTTGACACAGCTAAAGAAGAGCGATTCCACCGCTGATGTGGACCTAAGCACAAAGCGCTACTCCCAGCTAGAAGACGGTAGTCTGGACATCGCAGTTGAAAATGTTCCTGACGAACGGGATCAGAAGGAATCAATCAAACTGCCTGATAGAGGTAACATTTATTTGAGGTTGAAAAGCATCAACGATATTCTACTACACAATGTGAAGCATCATAATGCTGAATTTGCAGTGGAATTCGATAATGGTACGAATACTGTGCAAACCCAATGGCAGAATTTGATGAGCACTAATTTATGTGAAATCAATAGAGAGTTTGAAATAGTACTGGCCGACCAGAAGGAGGCCTCCAAGTTGATCATCACTTTGAAATGCCGTTACGAATCTCCGAAGGTTGGGCTCGAGGAGGTCATTGAGAAAGTTTCTCTCGGTAAGAAGTTTCGCTTCGGTAAGAGCAAATACGAATACCAAAGACGCTACATACAAAAACCTCCCAAACAGGACGATTGGGACTTTTTGTTTGCCAGAGACGGATCGTTCGGGCGCTGTGAGATTCCTCTTGATGATGCCTTTTTGAAAGAAATCAAATTTCGCAATACACCATTATCATTCACTATGATAAACGAGTGGTCACGCATGACTGATCAAAACTCCACCAAAAAACTGCATGAGTTACCAAGGAAACCCCCATACGCAATCGGCACACTGCATGTCGAAGCATGCTACTTGGAGCGTACCTCACCTCTGGAAAAGTTTCCTAAGACTTTAGAAATCGCACAAAACATTATTTCTAAGTTTAACCTTCAGCAGTCGATTTACAAAGAAGGGCACATGTTGCAAGAAGGCGGTGATGTGCAGAGTACCATTCAAAGACGCTTTTTCAAGCTGCAAGGGAACAATATGATCGGATACCATGATATCACTATGCAACCTAAATTGACCATAAACTTATTGAAGGTTGTGAGGGTTTTCGGTCCTGGAGACATCCCCAGACAGGGTGAGAGAAATCTGACGGATCTCGTGCTGTTAAGTGGATGCTTTCATCTTGTTTTCGATAATGATGAGAAGATAACATTCAGTACGGAGTCAGCGCAAGACGGAGAGGACTGGTGTAGAAAGATAAACCACGTGGTGAGTCTCAACAAATGCCATCAACCTTGGGTAAAATACTCGCATCAGTCCATCGATCTGGGCCACTAAGTAGAATAAATGCATGATATTAAAAATATACTCTAATGTAACTAAGTCGTTAGCCAAGAATGGTTAATCATTTCTTCTGTTGATGAGGATTCATTGGAGGCATCATACCTGGCATTGGGAAGGGAGAGAACCCACCGAACATTGGAAGTGATGGAAACCCTGGAGGGGGCATTGGATGACCCGAACCGTTGAGGTTAAGATTAGTATTTGTCTTCAAACCACCCGAACCACCCAAGTTTCCTCCCACCATACCTCTTGAATCAAGTTTCTTTGGACCACCCAAATTGCCTTGTTGTTGTAATGTAAGCAGACCCATTAGAATCTTATGAGGGTTGTATTCTTGTTGTAATTTTTCCTGCTTATGAAGATACTCCATCCATGTAAACTCATTAAAACCATAATTAAAATAATCACTGAGATTAGCACCAGGCTGTCTCCATGGCTTTTCCTTCAGCACTTCTGGGTCTAAACTAGTCACCGGCTCACCTTCGTACAGACCTTCTGCATTGAGATCGATTGTACCTGTAAGAGGAGCCGCTATACTAGTTTTACTCTCGGTAGTGGCAACTTCGTTCGTGGCATCGGAGACTTCGTTTGTCGAGGCAACAGCGATTCCGCTGGTTTGTGGAGCAGTCGTGGTACTCGTTCCAGTGATTTCTTTCGAGTCCAATCGTGATGAGTCAGCGCCAGTGCTGATAATGAACTCCACGTCTGAATCGCTATCACTCTCTGAAGAGCCCTCATCACTGTCACCTTCATCGCTCGAGTTGTCACTACCGCTTCCGTCCCTCTTGTCGTTTGCTCCATCGTTAGACAGCCTTTGTCGTTTGAGGTCAGATCCTTCATCCGCACTACTCACTTGTGCTTGTCGTTTCGACCCCACTGATTCCACTTGCTCAGAGTCCGACCCATAGAGAAATTTATCGTCTTCATCATCACTGGAGCTCATTACTGCAGACTCCGATGATATCGGATAGGATCAATGTCGCTTGCACTTCTCAAAGCCGTGCTAGCTGGGGAAGCTTTGATATATTGTTCCTTTCTTCGTACATGATGACATGTGTAGAATTCTTATTGCCAGTAATGAAGCCTCCCAGATGTTGGCTTGAGAAAGCCCAGCCTATTTCTCTGTCGCTTCGGCTAATCCGTCAATTTTTCATCTTTTACACGATCCTTTCCTGCCTGTTTCACTGTTTTAACGACGCATCGAGACGACTAAACGTTAAGCGCGCGCGAGCCGTGACATTGTCAAGCTATGAAACCCGATTTAGGCTATGGTAGAGTCCTAATCGTGGCTCATCTCATTGGAAATAGGTCTTACTGAACTTGTAAGAGATCTCTTGGAACCGAACTTTATCCGAATATTCCTGGTCCCTAGAGCCTGCGGTAAAATAACCAGCATACCTAGACAATTTCAAGTTTATCGCTTTAACAAATTGCATCTCCTCACCAGTGGGCTGATGAATGTTCGGCCCGGTTTGTGGCAACGTGTTTGATGTTTGTATCGAATAGTGATAATAGCGATCTGCTGACACCAAGGCCGTCTCAATATTGGAACAAAATTCGATCGAACTTTTCGGACATGTATAGTTCCTTGGGACTGTAGCATCTGTCAGATCCATAGGATTACAAATGGAGTGAAATGCCGAGTACAATGGTTTATCCTGATCTTTGCCGCCGAAAAAGGCCCCATACTCCTCCGTCTCAGGGACCATCTCTTCCTGTATACTATCGTAATAGTTTCCATAAATGCTATTGCACTTGGAAAAAGTAGATGACATAGAAGAAGATCTGGAAGTCATCATGGGCGAAATAAAACTCTTTTTTTCTGGCTCTTCCTCTACCACAAGTTTCTGCGTTTGCGGCGTGTAGTCCACTATACCCTGTTGGCTGATCAAATGGATCGGTTGTGTGTGCACCAACTGATGCAATTGGGACGACTCAAAAAACCCGTCAGCTTCAAACTCATTCAGCTCTTCAAAATCGGCTTCATAATTATCTGGCTGCAAATAGCATTCATATATATCGCTCGAGTTTACCGAAGCAGAATCGTCTCTTGTTTCATCAGTTTCAGTACGGTTGATGAATAGATTGTGTGAATTCTTTGAGTTTAAAGCCATCGTGCTGACGTGATGCTCTGATGACAAAGAACAAGATCCAATTGAAAAAACAACCACCAGAGAGAAAACCTCGCCTGTAAACCCTGTTTATATACCTATCAGATCCCAAGGTTGCTTTAAGCCGCTGACTGGAGTAATTATAGCTCAAAGGGCGGTAAAGACTAGACAGCGGCAAACTATCTATTGGTAGTACTGCTCTCAGTGTGACGCGTAAGCAGATAGTCTTGAAGCGTTGGCGGCTCCAAAGAACGCTTTTTGGACCAGGCTCGCCTGTAAGACCCCGCATGCGCCTGCGCACACTTCTCTGGCAGTGCCCAGATCAGGAAATGTGATGAAAGACAGTTTGGAACGGAGGGGTCGGTATGCCGAGTCTGTAAATTACCCAATTGAGCCGCCACAATGGCGATCTGAGATGGGATGTTCCAGTTGCTCGAAGGTGGATCGCCATTGGCGTCCCTTTTAGGCAGCACACATGCAGGGAGCGACAATCTCCCAGAGACGTGGCGCATGCGGGCCGTCGCTCCGAAAAAAGCGGCATTGTCCGCTAAGCTTTTCTGGGACTGTTTTGACATCTGTACACCATCTTTGCCCCATCGGTGCACCGCGCTGAGTAAAGTAGTCATAAAGAAATTTAGAACGGAATTCGGCAGAATGTCACTGAGGTCGCGCCAGCGGTTTGCTTGGTTCGACGCAATCGAACGCAACGCACACACGTACGCCGTGAGTGCTCGTGTGTAATGGGCTGGAGGGGCCCGCATCGCACGACGAACTGCTGTGAAGCCTGTAGTGAAAAAACGTACAATTTCAAATTTCATCCATTTACACTTTGCTAAATTACTATACCAAGACAACTGAGACAAAATGTATGGTGCAAAGCGTTTAGCGAGTTCAATCAACCAAAGAATGATTTACTAACAAACTGCGTACTGCAAACAGGGCTAAGAGAACTAAAAAGGTCGGTATCACAGGTAAGTACGGTGTCCGTTACGGTTCCTCTTTGAGAAGACAGGTCAAGAAGTTGGAAGTCCAACAACACGCCAGATACGACTGTTCCTTCTGTGGTAAGAAAACTGTTAAGAGAGGTGCTGCTGGTATCTGGACTTGTGCTTCCTGTAAGAAGACCGTCGCTGGTGGTGCTTACACTGTGTCCACCGCTGCTGCCGCCACTGTCAGATCTACCATCAGAAGATTGAGAGAAATGGCCGAGGCTTAAGAAATCTTTCACGTCATCTAGTAGTATTTCAACAATGCACTGTCGATATATCACTTTATTGTATAGGTAATCGCTATGTCACATGTGTAGTCAATTCAAACTCAATTCGTACGACACACCCATACCACTGCACCCTACGCGGATCCGTTCGACCTCGGATCCGATCCGATACCCATCCCACTTGCTCCGAACGGCCGAACTGGCTGAATGGCGCGAGAAGTCACTTCCGACGGCGCGTCAGCCCAGGGGATTGTGACACTAAAGGCGAAAAAAGGATAAGCTTTCATCTGACGACTATTGGTAGTTAAGACGCCATGGGATGTGATGCAATGTTAAATCCGAGATAGATCGTGACCGCCCGCCATCGCCAATGGGTCACTGATTACTGCTTATTGTCACCGGTGTGGATCGTGACAAATGGCCTGGTCGAGCACCGCCATAGTTATATTTTTTTCCCTCTCTTTACCCCGGAGAAGAGTGATCGCTAAAGACCGAGGGGGGTGACATGCATGAAAGGATGTTTGTTGTGTTTA
The DNA here is from genome assembly GCA_030580195.1 of Torulaspora gathmanii. Taxonomy (NCBI): domain Eukaryota; kingdom Fungi; phylum Ascomycota; class Saccharomycetes; order Saccharomycetales; family Saccharomycetaceae; genus Torulaspora; species Torulaspora gathmanii. Next base: position 93,884 of record JAKTSM010000015.1, on the reverse strand, counting down.
GGCGATATTCTATTTCGGATTCTTGAGATATATAAAGTAGGTATTGTCATAGAGGCTCTTGATCTCAGGTGTTTACCCGTTGAAAGAACCAATTGTCGCTTGAGATCATCGTTGTTGGGCGGTTTGGGAATTGTAATTACAAGCCGTTCCAGAACTAACCCTATATCTTGAATACTGTCATAGTGCAAAGATGTCGCAGAAGAAAAAATCGTCGAACCCAGTGATTAATTTGATGGCTGGTGGTACAGCTGGCCTCTTTGAGGCGCTGTGTTGCCATCCATTGGATACTATCAAAGTTAGAATGCAGATTTACAGAAGAGCCGCATCAGGCGAGGTCAAACCTCCCGGTTTTTTGAAGACCGGGAGGACCATTTACACTGAAGAGGGTTTTTTGGCCCTTTACAAAGGGTTGGGGGCCGTGGTAATCGGTATCATTCCGAAAATGGCGATTAGATTCTCCTCTTACGAGTTTTACAGGACTTTAGTCGCTGATAAGCAGACCGGGATCGTGTCAACGGGTAACACGTTCTTGGCAGGCGTTGGAGCAGGTATCACTGAGGCAGTGTTGGTCGTTAACCCGATGGAAGTGGTCAAGATTAGACTTCAGGCTCAACATATGAATCCCGCGGAGCCTGGAATGGGACTCAAATACAGAAACGCAGTCCATGCCTGCTACACAATTGTCAAGGAGGAAGGAATCTCGGCACTTTATCGAGGTGTCTCCTTGACTGCCGCTCGTCAAGCGACTAACCAGGGTGCAAACTTCACTGTGTATTCCAAACTGAGAGAGTATCTACAAGGATATCACGGAACTGAAGTGTTGCCCTCATGGGAAACTTCTTGCATCGGTCTGATTTCTGGTGCCATCGGTCCCTTCTCGAATGCTCCCCTAGATACGATCAAGACCCGGTTGCAGAAAGACAAGTCGGTCTCTAAGGATTCTGGTTGGAAAAGAATCGCAACCATTGGAGCGCAATTGGTCAAAGAGGAAGGTTTCCGCGCTCTTTACAAGGGTATTACACCAAGAGTCATGAGAGTGGCGCCAGGACAGGCTGTTACCTTCACCGTATATGAGTTTGTCAGGAGACATCTCGACAATATGGGCATTTTCAAAAGTAAAAAAGATATCCCACCAAAACCATTGAAATGATCATTTCTTATCAAAGCATTTTGTCAACTAAAAGATAGCATTCACAAATTTGTATAATGATCTCTGAAAATATATTCGTCACTTTATCAGTTGCTGTTGCGCAAAGATTATCCTACGCCGTCAGTATGCATCTAGTTCCTGCAGTACTAGGCGACTGCCGAAAAAAAAAAAAAAAGATTAAAGTATAATGTCATAGCAACCGGGAACGCAAAGGGTGAAGTGAAATGTACGAAGAATCGTATATAAACCAGCATGAACTCTGACACTGAGGCCTCGTAAGCCAGTGGTGTAGTAAAAAGTCAGAAAATGGTTGTACCAAGATTCTATACCCTATCTAATGGCGTTAAGATACCAAGTCTTGCGTTGGGAACGTATGATATCCCACAGCATGATACTGCTAAAATCGTTTACGAAGCTTTGAAGTGCGGTTACAGACATTTCGACACTGCGGTGCTCTATAGAAATGAAAGGCAAGTGGGTCAAGGTATTTACCAGTGGATGCAAGAAGACCCTGAGAATAATAAGAGGGAAGACGTCTTCTACACTACAAAACTTTGGAATAGTCAAAATGGATACGAGCCAGCGAAGCAGGCTATTAAAGAATGTTTGGAAAAAGTTCAAAAGTTGGGTTACGTTGATTTGCTTCTTATTCACTCGCCATTGAGTGGAACGGAGAAAAGGTTGGAAACCTATATGGCAATGCAGGAAGCTGTAGATGCAGGCCTAGTCAAGTCTATAGGTGTTTCCAACTATGGTCAGCATCACATCGAGGAACTTTTGAGCTGGAAGGGGTTGAAGTACAAACCCGTGGTGAATCAAATTGAAATTTCTCCCTGGTGTATGAGGCAAAAACTGGCTAAGTGGTGTCAAAGTCAGGGAATAGTCGTCGAGGACTATGCACCTCTAACTCATGGTTACAAGTTGAAGGATCCGCAATTGATGAAAGTAGCTGCAGAAGTGGGTAAAAATACAGGTCAGTGTCTTATCAGATGGTCTTTACAACATGGTTATCTGCCCTTGCCCAAGACCAAAAGCCCTAGCAGGTTGCCAGGCAACTTGGACGTCTACGATTTTGAGCTGACTCAAGCGCAAATGAAAATGATCGAGCACCCAGAAGTTCACGAACCAACTGATTGGGAATGTACTGATGCTCCATAATTCTTCACAACCGTATACAATACACTTTTAAGATAGATTTCTGTTCAGCTTTTTAAATTATACAGCGCTCGCAGCAACACCTAACGATCCTTAACCATACAAAGTGCATAACAATAAGTTTGAAATGAATTCAGGCAGATCAGTTGTACCCCTGGAATCAAATCCTGAGGTCTTCACGGAGTTTGCTCACAGTCTAGGTCTGGACCAGTCGTATGGTTTCGTCGACATTTATTCTCTGAGCGACCCTGATGTGCTAGGGTTTGTACCTAGACCAGTGAAGGCACTGATCTTGCTATTCCCTTTAAACGATACTTTTGAGTCAGAGAAGAATAGTGTTCATCAAGGAAGTGAATCCCAGAATTCCATATCTAGCGATCCACCCATCTGGTTTAAGCAGACTATCAAGAACGCTTGTGGGCTCTATGGATTACTACACTCTCTGGCCAACAACAAAGAGCTGTTAAAGCTTGATTCCAAGCTCATGCAATTTATTGAATCTGATGGAAAACCTGACGGTCGATATGACGATACAGCAGCAGATGATTTCGTAGTATCGCTTAGCGAACAGCACGCAGACAAGTTTGAGCAGGGACAAACTGAGGCACCTTCAGCTTCAGATGATGTCGATTTGCATTTTATAACGTTTGTCGAGCACAAGGGGAAACTTTATGAACTAGATGGTAGACGAACAATGGGCGCCAAACTTTTAGGTTCCACCACAGACGCCGATTCGGATCTGGTTAGCAGTAAACCGGTCACTGACAGAGTGCAATGGTATATGGACAATGTCGATGATGAAAATAAGTTCAATCTTTCTCTCCTGGGATTGGTGCAGCCATGGAACTAGATACTTGCTGGCAATGCGCATGCCGGGTACAAATAAATACTACCTAATCTATCGCTTTACTGTTGGCCTTTAATGTCAATTTTCTTGGAGTTGTAATACTGCTGTATGACAAGAGCCCTACAAGCCTTTGTGTCCAAATACTGGCTCTCATTCTCTTCCCCAGAGTTCTTCGTTACAACAAACTTTTCAAGACCTCTCTTTATGAAGAACTCCATCAACTCTCCGCGATTGCTCATTTGAAACTCCTGAATCAAAAAGTCTAGCTTGATTTGATTGTAGCTTTTACAAATTACCACAAGTGATTTTAGCTTCTCTTTCTCAACAAAGGCATCAACCAGTGATTTACCAAGATCCTTCATAGATGAATAAAGTCTCATGAAGTGATGGTAGTTGCCCATCAACCTTGCATGGGCTAGCTTGAAAGCTGTTTGAACCATATGATTTTTGAAAACAGGTTGATTCTCTGTCATCAATTTTAATCGTAATGTGCTCATGGAGCCGTGGTCCTCTGTTAACATATAGTAGAGAATTCGGTAACTCGTGAACTCTTCGAGAAAAGAAGCTTTTACATTGGGTAGTTCAAAGAGCGTAATAAGTCGACTTTGACATTGATTATACTCACCCAAGTCACGATTCTCTAAGGCTATGCGAGCGTGCGACTGATAGACTTTGACTGTAAATTGATTTTCAATCATTTGAACCCTCAGATCTTGTCTCATCGATTTGAACTGGTCGCATAGGTACTGGTAAGTTGCCTGTTTCTTCTGATATTTTTTCATGAGCATGGCATATGCCTTCTTCAAGACATTTAAAGGACGAACCAAATCCGGGTTCGGCTCTGATGTCAGCCTCAAATACGATTTTTCTGGCGACTGACACCGGCCTACTATTCTTTTATCCTTATCGAATTTGTGAGATGTCGTACTGATAGCGTTTAAGTTTGCGAAATTCTCTTCGCTATTCAAGCTGGTCAAACTTACGCTTTGCTGTGTGCTAGCAAATTTTTCGGCTCTTTTTCTCCTTCTCTCTGCATCTTCAGCAAGGCCCATTGAATCAACTCCTGCTCCAGCCATCCGGTGATTATTATTACTCTTCCTCTTCTTGTTATCCCTGCCAGGTGGTTTCGACTGTCCTCGCCTGTCATTCTTTGACATATTGTTCCATAGAGTTGGTGTGTACATATCATTTCCGAGCATGGCATCAAATGGCGCACCTGGATTCATCAATACAGTTCCTGAGCTGCTAGGCTTCGGTATACCTGTTGAGACAATTGACCCCATTGCTGGCAGTGCTGGACTGTTATGAATGATGACATTACCATTCCATGACTGGAGCTGACTTGGTACATATGGCTTTGAACTATTAGAAGTAGAACCTTGCAGGTGCTGGCTCGATGATTCTCCAATCAGCGAGCCCATTTCGTTGAAAGGAGGATATTTTTGATGTTGAGGAGGTGGTTCTGGAGGTGAAATTGGCGGAGGGAACGATGGAGGACCCGGCACTGTCATTTCATTGGTCATGACCATGTCTGTCTTCCGCGTCCTCGCGGTTTTAACCTTTTTCCTACTTGTGCCCAAGCTAACTGGCATCACCTTATTGTAAGTGGATTCCATCGCTTCAACTTGCTGGAGTGAAAGAGCTGAGCTTGTGCCTCTTGAACTTTACCTGTGTTGTCTTACATCTATGTGATATGTCAACTGAAAGAAATTGCCGACCCTCGCGATGCCTTGCTACATCGCTAATCAGGTGACTAGAAAAGAGACCTAAGAGCTAGCGGTAATGGCCCGCAAAATGAACCAGGAGTATGTTTTAAGAGCTCACCTAGTGTTCTTTACCTTTTCTGCGTCAAGTGAAGTTACTCGTCGTAGCTTCCGAAAGATAATAAACCTCCACCGTGTCTAGAATGCCTTGAAAAATAGTCGTAATCGATGGAAACAGCATTCGCTAGCAGGACTGCCCTTTGATCCAGATTGAGTACAGATTCGCTCACCATTTCTGGTGGGTAAACATTTTCAAAGCTTCGCTTAGAATCAAATCTCACAATATAGACACCTGTGTCCGTGAAGAGTTCTCTACCTAATCCCACCCAGTTTCTGTCTACGCCAGCCATTATCTTGCCATCTCGGCCAGTCACTGGAAACTCGAATGACAGGAATGGGGCATCAATTTGACCATACTGCGAAAAGGAGGAGTCTGATTCGTTGTCTCTCTGGAACAATTCGTAACGACGGCGCCAGAGGTGCCAATTCTGAATTGATTCGCCTACAAGAATCCCTACGTCGTGCGTTTCACCCATAAATTGCGGCTTTGGAACATCCCCAAATGAAGCACTATGAACTTGATTTCCAAACTCATGTGATTGATTCAAGTAGTCCCGCTCCAATGTGGTCAGCGGTGGAAGGAATGCTTTAATGTGGGAGTTGATCCACGAAAATGGCCTCTTGATTGTTAAAATGACATTCCCCCAATTATCAAAAACATCCACAGTGAAAGGTCTGTGCAATTTGTATATCTGCCGCAATATTGCCTTACCAATCGAAAAATCTCTCTCTTGCATGTAGCCTATCCTATTGCCCATGACATCCATTATGGCATACTTATTTGCCTGTTCAAACCCCAGGAAAACATTCATCATCTCTATTTGTCTTTCGATGACGATAGTTGGCTCATTAAGAATGGTTGTTGCAACTGGGTGGTGGGGCTGAATGAAAGTAGTCTCGATAAGGCCATTCTCGTCAGCAAATTTCTCAGCCTTGAAAACCTGTCGAGTGGTGTTGCTGGCAGGCTTGGGTCTCCTAAAAGCACCATTTCTGATGATCTTATCGGAGCTTGAGTAAAGTCTTCGCAGAATCATTGATCTACACATATTGCAGGATCTCTTTCGAAGTTCTTATGGGTTTCTCTGAGCCGAATCTTCACTTGCTCGCTCAGCGGTGATCGGAACTGACAGATCCTTTTAACAATGAATGTACTTCGACTTTACCGAGCATTACACAGGATGAAAGACAAATACGAAAATCAAGTGAACAAGATTATGAGATAGCTTATCGACTCAAATAAACGAGTGTGCCCTACTGAGTGGCGGTGAAAGTGGCCAAGCGCATATTGCGCTTGGCACTATTGCCTATTTCGACATCAGATAGCCCATTTATTCAAGACAATTAATGCTTGTGTAGAAGAGTTTGTGATGAGTAAAGCGCATGCCCTATGTGTTTCAGGAATGGTTGGCATTGTGGTTTTTTTTATGTTTTGTCACCTTTTAGTGTCATACCCATATTCCACTTAATTAGAAAAACACTTTGAATACGTGTCATTAATATCAACAATGTCCGCGCTATACTGATCTTATGTTGTAGAAACAAATGTCGGCTGGCCAGCTTGCACAATATCCTTTGATCTCTGTTTCTATTAGCGACCCGCCTGGACTACTGAAAGTTAGGCCCTAGGGAAGTAGCATTGCTAACACGATCGACTCAGAATACAATGAACACATTCAACTGCAGATCTTCAGTGGCCCATTGTCTGAATGCTTAAACTGTCGGCAAGCCTGCAGAAGTGAGTCAAAGAGGGCCAGCCTAAGCTGATACTAGCAGACATATTCGAATGTAAAGGACACATAGACATCAAGTTCCTATGGGAGTTTGGCCGAGTGGTTTAAGGCGTCAGATTTAGGTTGTAACAACTTAAAATCTCTGATATCTACGGATGCAAGGGTTCGAATCCCTTAGCTCTCATTAATTTTTTGATTTTTTTTCAACTTTAAATTGAAAAATGTAATGTATCGTCAAGATGGAACCAAGAGCTTGATTAATAGATAGTTAGACCATCTACAGCTTTTACTAAAGTTCTCATACGTCGTGAGAGAGGTAAATTTACCAATGTTACGTTCCATAATTGCAAGGAGAGGAATACATACAATTCCAAAGCTACCTCAGGCAGCTCAATTAAGTCGGCAAGGTATTCCTAACGTGCTGAGTGCAGGAGGTTTTAAAATCCTATGGGACCAACAGCAAACATATCTGTGTGATAAACTTACACTTGCGACTGCAGGAACAAGTTTAGAGTCATATCTGCCATTCCATCTATTATTGAACACCGCCAAGAAGGCATCTCAAAGTCATATCTTCAATCTAGCGTCGGCAGCTCACAACAATCACTTGTTTGTAGAGAATATTACACCTCCAGCAACTTCTACTTCGAATCAACCATCGCGCTTGTTTTTGACCTGTATCGAAGATTCCTTTGGGTCTGATTGGGAAACTGTTAAGAAAGAAATGGTAACACGGGCAGAGCAGGATGTTTTGGGACAGGGATGGTTATTTCTAGTAGAGAATAGCAACAAAGAGTTACACATTCTAACGATACAAAACAATGGTACTCCGTACTACTTCCCAAGGAACCAACTTTTCGACATGAATAGTGCCCTCACGTTAGAAGAGTTTGCCCAATTAGAAGAAATTAAGAAGCTTGTCAAAGGGAAGGGTGACAAGAAGGTTCAAGACTGGACAATGCCCTTGATATGCGTGAGTCTGTGGGACCAGGCATATCTACACGACTACGGAGTTCTCGACAGATCCAAATACGTGGAAAATGTTCTGAACAACTTGAATTGGGGTGTCGTTAACAGTAGATTGTACTCCGATTCTCTGTAAACCTCCTTGATATCACCTAGTTCAAAGTTTCAAAGGTTTAACTTGTATATATATTTGCACAAAGTACCTCCATTTTTCATACTACCTTCGTGGCCACTGGATTACCCCTCTCGTCCTTTATTAAAGTGGCTCTATTTCTTTGGCACAAAGGTTTTATGCAAGCCGCTATCAGTGGTTCCGGCATACCGTGAAACTCCCAATCAGCGGTTCCATCACCCTGTGATAATTCATAGATTGTAACCACCTGGTTTAAACTACCCGAGCTCTCAAACCATTGTAAAATTAAAGACGCCCATGAATCAAGGTTCCTCCATAAAATATAAAATTGCGATGAATCCTTTTTTCCCTCTGTGGCACCAAGGGCTTTTCCATCTTCGCACATCTTTGACCAAATTTCATCTACGAAGACTTGCGGGACTGCTCTTTGAATACTGACGTTCTTGAAGATACTTTGCTTGCTTTCATCACCCTCTGTAACCAACGCTCCCTCTGCCGTCATGCACCAACACCTATTTGATCGGCAGTATTGTAGGATTATGTCGATCCATGAATTAATCTGTTGTCTCCTTATGAGTCCATTCGGCTGTCGAGTGTATAATGGTGGAAACCCGTAGATAGAAGGAAGCTCTGACATTATGGTTATGATGTTCGATTTCAGTGGTCTTTTTGGATAATATTGAGTCAAGCCGTTCGCGTTCTTATGGATCTACGCCCTTGACGGAAAGAAACTACCCAGCAGATATGGAAAGGGTTCTGGAGTTGGAGCGAGAGCATGTCCAACTTCATGTTGATCTCCTCAAAGCCTTGGATAAGTTGTATCTGGCCCAGAAAGGCCACGGGAATGTAAGAGACCGTGAAATGGAAACCAGTCTCGCGACTAGGAGACAGCTTCAGCTGAGTCTGGAAAAGAGTGCAGCGATTCTCAGAGCAATGGAAAGACTCTCAAAACTGGAAACTGGTCACGGAAATGATTTCAAGACTACGGAAGATCTCCTTGCGTCAAGATTGAACGCCCTAATGCAGGAGAATTACGAGCTAGATTACAAAGTGAAGGAACTTCTGCGGCGGGAGGATGAGATCAGCCAGAGTTTTAGGGAGGAAAGGAACCAATATTTCCAGCTGGTATCCAACATGACTGAAGTCAGTGACAAGATTCATGCGCAGAAACGTGAAAAACCTTCACATCCAAGGCCAACTACTCTGACAGATCAGGAAAAAGCTTCTCAGCAACGTATCATCGATCAAAATCAACAAATAGAAGAATTGCTCTTGGCACTCAAGATCCACGGAGGATACGATCCACTGGGGTAAAAATGACCGCAGAACTCGATAGAATCGTCTGGTACCGGCGTGAAAGATTGGGAACAAAGAACAAATCCCCGATACCGCTGCCATGGGCTTGACGACCGATATAGACTCGCCAATTTAGCTGCGATGACATTCATCTTAATGATCGCTGCTGGTCAGCTGACCAAAAATGCCTGAGATCCAGGACTATTTCTTTTTTAGCCCTCTGTGGAAAATTTTTTTCAGAAAGCTCGAATTCTGAAGCTCATCGCATGTCATCGCATCTGCTCAGTAGTTATCACTTACACTTAACTACTTTACATCTTGAAGAGAGTTTACCAGGTTCTTAATCTTAGTTCACCCCCAACTTTTTTCTTTCTATGTATATTAAATTTGCTTGCAAATCAGTAGAGCTGCTTGACAATCGGGTTAGGTAACTGAAGTGTCCAAAAGATTAAAGAATGAAATACGTTGTTGTCTCTGGTGGTGTCATTTCTGGTATCGGTAAGGGTGTTCTTGCCTCTTCAACCGGTATGTTGTTCAAGACTCTTGGTCTGAAGGTTACCTCAATCAAGATCGACCCATACATGAACATCGATGCGGGAACTATGTCACCCTTGGAACACGGTGAGTGTTTTGTCCTTGATGATGGTGGTGAAACCGACTTGGATTTGGGTAACTACGAACGTTATTTGAATGTGACTTTGACCAGGGATCACAACATCACTACTGGTAAAATCTACTCGCATGTCATCTCTAAGGAAAGAAAAGGTGATTATCTGGGAAAGACAGTGCAAATCGTGCCACACTTAACCAATGCAATTCAGGACTGGATCGAGCGTGTTTCACGTATTCCAGTGGATGATACTGGCCTGGAACCCGATATCTGTATCATTGAACTAGGTGGTACCGTAGGTGACATTGAAAGTGCACCATTCGTAGAAGCATTGAGACAGTTCCAATTCAGAGTCGGTAAGGAGAACTTTTCTTTGATTCACGTCTCCTTAGTTCCAGTGATCCATGGCGAGCAAAAGACTAAGCCTACACAGGCGGCTATCAAGGATTTGAGATCTTTAGGGTTGACTCCTGACATGATCGCCTGTAGATGTACCGAGGCACTTGACGAGCCAACCATCAACAAGATTGCCATGTTCTGCCATGTGGGCCCGGAGCAAGTGGTTAACGTCTACGATGTCAAGTCCACCTACCACATCCCATTGTTGCTGCTCGAACAAAAGATGATGGATTATTTGCATAAGAGACTACAACTTGGTGACATACAACTAGTCGCCGAGGATAAACAAAGAGGTGACCGTTTGTTGGATAAATGGAAGTCGATGACCGAGAACTTCGAAGAATCCGACAAACTGGTCAAGATCGCATTGGTCGGTAAGTACACTAACTTGAAGGATTCATACCTTTCCGTCATCAAAGCCCTAGAGCATTCTTCCATGAAATGTCGTACCCAGCTAGAGATCCTATGGGTCGAAGCCAGCGACCTAGAGCCCGAGTCCCAGGAGGCCGACAAGGCCAAGTTTCACGAGGCCTGGAACAAAGTCAGCACCGCTGACGGTATCCTTGTCCCTGGTGGATTCGGTGCCAGAGGTACCGAAGGTATGATCCTCGCAGCCAAGTGGGCTCGTGAAAGCAACGTTCCCTACCTGGGTATTTGTCTAGGACTGCAGATTGCCGCCATCGAGTTTGCTCGTGACGTTATGGGTCTCAAGAACGCTCAAAGTGGTGAGTTCTTCCCAGATATCGATGAAGCTGACCAAGTTGTCGTCTACATGCCCGAAATTGACAAGGAACACATGGGCGGTACCATGAGACTAGGTTTAAGACCAACATACTTTCAGGAGGCTACCGAGTGGAGTAAGATCAAGAAGCTTTACGGCGATAAGCCATCCATTCTTGAGAGACACCGTCATCGTTACGAGATCAACCCTAAACTAGTTGCCGAGCTCGAGAAACAAGGCCTGATCTTTGTCGGTAAGGACGAAACGGGCGAGCGTTGTGAAATCCTCGAGTTGAAAAACCACGACTACTTTGTCGCCACACAGTACCACCCAGAGTACACCTCCAAGGTGCTGGATCCATCCGAGCCATTTGTCGGTCTGATCGCCGCCTCTGCTGGCATCATGGACGCTGTGCTCAACGGCGAGTACGAGTTCCACGGCAAGGCCGATTTTTAGAAAGAATCTTCATATCAAATCGCTTATTGACTTACACTATGTATAGTAACGCACCCTCAAACAAAAAAAAACGCTCATTTGGTGATACCAATGACACCACAGGCAGATCTGCCACCAGCGTTACCGGTCTTCAAGGACTCCTCGGAGTCTCCCTTACCCAAGTCATCTTGGCCAGCATGGATGACCACAGTTCTGCCGATGATAGAAGTTGGACCGAACAATTTAATCAAAGAATCCTGCTTTGAGCCCTTAGTAACACCCTTAGCGTCGGTCTTGACGTTACCTAGATCACCCACGTGTCTTACTTCGGCCTCTGGCGCCCCGTGTGTCTTGCCAAATGGATTAAAATGAGGCCCTGCAGAAGTGCAACCGTTGGTGTTGTCACCAAACTCGTGAATGTGGAACCCACGCAAAGCGTCTGGGTCATTACCTGCAATCTCCCAGCTCACAGTCGTAGGATCGCTCTCGCTAGCCTGCTCGAAATACACAGTACCGGAAACACCAACGTCACCCTTCAACAATGCAACTGCCTTAACCATTTCTTATCGTCGTCTGCCACGCCTACGAGAACACAAAGAGCAAATAACCTGTATGGTACCTTGTTGGCACCTTGCCCTGCCCCTATATATATATATATACCTCTTAGGGTCCTGGAGCGCCCTCGACCGGCGGGTAACCCCGGCTTATTAAGCAGAGTCAGATCCAGCTGGCCCCATCAAGCCCTCTTTGAGGGCTTGTCAAAGGGCTTGCCGGGCCGATCGGCTGCGCCGGGTAAGAGAATCAGGTAGGAGGTACTAGCGACGATGAGACCTGTGAAGAGCCACATGAACACGGTGCTGGGCTTGCGAAGGATCCTGTGGAAGAACTCGATGACCGGGTTGTCGTAGAAAAAGGCCATGGCGTTGTATGCGGGTCTTGTGTTGCCGCAGCGTGTTGCGGAGTGAGTTGTGTAGCGTGTGTAGTTTCTTGAGCTCGCCCCGCGGAGCCCGTGCCTGCTGGAAGTAAACTCGGCAGGGCGCATGTGGTGGCAGATGATAGCTAGCGGGTGGGTCGTGCTGTGGCTGGCGTTATGCGTACCGGCGAGGGAGTTTGGCTCAACGAGCGAGTTGTACGCCGAGTTGGTGGGCTCGCGGCAGTACACGCTCGTGTACGTGTATTCGGTTGGTTGCCAGTGGTGTCAGAGGTTGGACCCGCACTACGAGCGGCTGCCGGGGTTGTTTGCTGCGGAGGATGGCGGGCTGTCGGTGCAGTTTGCTAGGATAGACGGCAGGAAGTCGCAGGTGTTTACTCGGGACTTCAATGTCGAGTCATATCCGCAGCTGCTGCTGTTTGGGCCTGGCGGCGGAGCCGCCAGCCCAAAGGATTTGCTGGAAGCTGCGTATGATGGTGCGAAGGATTTCCGGGCGATCACCAACTTTCTGAGCAAGAATACGGGTCAGATGCCGCGGTGGCCGCGAGCTCCTGACAACGTATATGAGCTGGCGGATGCCGAGTCTTTGCTGGAGCTGGAAAAGCAGCTGGCGGGAGACCAGGCGGTAATTGTCTTGTTCTTTGTCAATCCGTACATGTGCTTGAGGCACCAGGAGCTTCTTCTTGAACAATTGCCGAATTCTGTGACTGGGCGGCTAAGTGTCGAGTGGGGCTCCAGAATCAGGCTGTGGAGGATCGATTCTTCGCAGGAGCGCTGGGCCGCGCTGGCGAACAAGTTCCGGGTTTCGTCGGCGCCCACGGTCTTCGTGCTGTCACTGACGGCCGGTGAGGTCGTGGGCGTGGAACTGCTGGAGTATGATAGGCAAGTATGGACGCAAGAGCTCGAACTGCTGTCGCGGCTAGTGAAAGCGGCCGTTGAAGAAGATGGTGATGCACTCGAGACAACGTCCCGAGATCACCACTCCGTCAATTTCTACCGTTCCCTGCCAGAGAGACAGTTACAAATACAAGAAAGGCGTGGTGAACCAGTAGACGAAGATCAGGAGGACGCTAGCATGGCTGATCTCATCGATAGAATCTGTTTTATATAGAAAGGAAGATGCAGTTACCCGAACTTTAGAGCGCTCAAAGAGGCTCAATAAGCTCGAACTTCGGAAGGGCCAGCGTACACTGAGATTGTCATACAATACAGTACAAGTTCAATTGATCGTTGCTCTTTGGCCATGAATCCCTTCAGAATAGCAGCAGACTTGTCTCACTTGGCGAGTATATTGATTTTGCTTCAAACCATTCGAACAACTAATTCCATCGATGGTATATCGCTGAAGACGCAGGCCCTCTACGTGTTGGTCTTTATCAGTCGGTATCTGGATCTGTTAACATTACATTGGATCTCACTGTACCTCACACTGATGAAAATCTTCTTCATCAGTTCATCTATTTACACCATAGTACTCTTGCAGCGTGCTAAGGTCACGGATGCTGTGGCATACAAGGAGATGATTCTAAGAGATACATTCAAGATCAGATACTTACTCAGCTCTAGCGCCATTCTGGCGCTTTTTTTCCACGAAAGGTTTACGTTCATTGACTTGGCATGGAGTTTTTCAGTGTGGCTGGAGAGTGTTGCAATCCTGCCCCAGTTGTTCATGCTTTCCAAGGCGCGTAAGGCTAGGAGTTTGACTACACATTATATCTTTGCATTGGGACTTTACAGAGCCCTTTATATTCCCAACTGGATCTGGAGATGGTTGGCAGAGGATAACAAAAGTTTCCAAAAATTGGCATTCGTTACTGGGGTTATCCAAACTCTGGTTTACTCTGACTTCTTCTACATTTACTATAAGAAGGTGTTCAAAGGTGGTAATGTAAGTTTGCCACATTAGATATAGGTTATGTTTGATACGGTAAATAATATTTTTTACAATACCGACATGACATGTTTAATCCCTCTTCAAATCGTAATACTCTTTCCTCACACCATCTTTGGTGACAATCAAGATCTCCAAACCGTCTCCGACGTGAATATGTCTCTCTGTGGCCGAGGTGAATGAGTCCCTAACCAATTTTATCACTTCTTCGATACTCAGATAACTTAGTGGCCTTTTTACTGTACCATTGGTGCCTGACTCATATTGGTTTTTGAAATTGACTTGGTTATCTAGGAACGGCATAATAAGCGACGCTGCCGCACCACCTGCTCTACATTGTTCTCTCTCGTAAGATCCAACGGGATCAAAGGAATACACGGCACCTTTACCTTCTTCGTCCAATCCAGCAATGATAGTATGAACGTAGTAGGGGAAAAACCTCTTCCCATATAGCAGATGCTGAATATTTCTGGCTGCAGACGATAGAGATAGTTTCTTATCGTTGTGATCGAAATGGTACCATTTGACACTGTTCTTGAATCTCTTTACTAGTGCTTCACCATCGGCGGCAAATCCATTGGCCGACATCACGATGCTATCACCACAGTCAAACACTTTAGGCTCATAACGGGAGTTGATCGAATAATCTGTAGTGTGTCTGGTATCACCAGCGAGTACTGCAAAATCTTCACCTGCAATTCCTAAAATTGTACCACCATTGTCCGCGTAAGGATTAAACTGATGCTGAATCGGTGTGCTAGCTACCTCGGAAGAGTATTCAGAGGCAATCGTCGTCATAGCCACTCGAAATTCGTGATAATCTTGGTCTTCTGATGCTCTTCCTCGAACTTGAAATGGGCTATCTTTTGCCACCCTTTACCAACTAGAAGACCTATCTCCGTCTCTAGTGACTTGCTTTATATCACGTGAAATGTCATCAGAATGTCGGGACACTGAGTCTTCCTGGACAAAAAGAGACATTCTCGAAGCTTGCCGTGCTATTTTCCTAAACAGGAATCTTACGCAATTTATTGTGTCAAGTAACAGAAAAAGAAAAGTGAAAGACGTCTCGAGCGGCAATACAACTTGGCGCTCACGGTAAGCCTCGTAGAGATAAGAGATGCCATAGGAGATGCCACATAGCGATATGCGACTCAAAAGCGAAGGCAAGTGGCGATGTCTTGGGGGTACAGCTCGGCTACGACAAGTTAAGAGGTTCTGGCAGAAAAAATTTTTCAAAATCTCTATCTTAGATTACAATGCTTAGAAAAGATATCACGACAAACTAGGACATCTCCGTTGGAGAAATGCTCTTTCGAGAATCATATATATTGATAGATAGATAGCCTAAATTCTTGGTTTATCTCACGGAGTGTGTGTTAACGATTATTTAGGGATGTAATTATGCTATTCATTCTTGTATTTCTTGAAATATCATGTAGGGCGCTTACTTGAAGACTTGCCAGATCTAAAGCCTAAACAAAGAACTTCCAAGTGGCGGCTACCATTATTGCAATTTGAGGATGTCGAGCGTAAAGATGGAAGATGGGGAACTGAGAAAAGGCAAGAATTTGGAAACTAAACTCATAACAAACGTAACTAGCACCTCTGAAGTCGATAGTACCCTGGAGGAAAACGTCAGCAACAACAAAGGAGTTTCTCTATGGAAAAAAATCATTGATTTCCTTGAGGTTAAGCACCCGGACGAATTTGGCGACACCAGGTCGATGACTGTGGTCGAGGCTTATGTCTACAACGGTGAGTTGACTCCAGTCGAAGCCGCTAGAAGAAAGTGGACTTGGAAACAGTATGTCTTTTTCTGGATGTCGGGTACTTTCAACGTGAATACATGGCAGATCTCGGCAACTGGATTGCAGTTAGGTCTAAATTGGTGGCAGACCTGGATCTGTATCTGGGTTGGCTATCTTTGCGTCGCAGTTTTCGTTGTCGCTGCATCCCGTGTCGGTAACATGTATCATCTGTCATTTCCTAGCTCCTGCCGTATTGCATTTGGTACATATTTTTCCATTTGGGTGGTACTCAATAGAGTCGTCATGGCTTGTGTTTGGTACTCCACACAGGCATACTTGGGAGGCATCTGTGTTCAACTGATCTTAAAATCAATTTTTGGTAATAACTTAAACTCGAGGATCCATGATACAATCCCAAGTGTTAATTTAACACCATTTGAGCTTATGTGCTTTATCATTTTCTGGGCTATCTCCTTGCCATTCTTATGGTTTCCACCACACAGATTGCGTCATTTGTTCGCTGTTAAGTCAGCGATTACTCCAATTGGTGCATTTTCGCTGTTAATTTGGTCCGTGAGAAAATGTGGAGGTACATTGGCACTCGGCGCCTTGAACGGCCACTCTAATATGGGTTCGACTGCCACGGCTTGGGCTGTCATTAGGTCGATCATGAGTGCCATGGACAATTTTTCCACTTTGATTTTGAATGCTCCTGATTTCGCTCGTTTTGGTAAAACTCCCAGATCTTCAATGTGGTCTCAATTCATCGCCATTCCAGCGTGTTTTGCCGTCATTTCGCTTTTTGGTATCGTGTGCGTCTCTGCGGCTTACACGGTGTACGGAGTCAATTACTGGAGTCCTCTAGATATATTGAGTCGTTACTTGGATGGCTACACTTCAGGTGACCGTGCTGGAGTGTGTCTGATTTCTTTTATCTTTGCGTTTGATCAGTTAGGCTCTAACTTATCTTCAAATGCTATCCCTGCAGGCACCGATATGACGGCACTCTTACCGAAGTTCATAGATATCAGACGTGGTGCCTACATCTGCGCTGCTATTTCACTGGCCATCTGTCCCTGGAACCTTGTTGCCTCTTCATCCAAGTTCACCACTGCTCTTAGTGCATATGCGGTCTTCCTTTCTGCCATCGCAGGTGTCATCTTTGCTGACTATTACATTGTGAGGAAAGGCTACGTCAACATTTTCCATTGTTATACCAACAAACTTGGATCCTACTACATGTACAACAGATACGGTACCAATTGGAGAGCAGTTGTTGCCTATGTCATAGGTATCATCCCAAATTTCCCAGGCTTTATCGGATCCGTGGGCCCCGCTGTACCCATTGGCGCTATGAGGGTCTATTACTTGAACTACTTTGTCGGGTACCTAGTCTCGGCCACAACGTACTTGATACTAGTTTACTTTTTCCCAATGGAAGGTGTTCCTGAGGGTGTTAAGCTAACCGATAGAGTCTGGCTTGAAAAGTGGGTTGAGGTTGAGGACTTCCTTCACGAGAGAGAAGAGTTCGAGAGACATTTTGATTCTACCAAAGATCCCAAATTTGCTTAGATAGCGAACGGACGAATCTACCTTCGCACTCGATGTGAGTTGCATAATTTTATTATTAGAGCTGAGCTTTAAGCTCTCCGCATGACGGTTGTTTTCTATGTTCTGTACGTTTGATAAATGAGAGGCTATCAAAGCTTCTGGGCACAGTAGTATTTATTTTTATGTTTTGTCTGGATGTCATCGTTCTTCAGGTACTGGATGAAAAATATCCTTTGAGTATTCTAAAGATACAAACTATCTAGAAGCGACAAGTACTTTATACATATGCTTATTTTTGGCGGAACATAGCTTCATATGAACTATTTGACTAATCCTGCTGGTTGACCAGATGGATATAATTGTAGAAGAACCCAACCACCTGCATAACAGTATCGGCATCAACATGTTCATTGACCGAATGGATGGTACTCAAAGTGTCCTCCATTGCAAAACCTGGCTGGTAACGGTAGATGTTCTTCGTCAATTCCCAATAGTGACACGTGTCAGTGTTGGCTGTCATAATGGAAGGTGCCACAACCAAAGGTGTAGATGTGTTCTCATATTTAGTAGGAAATACTACCTTTTCGTAGAAACCCTTGATGGAACCGGCAAACTCTCTCCATACTTCGTTGTCTGGAGATACAGGTGCAGGTTCTAAGCTCCTTTCCACTACGAGTTTGACAGTACCATTTTCAGTTGGGTCAAGCAGCGTTTGGCCCTCTCTAGAGTAGCCAAGGCCGTACTTCTCGGCCACTTTCATGGCAACGTCTGAGAAGGATGTAACAGTCTCGTTGACCGTGGATTCGACACGGACTCTTGAGTTCAGCAAGAAGGTAACTGTCTCGGGCAATGCGTTTGCCTTGATCCCACCTTCTATCATATCAAAAGCCTTGGTGGTGCGGAAGAGATATTCGGTCTTTTTACCACCAGTCTTGATCAGATATTGCAGAACTCTGTAGTTTGCCTCCTTGTCATCCATGGCGCTTAAGAAATCCCATCTGAGATCTCTGTCCATGGTCTCCGAGTACTGTGCGGCACATTGATAGAACTTAGTCACTGGATTCTCAGCCGTGAACTGTGGTGGGAACGCTTCGTTTTCGATATCGCGGATAATCTCTGCAGAGATACCGATGGAAGTATGGTCAGGTGGCACAGACGAATGTCCACCCGGGGTGAGCACGTCAAAGACAACGTTCACAAAACCCTTTTCACCTGTTCCTGGAGCAGCAATCAAAACGCCCTCCACGTTCTTGATTCCATTCACACCTTCATCCACAATCGAGTAGATCCCATCGTTACCGTAGCGATCCAGCAAGACAGACTTGATATACTTGGCGCCATATCTACCGGTACTTTCTTCGTCCGAACCCACAGCGATGACGATACCACGCTTTGGCTTGAAGTCAGGCTCTTCCCTTAGAGTGTATTCCACAGCCTGCAAAACACCGATCAACATGTTCTTATCATCGAATGAACCACGTCCCCACAAGAATTGTCCATCCCAATAGCCACTGAAAGGCTCATGCTCCCAGGCATCCCAAGTTTTCCGTTCCACTGGCACCACATCCATGTGAGCAGCAAACACAACCGGTTTCAGCTCCTCCTCGCTGCCCTTCCAGGTAATCAAAAGAGAATACTCATTAACAGTCTCCACGGACAACTTGGACCAAACCAGCGGAAAATCGTGGGCAAGCTGCTCATGCAGCTTGCCAAATGGCTTCCAACCTTTGTACCCAGGCTCGTCACGTGGGTCAGGGTAGTAATCATACATCTCGGTAGGAACCTTCACAGCATTCGACAATTTACTCAGCGTTTCGTTTTTCAATTCTGCGCTCTCAAGCAGCCTCCTAACATCATCCTTAGACTTTCCCAGCAAAGGTTCAAATTCCTGACAATGGAAGGACCCTCTTTCACAGCTCAAGCGGCTGAACGAATTCTTGCTTACGAAGAAAAGTGTAATCAGCCCCAATGCCAGCACATTGAGTACCAAGCTGCTTCTCTTACTTTTGAGCCCTGCTTTTTCCCACATTTCTCAACGGCTACCCTTTTCTTTAACAGCACTCTGTGACACATCAAATTGCCAAGCGTTTAAATACTACTTTCCCAGAGCTAACTATGCAGCCTTATCAGCTCCAAGATAAACGCGCGTAATTTAAAGTTCGTCATCATTATCGTAAGTACTGTATATATCGTGAATCGTAACGTCGTCAGAAGGAATATTAGCAGAAAAGCGCGGCGAGCAAAACCCGTCACACAGCGATTGGTCCCGAGAGAGGCATCCTCGACAGGTCGAACCACTGGTCTTCGTAGTCACTCTCGCTCTCGCTCTCGCTCTCTGAATCGTACTCGTCGTTGTCTATACGCCGATCAATCGTCACCGTGACCACAGAGGTCGACCTGCCGGGGCCGATCAACAGCGGCTGAGCGTACGCGCGGTCCGCTTCGTCGTCGGTGTCATCGTCGGTGTCATCCTCGCTGTCCGCCTCATCGCTCGACGAGTCTGACGACAAAGCTCTGTTTTCCTCGTCCGAGTCTTCGTCGCTCGATATATACTCGACACCGTAAGAACCCGCTGCCGCGCAGTCCTTACCGTTAAACTTGTCGATGTTTTCCATTAGTCGGTCGAGCATGTTCGCGTGACCGACAAGTACACGTAGATCAAAATCCTTGTTTCTGCCGGCGTTGGCACATTTCATTAGCTTACTACGGGCCTTGCTGGCCAACACGTATTGCTGCGATACAGATGCCATCATATTGCAATATTGCGTCTGCTGTGTTTCAAAGATACTGCAAATGATCAAGAGTACAAATGCCAAGACTCAAACAGTACTAGTTGCTTGCCTATATACTATCAGTAACGAGCATCGCTAGTAGCGGCTATTAGTCAGAGAGGGATGGTCGTTGCCAGACTGCTATGTATTTGTCATGCTCGAATATTGACGCTATGCGGACCGCGCAGTGCCTTTTACCATGGAACAGTTCGGTGCGGTCGCGGAAATAGCTCGGAGACAGGCGCAAGCGCCGAGGAAGCGGTTGGTACGCTTGGAGCGAGCGCGGGAATTGGCGGTCGTTTGTTGTTTGCGGTTCCGCTCCGGAGATTCCGCGGCGCTCTCTTTGCGGTAAATTCCGCCGGTCACGCGCACGCAGTGGTCGCGTGACACGCACCGCCGTACAAACGGACCCTGAGAGTACCGTGCGAGGCGAGAAACGAGGCACGTGACTGGAAATGGCCCTGGCCAATGAGGTTTGTTGCTTTGAAGGGTCGCTGTAGGTCGTGTTTGACGGCAGGATCGTCAAATCCAGCCTGGTCCCATTAGCTGTATCTTATTGTATGGCATCTGAGCTTCGTGAATATCGGTTATTGAGTTTTCTTGGGATCCTTGGCGGTGTAGAATATATCTAGTACTGATTCTTGTTCACTATTTGGCATTAAGTCGAATTTGTATCTTCCAGCGAGACAAGATGTTGAGAACCACTACTTTGAGGTCTTGCTCGAAAGCTTTAAAGAGATCGATTGCAACCCAGGCTTCGCCCAAGGCCGAGGTCACCGAGCTATCCAACGGTATCATTGTGGCGACTAAGCGCAATGCTCAGTCCTTGACCAGTTCAGTTGGGTTTGTGTTTGGTTCTGGTTCCACCGCAGAGAATCCTTACAACAATGGTGTCTCGAACGTCTGGTCTAACTTGTTCAAGCAGACTGGTAACATCGCAGACGCAGCAAAAGCTGGATTTGCGCTTGAAAGCAGTGTTGGCAGAGACTACCAGTCTTATTTGGTCAATGCTAAGCCGGGCCAAGCTTCCAAGGCTTTGGAATTTATACAAAACAAGTTTACTTCGTCTTTGAAGGACTCCGTGTTTGAAACGACTAAGAAGTCTGTTCTGACGCAGGTCGAGAAATTCGAGACTCAGGACCATGCAGGCCGTGCTTTGGAACACTTGCACTCTACCGCTTTCCAAAACACACCTTTGTCGTTGCCAACTAGAGGTACCGTCGAATCTATCGAGACTTTGGTGCCTTCCGATCTACAATCTTTTGCTTCCAACCATTTCTTGGCTTCCAATGCCGTTGTGGTTGGTGCCGGTAACATCTCCCACGAAGAGCTTGTCAAGGCTGTCGAATCCCAGGTATCCTTGAAGGCAGGTACTAAGCCAGCTGCAAAGAAGGCTTCTTCTTTCCTAGGTTCCGAGGTCAGACTAAGAGATGACACTTTGTCCAAGGCCTACATTGCTATCGCTGCCGAGGGTGAAAAGATCACTTCTCCAGACTACTTCACTTCTCTATTGGCCGCACAGGTTTTCGGTTCTTACAACGCTTCGGAACCTTCCTCGAGACTACAAGGTGTGAAGCTATTGGATATCATTCAAGAATACCAGATCACTGACTCGTTCGATCATTTCTCTCTAGGTTACCAGGACTCTGGTCTATGGGGTTTCAGCACTACCACCAGTGCCATCGGTAGCATCGACGACTTGGTCCACTTCACTTTGAAGCAGTGGAACAGATTGTCCACTTCTGTCACTGACACTGAAGTCGCTCGTGCTAAGGCTTTGTTGAAATTGAAATTGGCTTCTTCAGCCACGGACAACGCCGCCGTCGCTACCCATCTAGGTGCAAGTGCTTTGGCCAACGTCGCAAAGACTGATTTGACTGAAGCTTTTGCAAAGATTGACTCCTTGACTGCAAAGGATGTCAAACAATGGGCTGGTGACAAATTGTGGGATCAAGATATCGCCATTGCTGGTGTTGGTCGTATCGAAGGTCTATTGGACTACATGAGAATTAGAGCAGATATGTCTATGATGAGATGGTGATTTATTGAATCCCAGCAAGATGACTTTCAAAAAATCAACGTGTTTATTAAAGCTACGGTGAAGGTGGTTCTATTTATTTCATATATATTTATATATTCTTCACGTACGAGTCTTCGACCATCTTCATCCATTCTATGATTTCTATGTCAACAGTCACATCTATTACCTTGCCTTATTACTCAACGGACTTCCTATATCCTTCTCATACTGGGTGTCCGTCACACCTCGTATTTTGCTCTCTTCAAACGAAGTTCCGTTACCTTTCCTAGGAGATATCAGGAATGATACATCGTGATCCATACTGGATACTCGTGATTGCCCATCCGGTCGTTCTTCCTCCTGCGAGCTTACTGGAGTATCCTGATCATCTGAGAGGCCACTGCCACCGGGCGATTCTATCAGTCCTTCTCTTGATTTAGGTTTTATCTTTTTCGGCGTCGTTAGCTTATTCCTTCTTGTGCTTTTCTCGACGTATTCGTAATCATCTAGTTCCATTGTCTTTCTCTTCCGTTGAACTGTCGACTCATCCCAATCATGGCTTTCGCTGGCCTTCGAGTCGTCATATTCATCGTCTTTGTCATCATCAGAGTCCTCTTCTTCTAAATCATCTTCATCAGATTGTGCTCCTTCTACATAATCATCATCATCGTCATCGTCGTCATCTCCGGCACCAGGATCTTCTTCATAGTATTCTTCAATGACAAAATCCCCGCTGGAAGCACCAAATTTGTCCAGCTCGACACCCATACTATCGTCTGCATTTTCATCCTCATCGTCTTCAAATCCAAAATTTACGCTCATCACGTTGTCAATCTCTTTGATGAAAGGAACCAATTCTTTCTCCACCTCTTCACTTATCCATGCTATTTTTGTTAGTGACACATCTTCTTGTCCACCTTCGTTCGCCAGTGCAGAATGATTACGACAGTTCCTTTGACTCGAAAATTCTTCGAATGGTCTCCAACAAGTCTCGACGAAGCAGCAGCTTCTTATTGCATCAACAAATTTCTCCAGTTCATATATTCTGAAATACTTGAGCGGATCGTAGCATAACTCGCAAATTCTCAAAATTGTAAAGGGATAAGTGCCCTTCGCTTGAAACTTTGTCTTTAAATGGTCGCCAATCTCCATTAACCTATCTTTTAATCGCTGTAAATCATCTGCAGTGCCCATTATTCTGAATGCGTCGTCAGGTATATTTATAGTTATACGTTCGATGATCTCGCCTAAAACCTCATCGGGTTTACTTTCATCGAGTGCATTAACCTCTCCCAGTTCCACTACTCGCTTGAGCAAAGTATAAAGTTTCTTTGACCGGATGCCCATCATGTTGGTGTCGACATCACTGACCGCTTGTTCTTTATCGACCACTGTTATCGTCATTTAGCCCGCTACTTTACCAAACTGAAACCAATAATATGCAACAAAGACCAGCCAGGCGTCACTCACGAGTAATCAGCAATCTCTTCTCTTCTTCATGTGGGAACTCATCTTAATGACTACCTATCATCGCTTCAAGCGCGTCACCTTTCTTGAAGGAAACGAAAAAATTTCAAGACTTTAAAGTCCTACTAAGAAACTGAAACTAGACACTGTTAGATCCATCTTAATCAGGCAGTAGCAGTATGCTGAGGTTGACTGGGAGCAGACTTCAGCGTCCATTGACTTCGATAGCTCGAGTGAGCCGATCGAATCAATGCCAGGTGGCATTGCGTCCCCTAGCAAACTTGGGGTCAAGACTTCAAAGCACCGGATCTAAGGCCAATGAAATGAATGAGTTCAGTGACGAAACGATCGATGAATGGTTAGATGCTATCAAGTCTTTGAGAGCCGAATTCTCAGAGCATGAGTTTCTGCCCGAAACTTCTCTAGCACCACCAGGACAATCAAGAATAGATATCATAGAAGATGTCATGTCTCAAGATAAAAAATTTGAACCTACGGAACAACAAGTGGAGGAGTGGGAAAGATTGAGAGACGTTCCAATTCCCCAGAGGAAGGACCCTGTGTTACAACATGTTACGAATATGATAATGAGACATGGGAAGAAGCAACGTGCAGAGAAGATCCTTTCAAGGGCGCTGTACTTGGTGTTTTGCCGGTTGCGTCAGGATCCCGTTCAGATATTGAAGAAGGCACTGGATGACCTTGCCCCATTAATGATGGTCAGAACTTTCAACACCGGTGTGGCTAAGGCTGCAGTGATCCCAGTGCCATTGAACCAAAGACAGAGAAACAGAATCGCCTGGAAATGGATTGTCGAAGGTGCCGATAAGAGAGCATCCTCAGACTTCTCCGTCAGGCTCGGTGAAGAACTAATCTCCGTGTTCAAAGGCAACAGCTCCGGGTACGACAAGAGAGATCAAATACACAAGACAGCGATCGCTCACAGGTCCTACATCAGGTTAAAATAAGCATGTACAAAGTAACTCTATGTAAATATGTCAATTTCGTGAATGAATCTACTCATCTTTCCTGAAAGTATGCGATGGCGATGCCGCTGACACTCCCAAGAGCATTGCATACCATATCCCGGGGATCAAAGGTTCGACGGCCAGCCGAGAGGAGTTTCTGAAGGAACTCACTACCAATGGCAGCGCCTAGTGAGCAACCCGCTAGAGCAAGCACATACTTATTGACTTTCAACGCCGATTGAGTCACCGTTCTACCACTATCTAGGTCAAACGACGGTGTCCACAAACTAAACTCGAGACTTCGCGTAGCGAACATCCGAACGAATAACCACGACTCGATCATAAAAGCTATAAAATGCGCCAACTTGTCCTGTCCGGTGATCACACTAGCCACTTTACCGTCTGTAGTCAAGCCTAAGATAAAGACATAGCGCGGAAACCGCCAGGAAACTCACCCCGTAGCGTTTCCTTACCTCGAATGCTGTTATATACATCGATCAAGTCGCCCAAGGAACCAATTCGGTTGATCAGAGTAGTCTAGATTCTCATATTTAAGCTGATCTTGTCAGTGCTGAAATCAAGGGTCGCTTAGTACGAAGCTTCTTCATGCTTCAAGGTATAAGGAGTGTATAATAGATAACCATCTCAATTGATCTATCTTCAACAAAGGGGACAACACTAGGATTTGCCGCTATGAGTTCAGTGCTCTTTCAAACGCCGCTTACTCCGGAGGAGAAGAGGATTTACACGGAACAATTCCGGAGACTCGACGATGAAGAGCTAGGTATAGTCACTGGAGAGGCGGTCAAGCCCCTATTTGCTGGTTCTGGGTTATCAGCCCAAAAATTGTCACAAGTTTGGGCTCTTGTTGATATGAACAACAATGGCTTCTTGAACCTTGAGGAATATGGAGCCGCATTGAGAGTTATCGGACATTTACAACAGTACCCAAACTTACCTGTTACAGGTGATCTATATGCGCACCCACCAGCTAAGCTAGCGGTGTTGAATGGCGGTCAGTCTGTTGCTCAGCCCTTAACTCCTCAAGCTTCTGCCTCAATTCCTCTTTTGGCACCTCAGGAGGTGTCCAAATATTCTCAGTTGTACGATAGGGCTGCCAATGGTGCTCTTAGCTTGGCAGGCGACAAGGCAAAAGAGATCTTTCTTAAGGCCAGGCTTCCTACTCAAACTTTGGGGGAAGTGTGGGGATTATGTGACAGGAATGCTTCCGGCTCCTTAGATAAAACGGAGTTTGTTATGGCAATGCATTTGATTCAATTATGTATGACTAACAGCCCCTCTGTTAATCCAATGCCCTCATCGATATCAAATGAGGTGTGGAATTCGATTGGTGCCAGTGTTGCCGCAACTGCAGCCCCTTTGAGTGCTAATTCCACGGGTATGTCGGCTGTCGGAAGGCGAAGCACCATTTCCCGTCTTTCATCTGGCGTCTTCAGTAGCGCTTCCACAGATTGGTCACTTACGTTGGAGAAGAAGCAACAGTTTGATGCTATCTTTGATTCTCTAGATAAGAGTCACCGAGGATCGCTGGGTTCTCAAGCTCTTGTTCCATTCTTTCTATCATCAAGATTGAATCAGGACACACTTGCCAGCATTTGGGATCTAGCCGATATTCACAACAATGCTGAATTTACCAAAGTTGAGTTTGCCATCGCCATGTTTTTGATTCAAAAGAAGAACGCCGGAGTTGAGCTACCTGATGTAATTCCTGACCAATTGTTGCAATCTCCAGCTTTGGGGTTATATCAGCAACAACAGCCTGCTCAGCAGGTTCCACAGCAGCCAACGCATATCGCTATTCCATCCAGAAATACAAAGCCTTCTTTCCAAGAACAGGCTCCGCAGCAGGTTGCTCAGAATTCTAACAATGGGTCATTGAACGACTTAATGGCATTGAATAGTTCTTTTGCATCACCTCCTCCGCACCCTCCAGTTCGTCAGACCTCGAATAATGGACGAGAAGCTCTTTCTGGATCTATAACAGGTTCTCATACAGGCAGAAATTTAGCTGCTCAGGCAGACTGGACGAGCAATGTCATAAGAGAGGACGATGAGGACAGTGCAGCTCAGCAGCAGAATTTTCAGCAGCAGCCACAGCAGTTACAGCAAGCACTGTATCAGCAAAACCAACAAGTTCCTCAGGGTCAGTATTCCAACGTGCCCCAGCAAGTATCCAAGAGTGCGCCTCCACAAACTGCTCCACAGGTCACACCAGCTGTTGCGCCTCGGGTTTCGTCTTCAAATCTACCTAAGGTTCCTGATTTTAGTTCATTTGCCTTACCAGCAGCAGGCGCGGTTGCAGCAGGAACGGCAATGGCAGGGGCTTCTTTGACTGGCAAAGCCGCCAGCTCTGGACACAGGAACAATGACCTTTATGCTGACGCTGAGGCATCATCTCAACTTTCCTCGGCTACAACCGAAATGGCGAACCTATCTAACCAAGTGAACTCATTGTCAAAGCAAGCTAGCCTGACGAATGATAGAAAATCTAGAGCAGAGCAGGAACTCAGACGGGTAAACGAGATGAAAGCCACCATCGAAGGAAAACTGTCGACCCTGCGCTCAACTCACGAACAGAATGTCAAGCAAACGGAACAGTTGGAGGCTGACTTGGCTGCAATCAATAGGGAAAACGAAAGCCTAAATCAGGAATTGGCTGTCATAGAGGGAAACTATCACGCCACAGAATCGAGGGTGAGAGACTTATCGGAAGAACTACAGAAAGCACAAGAGAAAAATGCTCAGCTCAAGGAACAGATTTCAAGCCTTAACACTATGTCTACCACTCTACAGTCTCAATTAGCGGAAAAGCAACAACACATCAAGCAGGAGAGATCTTTAGTGGATGTGAACAGCAAGCAGCTGGAAGTAAATCAAATAACAGTGGCCAGCTTTGAGAGCGAGATTCAGGGGCTAGGCGAGAAGCTAGCGGTTTACTTGACCAAGCGTAAAGAGTTGGATGATTATGAGAAGACCGTCATTGAGCAACACACTCAGTTACAAGCAAAATATCAGGAACTTGAAACAGGTAACTCTGATTTGCGGGCTCGTGAACAAGAGCTGGCCGAGCGTAATCAACAAGTCGAGGAGCAAGAGAAGTTGTACGAGCAACACGTTGAGCGCTTGCAAGCAATGTTTGACGATCTTTCGAAGAGAAAGGAGTCCCTTGACAAGGCCGAAGAAGATCTCGAAAAGCAGCACGTCGAGTATGCTAACAAGGTTCAGGAACTATCTGACAGGCAAATGAAACTAGCCATGGGTGAACTGCCAAGTAACAGCGAGCAGATTGTGTCAAAGAACATGCAAATTTCGGATGCAAAGCACCAAGAGGATGTCTCAAAGTTTGTGGATGATAGCGTAGCGAACTCAAAGCTAGGTAACCCTGCCAACGAGGATGAAGACAGACCTGAGAGTGAAGTTTTTGATAAAGACCTGCCCACGACGGGCTCACAGACTGAGGCCGATGAAGACTTAGAAACTCGCGCCAATGTCAACGATGCTGAGAGGGCCGCAACTTTGGCTGATCGTTTCGAAGGTGACTTAAATGAATATGGAATCCCCAGGACACAATCACTGACTTCATCTGTGGCTAATAACCCTCCTCAATCGGTCATGGATGACGCAGAATTGCCACAGAAACTTGAAGAAAGTAGCGGGGTCAAGGATGAGGACAGGGATCTCACGGTGGCAGCTGCTCACATACCTGGTCACTGGGAGGAAACGACTGCTTCGACTGCCGGTACTGCAAAACCGGATTCCATTCTCGAAATTCCCTCTAACTCGGGGAAGAGTTTGACCAAAGAGCAAACAGATAGTCAGCTAGCTTCTGAGATTGGAATCGAACATCCTGTAGCGACCGTTGGCGATACTCCCAAAGTAGTTTCAGAGCAAGCAGTAGATGACACTTTGCCAATCGAAAATTTGAAAATACAAGACAAAGAAGAGGTATCTTCCTCTGAGGATGAGTTTGAGGATACGAGGGAAGACCCGAACGCCGGTTTCAGTAACACAGCCGAACAGTCGGTTCTTGAAGAGGAACCCTCCACTACTCACTCAACTTCCGTACCTGCCGCTGATGCTCCTACCTCATCGAGCGTTCCAGCGGCCGTCCCAATTGTTCCAGCCAAGGACGAATTTGATGACGCTTTCACAGGTCTTGAACAGGCCGCTGACGAGGAATCGCCTGATGTAGCGGATGATCAACAAATCAGTGGGTCGATGGAGGAATTCGAAAAGATCGACCATAAGGATCTGGACGAAGAGCTTCAACATAATGCCTTTACCGGTACTTTGACAAATGAGGCCAACCTACCTGTCAACGAAGCCGGTGGATCTGATAATGCAAGC
This sequence comes from Torulaspora gathmanii, assembly GCA_030580195.1. NCBI lineage: Eukaryota > Fungi > Ascomycota > Saccharomycetes > Saccharomycetales > Saccharomycetaceae > Torulaspora > Torulaspora gathmanii. The sequence continues at coordinate 64,901 of JAKTSM010000015.1, read as the reverse complement.
AATGACGAATGGGATGAGATCTTCGCAGGATTTGGAAACGCCAAAGTGGCTGCTAGTGGTAAAGCTCCTGGGGAGGAAAATTTGCAACCGGCTCCCGTTAGACCCAACGAAGGTTTTGCAAGCTCGCCAGTCAACAGAAAGGTTGCCACAACTCCTAGAGCTCTGGCTGTTGAAGAATTGAGTGGAATGGGATTTACTGAGCAAGAGGCGACGAGCGCATTAGAAAGGTGCAACTGGGACTTGGAGGCCGCCACGAACTTCTTACTAGACAACGCTTGAGAAATTTAACCCAAGAGTATTTCATCTATCTATGTATATAAACCTGAATGATAGTGTGTGTGTTTTCGGCAGCCCGCTATCATGTCTCTCGAAGCTCCGAGACCATGTCGCTTAATCCTTGAACCAGAGTTTCATCTAAGGGCTGATCAATTGTAACCCCAAGGTATTTCTCATACAGCTTTGAGAGTTCTACTTGCTCATTATCCAGCGTCGCTACTACATCACTCAGATCCCGCTGTAGTTTCTCATTCATCTCGCTCAAAGTGGCCAATCTGACCTCCAATTGCTCGGTAGCTCGCAGTCTCTCCTTGTACAGATTACATTGTAGCATTTCATCAGTTGACAAATCATCGATCGATTTACCAGGTCGTTTTTCCGATTCCTGATCATCCGAAGCTCGCAGACGTTGCTTCGCTTCCCATATAAGGTCATCTAATTCATTGAGCTTCTCCTCCACGTTTCTCTCCACAAGAATCTCCTCGAACTCTCGTTTACACAGCTGCGTCCAGAAATCTTTTACCTGTTGCTGACAGTTCGCCAGATTAGTGGCGCCTTCTCTCGTGTTCGCATACTCAGGAAAGCAGGAGCTGACTTTATCCCAACTTTCAAGTTTCGCTACTGACTGTCCTAGAGCTTTGTTGAATACCTGATTCAGTCTCAGATATCTTATCCTGGTTTCACTAGTCATACTATGTACTCAGTCCTTATCATATCTGCCTGACTTAGTTGTTGATGCGCGAAGTTGTTCACTTTTGACCTTAAGATGACTGAAAAAATACTTCAACAACTTCACCAAGTGAATAGTCCAGTCAAAAAGCCTTAAAAAGCCATAGTACAACCATGGTGGCGTTGCTAAATGCCCAAAGGCTTGTTAGTTTAGCTCAGTTCCATCCAAAGCTGAAAAATATATGGTACTTGCTGGCTGCCGTTACTCTCAGCGTATGTAATCAGCCACAAGAGATCCCCAAGCTATACCATTATGCCATGCAGCTAAACGGCGAAAGTGAAAAGTACGATTTACGTGGTCTGGCAGATAAGACAATTGATATTTTGGGCAAGGAGAACCTATCTCTGAGGAAGTCGATTGATGAATTATATTCGCGGCCGTCTGCCCTACAAAGACAGCTGACTGAAAGGTTTAGAGAAGCCTTCATAAAGTCTGGCCCACTTGGAGGGCTACCCAAGGCCATCAATGTCCTAACTCAGCTGAAAGATGTGACACCTACTCAGTTGCTTCCGTCAACGCAAGAGATCGATCCGATTAAGGCTGCTGACGGCCTTGCGCCCTGCTATGAAAGCGTGGGGAGAGCTCTGGAGACGCCTGAGAAAACAACATCCAGAGGTCTTGAGCACTGGAATCACATATACTCCAAAGTGTCTAAGCGAGTGGCTAACAATCTAAACTCATGCTATCCGGATCTGTGGTATTACACAGTGGCTCATGTGTATGGGCCTTTACTATCTTACGACGAGATACTTTCAGTCCAGGAAACGAACCTCATAATAATTGCATCGCTTGTACCGCAGGATGTAAATCCGCAGCTTCGCGGTCACCTAAAAGGTGCTTTGAACCTCGGCTGTGATGAAGAGGCCGTGGAGGCAGCTAGGAACTTAGCTATAATGGTATCTGAGTGGTGCGGTGTTACTTGGAAGGCAGGAGTTGTGAAATTATAGAACAGGATAAGCGAAAATCATTTGCATTTTATAATTTTTATCGAATAGTAGAACTATAGTGTATACCTATGTCTGTTACGGGGAAATATGGATTTTCACTTCTCAAATATCAACAGGCTTAACGTTTACCGAATAGCTCCAGGCCAAAGGTAGGGAATTTCATTGAGACACCTCTAGACGCATCCCTGTCTGCAACGCGAGCGTTCTTCACATCATTAGAACATTCATTTCCGTTGGTACTAGAACTTGGTATAGCCAGTCCATTCATTTCGTCATTTTTTCTTCCGTAGAGTTGCCACCACCACTCTACCTCATGGAGGTTCGGGAGAATCCAGGTCACTTCTTTGTCAGGTACGTCAAGGTTAAGCGTGCTTGCAACGTAGCTTATGTTGGTGAACTCTGTTTTCCGAGACTTGAAATAGTCCCAAACACTTCTTGTTCTCGAAGCAACTTGAAATTCAACTCTCTCCTTTTCACTGTTGTACAGAAAGGTGCCGTATTGACAAGAGTAGACGTGGTATACGAGCCTTCTCAGGAAGCGTTCATTAAATTCGAATGATGACGGGCTCTGCTTCAGCAGCTGGTAAACACAATCTAAGAACTGTTGAAAGATTGGCGACGTGAACTTCAGCACTTTTCTGTTCTTATTCCTTCTTTTGAAGTGCTCAGAAACTTTACTGACAATGTCTGAGCTCAGAACGCTATTCGTTGTTCCGTTAGCAAAACTTTCAATCTCAGGAAGCTCGTTAGCGTCCTTTCCAAACAGTGACGCACTTGATGTCACATCCGAATTGGTCGAATAATGACCCATCCCAGTGAACCCCATTGTATTGTCATGAAATATATTCTCTGAGCTCAGAAGCCCCGACCTTTCTTGAAATCGATGACCAAAAGAAAGCCAATCTTTCTCAACAAGGACCATAAAACCCTCCAACGTCCTAAAGTAAGGATCGAGACATAACTGAACCAGAGAGCAAACTTGTGCTGTCCGATCCCAACCATCTGAACAATGTACAAGTAAATTTGATTTGTTGAATATAATCGATTTAACCAATGTTTCAGTTGAGGACAAAATAAGTCTGGTATGCTTCAACCAGTTAGCGCTCTTTCCTGAGTTCAACGCTGCTTTGTCAATGGGTAAATTCAAATCCCCATCCACAAGGAAGTTCTCCACCATAAAGTTCAGAGTATCTGACATGCAGTGGATGTTATCAATACCGAGGAAAGTCCTGCTGCATGTTTTATTGAAATTATAGTTGTCCATATTTTCGCTGCCGCCACCCAACGCGGCTTGACCGATTGCGTTAGCTGTTGGTCTGGCATCGACTATCATGTTTCTTTGAGGAGTTTGGTCGCCAACTGCTCTCGATGTTTGAAATATCTCACGAACCAAACGCTCGTCCTGAATCGATCTTTGTTTGGTGATGCCTGGTAAAGGCTGAGCAGCCCTCGTTATGGAGCAATTTGTTTCCTTGTAGAAGTATGTAAGCACTGGAATGCGCCCTTGGGATCGATATTTCGATGCATGCATCAGTAGTGTGTCGGAAATTTGGCTGGGGACAACTAACCTACTTGGATAAGTGGGACAGAACTTATAATCCTCATTTATATCAGTAATCCTCCATTTACACTCCGATGAAGATAAATCGAGTCCCTGTCTCTTGAATTCCTTTTCAGTATCGTAAATTTGCCAGCTGTTGAAGGGGGTTTCAGCATTATTTGGTGAATAGATGAATGCGTACGATTGAGATATATCTTTCAAAACTGTGAGTTTCAGGAGAGAGTCGTATACATCGTGGGCTTCCATTTCGTTACCAAAGTCAATGGAGAATACCATATAATCCTTACCAACTATTTTAATATTCACGAACGACCAAAGATCCTTCCCATTGTAAAGACTCACCGAATCTGATTCTTGTAACCCCACGTTATTATTATGTTGGACAGTCTTTGATATCAATGCACTTCCGTGATTCTTGAATACAGATGCAATTGTGGAATAGGATACCCAAAATTCTCGTGACAATGATGAAGACGTGAAGATCAAATGATGTGTAGTCAAATGCAAGGTTCCGCGGGTTACAATACCCCTTCGATGCAGCAGAACATTATCTACTTTGGCAATTTTAATGTATTCCATTCGCTTTCTCCCAGCCAAAAAACCAGCCTTAAGGAGATCTCAACCGCTGGAGGCCACAAACCAACAACTGAAACACCTCTCCAGCCCTGGTACCTACTTGATCAACCATACGTGACTTCGTAACCTTCTTGCAGGGTTGTATGGTTTTGTAGTCGATCCATGATCACGTGACATCACGACAGAGAGAAGCTGTGAAGTGCTTAGGCCAGCAGTTCGATGCGAACTAGCACTACAATTCCTCCAGGTAACTAGCCATTTCGTACATATTATATACTCTGCCTATCCGACATATTTCTTTTGTAAGAACATCTCTAGGGGTGGGTTGCCAGAATTCAACTGTCAAGCTACATTGTGAACAACTAATTGACTGAACCTTCTGCACACTTACTTTCAAAAAGCCTACGGGAAAAACAACAATAGAGGTCGAACTTACTGGGACTCACAAATGAGTTCAACATCTTCCATCCCAAAAAAAAAAAAATACCTACTCATAAAACTCCGTAAACTAGTAAACCGCGAAGTCCTCACTAGATCATTCGCATCTGCAAATGGTCTGCACTTCCAAAATATATTTCCCTTCCTTGTAACGCTGATCCTTCCTTTCGCTCTCTAAATATTTCCAGCCCAATAAACTCTTACACCAGTGACAGAGGATGTCACAAACCAAGTAATCGCCCGTAATCATGGGACGAGTCTCAACACTTCCCTCGATTACGTTGACCACTTTCGTCATCAAGTAAGCATCGCCAGTCTTACCCCGGTAGTCCTTGGACATGATCTGACTAGAGCTCGATAAGTGAGTCATACAGCGGCGACAACCGTAAGTGACGAACTTTGATGCTGACACTTCGGATCCCTGGCGACTACGGTATCCGCCGTGGTACTGAAAGCGACGAGAATCCGAAACCTGATGGTATGGGCTCAGATGACTGCCCGGAGTTGATCCCCAATTGTCATCTTCCAATCTTGCTGTGGGGCATTCGATATACGATGAGTAACGCAATCCCATCTTTATCTTATTCCTTTAAACTTGGCAGCCCTAGAACGGTGACTTTCTAGCAGCGTTGAGTTAAATAGCCTATTTGTTTCCCTAATGTGATGCGATAGTCAATGTTGCTGATCTGCTGCCTCAAATAAAATACCTTGCTCAAGACAGCTGCCAAGTCAAAACTCTCGATTCACTGTATGACTAACGACTCGCAAGGGTTCTCTTTTCCGGAGGTATTCAAGCTTCACAAACTGTTGAGTATATTCTGAATTCTTAAAGAAGTTGCACAGTTTGCTTCAATGTTCCTCTTAACTTACCAGAAGCCACTACTACTATTACCTAGATAATCTTATATACAGAGGTATATGCAGTGCGAGGGATACGACGCTAAGGGAATCATCTCTACACCACGCTTGAGTCAATTACTCTTAGTCGTGTATACGAACTACGCTTCGCAAGCACCTCTCAGATCATCAGAAAACGAGATGATGAGATGCATCAAATCCGTCGGAAATGTGGTAGATTCTGGTCCACTGGCTGATAAGGCAAGTCAAATTTGCAGCTCCCGAGATAATGACAGCAGATGGAAGTCTTTATCTATGGGATGAGCATGTGTGGCTGTTGTCACCAGACTCACGTGCATGTGTTACGGAGTTCTTCGTCGATTGTAACTCTACTTTCTATATGAGCGATCGTGCCTTCATTGCTTCTAGTCGTGCTAGCGTCTCACAAAAGATCGTCGTCGGCTTCGGCGATACTTTCCTTGATCTTAAGCAAGATAGTAGTCTTCCACTTGTCCAGCTTGTTAAACTTGTCGAAGTTGAAGACTTTTTCACTCAGCTGTTCGGCATCGCCTTCTGCGACGCATTCAACCAGCTCTTGCAGAAGTTGAGCTTCTCTCGAGTCTGCAAAGTTGCTATCCTCCCGCCTTCCCTCCTGCAAGGTTCTTGACGCAGCGACCGAGTCAGCTGCCGCCAGTTGACAAAGTCCCATCTTAAAATAGTAGTCCTTTAGAGACCACTGGCTCAACCTGTTGCCCATGCTATTTTTTATTAGCTTGGCATATACTTCGCTTGCATCTAGATATTGCCCATCAAGTGCCTTTAAGTCGGCACACCTGACCAGACACTTGTTGGCAAGCGCAAGTGCTTGATCTTGAGAGTACCATTCTCCTGCTATCTCGTAACAGTCAATAGCCTTGGCGTAGTCATTAAGGTCGTTTTCCAAGAGTTCACCCATCTCGAATTTAAAATTAGCTCCTCTCCTAAACTGACCTCTCGTAGTAAAGATCTCGATGGCTCCATCCAACGATTTGATTGCATCTGCAGATTGCCCACAGCTCTTATATGACTTATAAGCTTCCACATACGTGTTACCTGCTTCGTCATCACTCCCAGCTTGGATTTGGTAGTTGGCTGCCTTCGTCAGAGCGTCACCAGCCAATTTCAGCTCTTTGCGCAATCGGTATATGTTAGCAGCCTGCACACATAGATCTGCAGCCTCTTCAAACTTGTATGAATCTGATCCACCAAATATCTTCATGAACCCAGACGAGGGAACACCTTTCTTCTCAGCCTGCGCAACGAATCAATGTTAGTCACTTCGAAAGACACGCTACAAAAACGGTAAAAATTCATTCCATACTCTCTTAATAAGCTCTGCAGGATTTGACATGGCTAATCTCGATACAATGCTAGCTTAGTGCCCTTGGATTGTTAGCCTTTGTACTGTTGAAGAAACCCTTTAACAAGTGTAGTTGTGAAGCTGATAACTCTGCACGTACAAAACGACACATATATAACATCAGTTATATTGACAACTCACCAGGATTTCGGATGAATTTACCCGTTCCTGTATAGTTCCTGTGAACGCCAGGATTTACTTCAAGATCAAGAGCACCATTTTCTTATTTTTTCCGACCTAATGTCCCAAGAATGACCGAATTTGCTGCCTGTTGACGTAGATTTCAAAGGCCGACTCTTGAATGGATTCCATGGAGAGGTCATCGCCAGAATTGACCGAAAGCTGGGCATTGGACGACGTACATCGCTTCGTATACTGCTTGACAATTACTTTTCTTATTTTTGCTTGAAAAATTTTTCCGAACTAGAGAATTCACTTATCTCAAAGATGAGCTGGATTTCCAATGCTCACTGAGATGCCGCAAGGACGATGCATGCCAAAGTTGAGTCAGAAGCCGCGTATTTACCTCCTAGTAGTATTTCATCATCATTACAATATTTTTTTTGTTTTTTTTGGTCTTCTCTCTGAGAAGATGATCTTGTAGAATTATATATACCTGGTAATATCCTGAAGTCCCTGGCGTAGTCGATTGCAGGGCATTGAAGGGGAGTTTGAATCAAAAGTTGCAAAGCGAAGATGACTTCGATATATAGTTCAACTGAGCCTACGATATCGACTTTTAACACACCTCACTACAACCCACAGTTGGTCGAGGGTGTTGAATCTGTGCTGATCGTGGGTTCTGGTGGTTTGTCCATTGGTCAGGCCGGTGAATTCGATTACAGTGGTTCTCAAGCTATCAAAGCTTTGAAAGAGGCCAACAAGAAGACAATTTTGATCAACCCAAATATCGCTACTAATCAAACTTCTCACTCGTTGGCTGACACAATCTACTACTTGCCTGTGACACCAGAATACATTACCTACATCATTGAACGTGAGAGACCAGATGCCATTCTTCTGACTTTTGGTGGGCAAACTGGTCTAAACTGTGGTGTTGCTCTTGACAAGATGGGTGTTCTGGAGAAATACAACGTCAAGGTGCTAGGTACTCCAATTAGAACGCTAGAGATGACCGAAGATAGAGATTTGTTTGCACAGGCTTTGCAAGAAATCAACATTCCAATTGCCTCTTCGATTGCTTGTGAGACTCTGGATGAAGCATTGAGTGCCGCAGGCGAGGTTGGATACCCAGTTATTGTCAGATCTGCCTACGCGCTAGGTGGTTTGGGTTCTGGATTCGCCAACAATGCCAGCGAACTGAGAGAATTGGCTTCTCAATCTCTATCGCTAGCGCCACAAATTTTGGTTGAGAAGTCCTTGAAGGGCTGGAAGGAAATCGAATACGAAGTGGTCAGAGACAGAGTCGGTAACTGTATTACCGTTTGTAATATGGAGAACTTTGATCCTCTGGGGATTCACACCGGTGATTCCATCGTTTTTGCCCCATCTCAAACGTTATCCGATGAGGAATACCACATGTTGAGATCTGCCGCTATCAAGATCATCAGACACTTGGGTGTCATTGGTGAATGTAACGTCCAATATGCTTTGCAACCAGATGGGTTGGATTACAGAGTCATCGAAGTCAACGCTCGTTTGTCTCGTTCCTCTGCCTTGGCCTCTAAGGCTACGGGTTACCCATTGGCTTACACAGCCGCTAAGATCGGCCTCGGTTACACTCTACCGGAATTGCCAAACCCAATCACCAAAACTACTGCGGCTAACTTCGAGCCATCGCTAGACTACATCGTGGCAAAGATTCCAAAATGGGACTTGTCGAAGTTCCAGTACGTCAACAGAGATATTGGTTCTGCGATGAAGTCTGTTGGTGAAGTTATGGCCATCGGTAGAAACTTTGAAGAGGCCTATCAAAAGGCTTTGAGACAAGTCGACCCATCTCTTCTGGGTTTCCAAGGCTCTGACGAATTTGGCGACAGGTTAGACGAAGCTCTTTCTGTTGCTACTGACAGAAGAGCCTTGGCTGTCGGCCAAGCTTTGTTGCATGAGAACTATACCGTCGAAAGAGTCCATGAATTGACTAAAATAGATTCGTGGTTCTTGCATAAGTGTATGAACATTGTCAACATGTACAAAAAACTAGAAGCAGTTAACGTCTTAGAAGAATTGGACAAGGACTTGTTGCAAAAGGCTAAGAAATTAGGGTTCTCAGACAAACAAATTGCTCTATCGATCAATAAAGATTCCAATAGTTCTGTCAATGAGTTGGATGTCCGTAAGGTCAGAAAGCAGTTTGGCATCATTCCTTTCGTCAAGAGAATTGATACGCTAGCAGCCGAGTTTCCAGCTCATACAAACTACCTGTACACTACTTACAATGCAACCAAGAATGATGTCGAGTTCACTGACAATGGTATGCTAGTCTTAGGTTCTGGTGTCTACCGTATTGGTTCATCTGTGGAATTTGATTGGTGTGCTGTTAACACTGCAAAGACTTTAAGAAACGAGGGTAAAAAGACTATCATGATAAATTACAACCCAGAGACCGTGTCCACTGATTTTGATGAAGTGGATAGACTATATTTCGAAGAACTTTCTTTCGAGAGAGTTATGGACATTTACGAATTGGAAAACTCTGAGGGATGCGTTATTTCTATGGGTGGTCAACTTCCTCAAAACATTGCCTTGAAGCTCTATGAAAACGGTTGTAACACTTTAGGTACCAGTCCCGTTGACATCGACAGTGCTGAAAACAGACACAAGTTCTCATCCATCTTAGACTCCATTAATGTTGGTCAACCAGAATGGAGCGAATTGACCTCCGTTGATGAAGCAAAGGCTTTCGCCAACAAGGTGGGTTACCCCGTGTTGGTCCGTCCCTCATACGTTCTATCTGGTGCCGCCATGAACACTATTCACAATGAACACGAATTGGAAGATAAGCTAACTTTAGCATCTGCTGTCTCCCCTGACCACCCAGTCGTTATTTCCAAGTTCATCGAGGGTGCAGAAGAAATTGACGTTGACGCCGTTGCTTACAACGGTAAGGTGCTAGTCCACGCTATCTCTGAACACGTCGAAAATGCTGGTGTCCACTCTGGTGATGCTACTTTGGTTCTACCACCACAGCATTTGAGCGAAGAGATCAAGAAAAATCTGAAGGAGATTGCCGATAAAGTGGCTCACGCTTGGAAGATTACTGGTCCTTTCAACATGCAAGTCATCAAGGATCAGAACAAGCTAAAGGTCATTGAGTGTAACATCAGAGCCTCCAGATCTTTCCCATTCGTATCCAAGGTTCTTGGGGTAAATTTCATCGAGATCGCCGTCAAGGCCTTCCTAGGTGGCGACAAGGTTCCTCAACCAATCGATCTAATGTCGAAGCAATACAGCTACGTGGCCACCAAGTGCCCACAATTCTCCTTCACAAGACTGGCTGGTGCCGACCCATTCCTGGGAGTCGAAATGGCTTCCACCGGTGAAGTTGCTTCATTCGGTAAGGACGAAATAGAGAGTTACTGGACTTCCATTCAAAGTACCATGAACTTCCATGTTCCTCTACCTCCAAGTGGCATACTGTTCGGTGGTGACCTGTCCAAGCAATTTTTGGGTGACGTCATCAACACCATCTCCTCGCTAGGATTCCACTTCTACGTTGCAGACGACGCTACCAAGAAATACCTCGAGAAATACACTAACGACACTGTGTCTGTCATCGAGTTCCCAAAGAACGACAAGAGAGGTTTGCGTGAAGTTTTCCAGAAATACGATATCAAACTAGTCTTCAACCTGGCCTCCAAGAGAGCTGACAACACCGACGACAGCGACTACGTCATGAGAAGAAACGCCATCGATTTTGCAATCCCACTTTTCAACGAACCACAAACTTCCAAACTATTTGCCAGAGCCCTAAATGCCAAGATTGGCGAAAAAATCAGAGTGCTTGAGTCTAACGACGTCGAGATTCCAAGCGAGGTCCGCTCTTGGGAAGAGTTTGTCGGTTTCAAGCCTGTGTAAAATAAGTAGCACCCCCTTTGTAGATTAATTGCACTGCCACTAAAGGACTACACTATATGACCAATTATAGCGAGAATAATGAACCTGAATAGCTAGCCGGATCGGTCCCCGGCCTTTGCACATGGATAACTCATTGAGCGTGTTTGTGCAATTTTTCAGCGTTTTAGTGAAGAAAGGGGCCCACAACTATAATTTCGGCGAAATGGGCGAGACTTCGTGCGGGCTTTTACTGGGCGCCTTTTCGCCGAACAGCGTCAGCGTGTCCTTTAAAGGAAAGAGTTACGTCTGTATACAACAGGCTTGTGAAGATTAGTTACTCAATGTATATTCAGTAGGGCGTAAAATGTGGAGATGATACGTGGCTAGCAGGTGAAAATGTGGTCTGGGAAACATATAAAAATGGGGTTTTTTTGCTCCATCCAGATGAATCGAGCATCCTGTTTCCTCTTACCTCTTGCGAAAAACTGTATAGTTGATAGAGTGAAATCTTGAGATCGCCGAATTTTTCAACTCATGACTGTACAAAAGTATTTTACTCCATCTGTCAAGGTGGCTACCGACGCATGTCACTACACTGAGACTGAATTGACCACTCAATATCGTTATGTGAATTCCTTGGTGTCTAAGAACGAATCGAGCGGACTCGTTGAAGTGAGACCTACGGAGCAGGAGTATGAGTTCAAAGTAGACTTGAAACTGCCCAAACTAGGTGTAATGCTCGTTGGTCTGGGTGGTAATAATGGTACCACTTTGGTTGCTTCGGTGCTAGCAAATCGTAATAAGACGCAGTTCCACACAAAGGATGGGTTGAAAGAGCCTAATTATTTTGGTTCAGTGACACAATGCTCAACGATAAAACTTGGCGTCGATGAGAACGGTAACGACGTGTACGTGCCATTCAATTCTTTGTTGCCCTTCGTGTCTCCAAACGATTTTGTCGTGGGCGGTTGGGACATCAACGGTGCCAACTTGTCTGACGCTATGGCGAGATCCCATGTCCTGGAGTATGATTTGCAAAAGAAATTGAGCGATGATATGTCCAAGATGGTGCCACTTCCTTCTATCTATTATCCTGACTTTATCGCTGCCAATCAGGATGAAAGAGCCGATAATTGTATCAACAGAGAAGGTAAGACCGGACAGGTGTCAACTAAGAACAAGTGGTCTCATGTTCAGCAAATCAGGTCTGATATTCAACAATTCAAACAGGAAAACGAACTGGATAAAGTGATTGTGTTGTGGACAGCAAATACCGAGAGGTATGCTGACATAATTCCTGGGGTCAATGACACCAGTGAGAACTTGCTAGCCGCCATCAAAAACGACCACGAAGAGATCGCACCGTCCACTATCTTCACAGTGGCCTCAATTCTAGAGGGTGTGCCATACATCAATGGTTCTCCCCAAAATACGTTTGTTCCTGGAGTCGTTGAGCTGGCTGAGCAAAAGAATAGTTTGATTGCTGGTGACGATTTCAAGAGCGGGCAGACAAAGGTTAAATCAGTGCTTGCACAGTTCCTCGTTGATGCGGGCATCAAACCCCTTTCTATCGCTTCTTACAATCATTTGGGTAATAACGATGGATTCAATTTGAGCTCTGAAAGACAGTTTAGGTCAAAAGAGATCTCTAAGAAGTCTGTCGTCGACGATGTTATTGCCTCCAACCAGATCCTCTACAATGAGAAGCTTGGCAATACAGTCGATCATTGTATTGTGATCAAGTACATTAACGCTGTTGGTGACTCCAAAGTGGCTATGGACGAGTATTACTCGGAGCTAATGCTCGGTGGTCATAACAGAATTTCAATTCACAACGTTTGCGAAGATTCTCTATTAGCCACACCTTTAATCATCGATCTGGTCGTCATGGCAGAATTCTGTTCCAGGGTCACTTACAAGAAATTAGGTACCGATCAGCAAACTTCTCATGAAAATTTCCACTCAATCCTATCCTTCCTAGGTTATTGGTTGAAGGCTCCATTAACCAGAAAAGGGTTCAAGACAATCAACGGTCTGAACAAACAGCGTCAAGGGTTAGAGAGTTTCCTACGTTTGCTAATCGGTTTACCAGCCCTCGATGAGTTGCGCTTCGAAGAGAGATTAAAATGATTAAATACCAATAAATAATTGGCATACTGCTTGCCTTAAGCTTCCTGTTCGTCTAGAGTCTTGAAAACACGAGGTTTACCCAATGCAGCGAAATCGATACCGTTTTCCAGCAATTTCACGTAAGCATTCTTGAAATCCTCGAAGAAAGCGTCTTGATCTTTGGCGTATGTTTCAACATACTTCCTGAATCTGTTATCTTGCGTTAATGAGTAGTCCGTGGGTAGCATCATGTAACCCTTGTCGGAGTTATATTGCTTGTTACCTGCCTCATTCTTCTCGAGCTTCCAATCTTCGTTCATCAAATTAATGAAGAATTCGTTGGTGAAAGTGTTGGTGGCAGCCCCCCATGGACCTTCATACCCAGAGTTCTTCAAATGAGTCTTACCTAAACAATGAGCACCAATCAATGCGACAATTTCTTGATCAGTGAAGCCAAATCTCTCAAAGTAGTGTCTAACATAGCCGGCACCTTGCGATGCGTCCGGCAGTCTACCATTTGCTGGAGTATCTTTCTCATCAGCGTCGACTCTACCCGGTCTCCAAGGGATTTTAGGACCTTGCATCTCCTGGATAGCAACAACACCGCCTAGGGTATACAGATCACCGTGGGAAATCCATGGGAATTCCTTGGCAATTGGCTGCAGGAACTTAGCAGCATTTTGTAAACCCATGTTAGATGGATCGTCTGCTTCCTTCTTAAAACGGTAAGTACCTCCAAAAGACCCACCTGAATTGTCATTCTTGTCATAGGTACCCGAAACGTGCCACGATAGACGTACAAGGTTTGGACCGTAACCAATGTAACCGTCAAACTCGTCCTCTTCTCTCAATTTTTCAGCAATAGCATTGTAAACCTTCTGAAAATCTTCAGTAGACTTACCAGCCTCTAGTTTGGCAACATGCAAAGCAGGAGCAGCTCCAAGCAGAGCGCCCTTTTTGATCCAATTGCTGCCTTTATTGTTGTCGTTATTATACCCGTAGTTAACAGACCCATTCCTGTTACTTAGCGCAACGGTAGCTGCCAAAGACGTTGCTGCTGCAGCTCCAGCAATTAGGATTGATCTTCTACTCACAGCTCTCGCAAAAACACTGGCCATGTTTAATGAATATTCTTTGTAATTCTGGTGAATTTAAAGAGTGATCTGGGTACTTGTAAAACTCAATCCTTGATACTTATATAGGCTAGTGAGGGCAAATAAACGATGGCCAGCTAAGGCTCATATTACTAAGGAAAGAAGGGAGTTGTCGATTCGAAGTCAAAGAGCCGGATGCAGCGCGGACGAGTTGCTCTCATTCAATACTCCTCCTCCTTAAACGTAAAATTATACATGGTTACGAAATCACAATATTGATCTCGAACGAGCTTTGGTTTTTCACTAAGCTCTCTTACCAATCGCATGATTATGAGTATTCGGTGACCGATGAACTTCTTATCGCCGAAAAGTGCGAGAAGCTCGATATTTCCTATTCGAGTCGAATCGCCTATTTAGTACAATACTAGTATCTCCTGGAACTATCTCCGGAACCACTCGTGTTTAATGACAGAAAACGTGACCTCTATTAAAGTCATGTGATACGGCACAAGAGCGGGTAACTGATTTCGAAATTGGGTTCAAGGTTCCCTATGTACGGATCTGTCCAGGTCAAGAGCATATGGTATAGGTTGTGAGAGGACTGGTCCGAAGGCTGGCGGTTGCTCCTAGTTGGCTGTTATAGAATGTCGTATGCCGAAACACTGGAACAGGCCTTGTCTACTGTGAAACAGCAGGCGGTGCTGATGCAACGATGTTTGCAGCAGCGGAAACTGATGGATGCGTTGAGACACACGTCACTTATGTTGACCGAGTTGAGAAACCCTGAGCTTTCTCCGAAACAATACTACGAGTTGTACATCATGATCTTTGACTCGTTGTCGATGTTGTCGACATACCTGGTGGATAATCATCCTAAACATCACCATCTGGCGGATCTATACGAATTGGTACAGTATGCTGGAAACGTAGTTCCCCGGATGTACCTGATGATTACTGTGGGAACGAGTTATTTGAAATGTGCGGATTCTCCTAGCGAAGAAATCTTGAAAGATATGATTGAGATGTGTCGTGGTGTCCAAAACCCCATTAGAGGTCTGTTCTTGCGATATTACTTATCCCAGAGAACCAAAGAGTTGCTGCCTCAAGGAGCAGTGGATTTTAATGTCAATTTCATCGTGACCAACTTTATTGAGATGAATAAGCTATGGGTTAGATTGCAACACCAGGGCCCATTACGCGAGAGGGAACAAAGGACTAAGGAAAGAAGAGAGCTACAAATTCTTATTGGATTTCAATTGGTACGCTTATCACAGATCGTAGATGATAATTTGACGATGTACAAGGAACAAATCTTGCCTGTTGTTCTAGAACAGGCAATACAGTGTCGAGACGCGGTTTCCCAGGAATACTTGCTGGATGCTATTTGCCAAGTGTTTCCAGATGAGTTCCACCTGGCCACTTTAGATATTCTGCTCGATGCTACCTCACGGTTGAACCCTGATGTCTCCATGAATAAAGTTGTGCTGACATTGATCGACAGACTGAATGGTTACAAAGAGAGAGTCGAACAAGAAGGGTCTAGCAGCAATGGCAAATCGTTAAAAGATTATAATCTGTTCCAGACCTTTTGGAAGTATCTGTCCCATCTGAACGAGGAGAGACCAGATCTGCCTTTGCAACATTTTATCCCTTTAATTGAAAGTGTAATGACCCTTTCTCTGCAATGGTATCCACAGAGTCTACAAAATCTCGATGCGCTTTACATGTTCACAGCGAAAAAATGCCAGGATTATGGAAAGAGTATTCCAGCGAACGCGGAGTATCTCTTCCAAAATCTGCTGACACTCCAGAACAATGAGGCACTTCTGACATTGGATGCCAATTTTTATTACAGACTCATAACACAGTGTGGTTCATACCGTGATCTTTTACGTCTGCAGAGTGACTCACTACAGAGAAGTATCTTGAACAGTATTACCGAGATTTTACTACAAAGCTCAAGTGAGTTCGACGCAGAAAATGAAACAGAGACAGGAAAGGAAGCTGAGGCGTCCTCTGTTGGGTGTGGCTTCACGGTGTCTTCGAAAACAGATCTGGATAACTTTTTGAGTGCATATGAGCCGCTCATCGGAGCTGGACCACTAAATCCAGTTCCAGAAAGGAAGGTCAATAATAAGGCGCTGCCCAATGACGACATTTCTGATGAAGATGACAACTCTTGGATACTGGACCCCACACAAGAGAACATCGCAAAAATGTCTCACGTAATACTAAGGTCCGTAGCTCGGTCGCCCGACTCAATAAACAACATCGAGCTTGAGGTGGAAGTACTACTGTCGCTGAAGAGCTGGCTTTACAAAGGTGGCAAGAATATCAAATACACGTACCCCGCAATAATCACCAATTTCTGGAAGCTGATTAGGAAGTGTCATTTATTGCGTAGTCAGCACCACGATCCAAAACATAGTACGCAATATGACGAGTTTGTGAAACAGGTTTTCAAATACATTTCTCGTTCAACTAATGACCTTTACAACGTATGTGGCAACTCCTTCGCGGACGCGTTATTCAAGATAAACATTCAGAGTGCATCTTTGGCAGATCAATTATCCTTGGGCGAGATTTCATATGACTTTTTTTCACAAGCCTTCACACTTTTCGAAGAGTCACTGAGTGACTCAAGGACACAATTTCAGGCGCTTGTGTACATGGCTCAATCTCTACAAAAGACAAGGTCTCTACATGAGGAAAACTATTACGAGCTACTGATCGTTAGATGTGCTTTACATGGATCCAAGCTTCTAAAGAAGCAAGATCAATGCCGAGCCGTCTACTTGTGTTCTCACCTGTGGTGGGCGACCGAAATCGCTCTCATAGGAGAAGAAGAAGGTGTTACGACTGATTTCTATCGGGAAGGCAAAAGAGTTCTAGAATGTTTGCAGAGGTCGCTAAGGGTGGCTGACTCTACCATGGATAACGTCCAGAGCAGTGAACTGATGATTGAAATCTTGAACAGATGCCTCTACTATTTCATACATGGCAATGAAAACGAAACCCATATAAGTGTCAAGTACATCAACGGTCTTATCGAATTGATAAAGGCCAACATCAAATCGCTCAGGATGGAGGAGACAAGTACTTCAACGGCCCAGAGCACGGAACGGAGGCTTGGAGATCTACATATTCACGACCCGGAGGGCGCCGCAAAAGAGGCCAACAGGTTTGTCATAGGGTTGGATGGTTCTTATATCGATGTGCCCAGCACCAACGGAGGTCGTGCGATCGTAACGTCAAAGCTGAACTCGATGTACATCAACGAAATGATACAAATCCCAATTCAGCACTTCAACAGAACTTGCGACTACATTCGCAACCAGAGAGATGTTGACGATAGATTCAAGGTCATAAATTTGGGAGCCTAAGTAATGCAAATAACACTTCAACGACCACTCTTGGGTCTTTTATTGTGGTGAAAGCTAGTCTGTCAGTAAATCGTGTCACTAGTTACGCGGTGATCAAACAACAGAGAATTTGTGTAGAGTCAATGCAAAGAAAAGGCCCCTTTAGCATTGAAGAAGCCGCTCATCGATCAATCGATACAAGCTGTTTTCAGTGATTCAGCCCTCGTCAATTGATGGAATCAGTGATCACTGATTTTTTTTCAATTTAAAAGAAGGTCGCTTTGATCAGAACTAGGACTTAAAGGAATACTATAGGAATCGAGGACGGAAAAATGGGGTTCTATACGGTATCGAATGTGGAGAATATGCGTGTATGCGTAGTTATGGTTGGACTACCAGCTAGAGGGAAGTCGTTTATTGCTCAGAAGATTGTACGTTATCTCTCGTGGCTTTCAATAAAGGCAAAATGCTTTAACGTCGGCACTTACAGAAGGAAAGCTGGGGCACCTCACCCTGATGCTGATTTCTTTGATCCTTACAACAAAGAAGGAATCCAAGTCAGGCAGTATGCCGTTACCTGTGCCGTCAACGATATGATGGCATGGTTCAATGAAGAGAGTGGTGTAGTAGCCATACTGGACGCAACTAACAGCACTAGAGAGAGGAGGAAATGGGTTTTGAAACTTTGCAGAGAGAATGCTATTGAACCGATGTTTTTGGAGAGTTGGTGCGACGACGAAGAAATGATATTGCGGAACATCAGTGACGTTAAGACGTCTTCACCGGACTATGAAGGTGTCGACCCTGAAGTTGCCACCAAGGATTTTTTACAGAGAATCAGCAACTATGAAAAAGTATATGAGCCATTGGAGACCGATCTCGATAAGGACCTAACTTTTGTGAAACTCATCAACGTAGCGCAAGAGGTTATTGTGAACGGTATTCAATCGTATTTGGAGAGCAGAGTAGTCTTTTACGTTATGAACTTACACATTCGACCTCGTTGTATCTGGTTATCGAGACATGGAGAGTCCGTTTATAATGTGGAAAAGAAGATAGGTGGTGACTCGTCTTTGTCTCCACGAGGCTTCCAGTATGCGGAAAAGCTCCCTGAGATAGTCAAAGAAAGTGCCGGTGACGTCAATTTGACGGTTTGGACGTCCACACTATGCAGAACACAGCAGACTGCTCAATATTTGCCTTACAAGCAACTTCAGTGGAAGGCATTGGATGAGTTAGACGCCGGTGTGTGTGACGGGATGACTTACGAAGAGATTGAAGAAAAATATCCAGAAGATTTCAAAGCTCGTGATGATGACAAGTATGAATACAGATACCCAGGAGGAGAATCATACAGAGACGTTGTGATCAGACTGGAACCAATAATCATGGAGTTAGAGCGCCAAGAGAACATTCTAATTGTCACTCACCAAGCAGTGCTGCGATGTATCTATGCCTACTTCATGAATGTTCCACAGGAGGAATCGCCATGGATGTCCATTCCATTGCACACTCTGATCAGACTGGAGCCTCGCGCCTATGGTACAGACGTCACCAGGATAAAGGCAGATATTCCTGCCGTTAGCACCTACAAAGAGAAAGGTACAAGTAAGCTTGGAGAGTCGAGCAGCGACACCATGGCAAAGTTTAGGAACCTTCTTAACGATCCTCAACCATCTGCATAATTCAAACATACTACATACATTCTTACAAGTCTAATAACAAGCTTAATACCAATCAATAATTTTCCAACTTCTGATCTCGTGATTGTTAGTTGACTCTGGCATTATTGAAGATCTTGAGCTAGGTTGATGCCGACCTAGATGGTAGATCCAGTCCTTGCATAAGAAAAAAAAAGCGAACGGCATCAAATCCTGACATGACAACAGCAAAGCCCAAAATCTATTGAGCAAAACCTCTCATGTTCTTCTACTGTACCGGATTCCCATAGTTCCGTTTGACAGCTGTTAATTTGTATTATAATATCTCAAGATGGTGAGGAGGATCTTTGGCTTGAATAAGAAACTGCTGAAGAAGACAAGTGAAAGTCCAGAAAATCAGCCTAGCACCAGTGATGACGCAGCCTCCAGTGGTGTAGACACTTCTGAATCAGAATACAGAACCGATGGTTCTCGCAGAGGTTCCGCCTCATGTGACTACTCTTCGATGGCAGCCTCTTCTTTGGTGTCCTCGTCCGTCTTCTCCAAAGGTAGACACACTAGCGGCACAGGTGCATCGTCATCTACCGGTGGAAGCATACATAACAAGAGGACCGGCGGTGCTTTGGGCTCCCAGATCGATGATGTCGGTAAGCCTTTGAGAGTGGTGAACTCTGAAAAATTCAATTATCTGAACCCTGTCTTCGAGGAGGAAGTGTCCACTGAGGGCTCGTTGCCGTCAGAGGATACGAGCTATGTCTCTCAAGGAGCTCAATCATCACATACAAGACAGAGAAGAGCTGACTCTTCCTCGAAGACCTCTAGGTCTCTGGATCAGGTGAGAAACGAATTGAACATATTGGAGGATAACCTAGTTGGATTAATGGATGATATCCACCAGAACGTTACAAGTATATCAAAAGCTGTTATTCAAGCCATCGAGTACTTCAAACAGTTTCTACCGACTTTGAATTCTAAGCTTTCTTACACCTTGGCCTTTGAAAGATATCCCTCTCTAAGGGTCATTACGAAGGTCTTTCTCCATTTCATGGATAATCTTCTCCTTTCTGAAGCTTTTGGGAACTCAAGGTCTATTCTGATGAGAAGGTATTTATATTTCCTGGAAAAGCTTAATATTAGCACTATGGAGGATCTAACCGCAGAATCACAATTAATGCCCTGTTTGACCAATTTCTGTATCGGCTCGAGCTGTAACCTACCTCACCGCGATAACATAAACAAGATCATCGACGAAATTGCCAAATCGGATCCCGGCCTCGTGGCTGACCAGGAAGGAGCCTTCATGGCACCCATTCTTAGAGGAGTGAGTCGAAAATCAGCTTTGTTGACTGTGATGTTTGGAGTTCCCAACCCTCAACAGGAACATCAAGAGATCGTAAAGGCGCTGTACTCTTTGTTTCCCGATGTTCATTTCTACTGCGTCAGGGACTATATTAAGCCTTGCGCTGAGGTTATGAACTCAGTCGCTGAGCCAATGTCACTAAACCCTCCTTTGGCTGCTTCCCCGAGCCCCTTCCACTTTTCGCCTCCATATATGCTCTCTTCTGATCCTCTCCGCCCTCCGATTTCGATGTCATTATCCTCCGATCACAGTTCCAAGATTACCGGGACACTAGGTGGTTATCTCTTTCCTCAGATAGAGAAAGGGTCAAAGCTATCACAATTTGCAGGCGCTTCTTTTGCGATCACTTGTTCTCACGTCGTGCTCTCTGAATCACAGGACTATCCGTACGTTTCCATACCATCCACAGTTCTGCAAACCAGTTATAAAGAAACTCTATTTGAAGAGTCAAAACGGTATCCCAAAGATTCAATCGAAGAGAAGACTTTTTTGAACGAGATCAAACGCATTGACGGTAACATGAAATGGCAAGAGGAGAACAAGTTTGGCCAAGTTGTGTGGGGTGAGAGATCCATAGTGAACAAGAAGCTATCCGATTTTGCCATTGTAAAAGTCGGGTCCCAGTTCAAATGTGAGAACTGCCTTGGGGTGGGTCTGACAGGTATACCGGACCCCACACTGCGATTCCAGAACATGTACGTCAAGGAGAAGGTTCTCAAGCTGAAGCCAGGGTTGCAAGTGTTTAAAATAGGCGCAGCCACCAACTACACCTCTGGTTCTGTCAACGCTGCTAAACTCGTCTACTGGGCTGACGGAAGACTACAAAGTAGCGAGTTTGTTGTCTCTTCACCCATGCCGTTATTCGCGAGTGCTGGAGACTCAGGCTCCTGGATACTCACAAAACTAGAAAACAGACTTGGGTTGGGAGTAGTCGGTATGCTACATTCCTATGACGGTGAACAACGCCAATTTGGCCTGTTCACGCCAATTGGCGATATTCTAGAACGTCTACATACTGTCACGGGCGTGCTGTGGGACATTGACGCTTCGCCCACATGAGAATCACTAGCACTAACTTCTCATCGCAGTAACGTTTCAGCATTCTCAAGGGTCTCTTCTTGAAGTTGTTCCTTAGCTGAATCCAAGCAGTATTGTTTCATCATGCACCTCCGAAGATCCCATGGCGCGGCGCTACCATAACGCTTGGTAATGTCACCTCAAAAAAGAGGAAGTAGAAGAATGGTTGCAAGGGCCAGAGAAAAATCGATGGGGCAATCGGGTTACCTCAAGCTAGTTTCAGACCTCCCCTCTTCTGCCTTGAAGTCTGGGATTTCCTAGTCTCGGGCTGGGCATCCTATCTATATATATATACGTGTGTATCTGGACTGCCGTTGAGTTGTCGCGTGTTGAAGCGGTCTTCATACGTAGCCCTATCTCTAGTCGAACGGAACTTCTGCTAAATGTCTCTTAGGACTCCAACTCAACAAATCCCTGAAAAGAATGTACACTCTCCGCCAAGTATCGAACGAGAGGTTGGAAGACCCAAACTATTGAAGAGTCTCTCGGGGAAAGTTTTTAGGAGATCTTCGAACTCAGATAATGATACTCTAGCGTCTACTGGGCTGTTTGTACCAACTCCAAGCCTGTCTAGTAGATATCCCCTTCCTAAGCCATTGAATATCCCACACCCTTTATCTCCACCACCTAGCGTCAAGAAGAATAACCAATGGTCCCCAGGATCTCGCCCGAGTCTTCACCGTAACGATGTTTTGGAGTCTCCTATTCAGCTTGTTCCCTGTTTAAAAAGCCAGACTTTGGATAAACCGTTGGATTCTTTCAATTTGGCATCTGCTTTCGACTCAGGAAGCCGTTCAGAACCAAGAACGGAGGTTAGTCCCCACGATAATACTATGATATGGACAGACACAGTCGACGGTCCGTATTTGGAGGAGGATTCGCCGACCTATCTTACGTGCAACTCTAGAAACTTGTCGAGCGCGATTGCCAAAGCGGGCCATAGAACGTTCATTGGAAGTCAATGTTCCATGTGCGATGAAGAAATTCGTAGCGTGCTTTCAGGTGAAAAAATACTGGAACTTACGTGTTCTCACGCAAGTCATTATCAATGCTACCTGGCTACACTAGAATGTTTACACCCAACCAAGAAGTTCCCGCAATGTAGAATATGTGGTAGAGCTGTTAAGCCCAGTGATAAGAGTGTTTTGGAGAAAATGGTAACGCACCTTTTGTCGACCAAGAGCAGTGTTCAGAATCCAGCAACCCAGATTGAACCGCAGTGGTTGCAGTTAAAACAGCCAGAGACGGCTTCGCGGCACGCTTTCTTCACACCTGGAGAGCAAGTGATTAGAACGGCGGATGTCACGTCGAATGGATTCCGAACTCCATTCGGATCGTTGCGATCGGCCTCTGACGAGACGCGAACTGTTTGTAAGGAGCCATACGAAGCATTGTTTCAGCGAAGTATCTGGCTCGAAGAAACTTTGCTGAATCTTATTGATGATGACGAGCAAAGTGACGTTGATGACAGCAAGGAACATAACGTCGTGGAGTCGGCGCCTCAAATTGAAGTCATCGGCTCTCACAGCATCTTGGGACACAGTGTAACAGTCAAAGTACCGAAGGACGTGGGAATAGAAGTGTATCAGGAAGAAGAAGATCTGGGGCTGGCACGCAGGAGAGACGCACTAGCGCGACGAGTAGAAGAATCGGTCAAGGAAGAAGTGGACAATGACAAAGAACTGGAATCACTTGTGATGTTTGATAAGGTTGATTTCTCTACTGACGGCGATAGATGGAACAAACACGTTATGCTTTATCTCTTTAGCCAATATCTTCTCCTGTTCGATCGTCGTGAGATGTCACTTAGAGGTAAAATACCGTTAGAGCAGATCTACCAAGTGCTTAAATTGGACGATTATACGCTCTTGGTTGATTTGAAGAGTCGAACCTTGCCACAGTTGTACATTTCATTTCCTTCGAAGACTATAGGGAGACCGCTGCTTGAAAAATGGAAGTATTACCTTTGTCACAGCGGCAAACGACCTTCCTTGAACGAAATTACGGTCACATCCTGGAACATCCTACCGGAGCAACTTGTCACTCAAGTCACCACGTTTTATGCCAACACAAAGAACTCGATCCCGAACTCGGACGTGGCACTCACAAAACCCTGGGAATCGACACGAAAACATGTACCACTACAACTCATCGTGTGTCTGAGTCTCTCCAACGATGCTGGTCTGGACTGTGAACAGCATAGAGACTCCATAAGAGCGAAGTTGCAGAATCTTTTGAGTCTACTGCACGACGAGGACCTCCTTGGTCTGGTCGCAGTGGGTAAGGACGGTAGGGGCAACGTGGGCAAGTTCGGCACATTTGTCGGTACCATAAACAAGCACTGGCCTCACTGGGACGAAGCTCTTGATGGTCTCGAAGCAGTTAGCTGCAATGTCTTTGACACCGCGGAGGCAGAGCTTGACAAGATGCTCGAGACATGTCTTCGTCTCGTCAGCACTGCAGATTCCATGCTGGAAGAAGGCCAAAGCAGCGGGTTCTACAAGCAGGTGATCCTCTTGCGAGCTGGCACACCTCCAAAACGCAACCATAAGTACGGACGTCTCATCACTGATGTACATGGTTTTAACATCATGCAAACCCCAGCGATCGACACCCTCACATCAAATGACCTTCGTTCGGTCATCTCCACCCTGCATCAAAGCTTCTTCCAGAAACTCACGGTCACGCTAGCTGGCAAGAGCCTTTCGTTCGGTACCATGGCTCCAGGTGAGCAAAAAACCCTGCCCGTGGACTTTGATCCGTGCGACAGCACCTGCCAACTGTCGTGGTTCGACTCCAGGACTCGGGCGACAGTCGAGCTAACGCAAAACGTGACGGGAATTAACTGAATTCCTTATATAAAGCGCGCCCGCCTGTTTACCAACACTCTAGCTACCATAGTTGGCTATTGTAGTTCGCGAGTCCAGCATTCTTGGCATCCCAACCTGGCACCTCGAGCCTACTTGGGACACCTGTTGCCAAATCGGGGCATGATCTGCGCTACGTCCTGCGCGGCCGTCTGTGCGACGCGCTGCTTATGGCCAGACGCCAAGCGAGGTCGATCTGGACGCCAAAAGCCCAACTTTGACGGCAAAAGCCGTCATGGTACCAGAGGTCAATGGACGTTAGTGGTCAGTGTCGCAGGTCGAGAAGTGGGCAATTGGGCTAAAAACAGAATTGTCAATATGGGAAAATACCTGAGCCGTTGGCTGGAGATGAGAAAATATTTGGTGACCAGGTTGGAGTTTATCGCCAAAGTATAAATATCTTGAACCTCTCGTTGACATTAAATGAGGCTACTGCTTGGAATCTTTTTGATTTGTAGGTGTTGCGGCAAAGAGATAGGAAAAGGCTAACCACTCGCTTATTGGATTTTCCGGCTATTAGCTATAACCCAGATCTTACAACAGTGTAATATATTTGTGAAAAATGCAATTGAAGAACGTTGCATTGGTATCTGCAGCCTGTTTGGCCTCTACTGCCTGTGCTGATGGCTACACTCCAGGTGAAGAGTGGTCTACTTTGACTCCAACTGCTACCTACGAGTGTGGTCTAACTGAGTACGCTTCCACTTTTGGTATTGCTGTGCAGACCATCGGTTCTTCTGTGGCCAAGAGAGATGCCGTATCCCAGATCGGGGACGGTCAATTGCAGGCTACCACCAGCACTGAGACCACCCCAACACCAACTGAAACTCCAGTCTCTCAGGTCGGGGATGGTCAGATTCAGGGTAGTACCATTACCAACTCTGTCTCTGATGCCACCACTACTCTTTCCCCAAGCACCACTGCCTCCAACAGTGTTTGTGCAACTGAACCGGTTACTTTGGCCGCTTCCTCTTGTAAAAATGATGGTACTTTGACCATCCAATTAAAGGAAGGTGTTCTATATGATGGTAAGGGCAGAATCGGCTCCATCGTCGCCAACAGACAATTCCAATTTGACGGTCCTCCACCACAAGCCGGTGCAATCTACGCTGCTGGTTGGTCCATCACCCCAGAAGGTAACTTGGCCTTGGGTGACAAAGATGTCTTCTACCAGTGTTTGTCCGGTAACTTCTACAACTTGTACGACGAATCTATTGGTGACCAATGTCATCCAATCCACTTGGAGTTGGTGAGCCTAGTTCAATGTTAGTTACGGGTATTGCATAGGGATTGATTCAAAAAAAAATCTCAGGTTTATACAAATAGTCAAATAAAGGTTATATAAGGTCGATTGTTATAAGACCATTTTTGTTCGTTTTTAGGTAAAATTATTAGTTTACAATAATGCATGAAAGTACTATATTCTTATATATATTATAGTGACTTGTGAACTTTCCATCTTCCAATGGCATATACTAAATGTATAGGGATTAAATTTCAAAAAGGCTTTGTTTGATCGAAGAACGAAAATATTGATCCTTGCTTGCAAGGTTCCGTAGGATGACGCGAACTCAAAAACATCAAAAAATGCAAAGGAACGGATGCGAATGGAGACAATCGCTACGAAGATTGACCCCAATTAATGCAGAAGTTTTCTTTTGGTTTTCTTGGCTCATTAACAGTTGATCAGATCGATAACTTCCAAGTGAACTGGGTGACATTGTTCGCCTAGGGTTTGGTCGTACAAGTTGTAGAAGTTACCGGACAAACATTGGTAAAAGACATCTTCATCACCAATGGCCAAGTTACCTTCTGGGGTGATGGACCAACCAGCAGCGTAGATGGCACCGGCTTGTGGTGGAGGACCGTCAAATTGGAATTGTCTGTTTGCAACGATGGAGCCGATTCTGCCCTTACCATCGACCAAGATACCACCGTTCAAGGTCATTTGCAAAGTACCATCTTTCTTACAGGAGACAGCTTTGACTGGGTCGCTGCTGGAAGTCCCAGTTGCTTGAACTTGACCGTCACTTATTTGAGAAGCACCATCGGTGGTAGTGGAGGTGGCTTGGATTTGACCGTCACTGATTTGAGAGACAGCATCGGTAGTAGCGGTAGTAGCTTGAATTTGACCATCACCGATTTGAGAAATGGCTTCAGCGGTGGTAGCAGTAGTAGCTTGAATTTGGCCATCACCGATTTGAGAGATAGCCTCAGCAGTGGTAGCAGTGGTGGCTTGAATTTGACCATCACCGATTTGAGAAATGGCTTCAGCGGTGGTAGCAGTGGTGGCTTGGATTTGACCGTCCCCGATCTGAGAAACGGCATCTCTCTTGGCGATACTGGAAGTAGTTGGGAATGGCTTGACAGCGATACCGAAAGTGGATGCATAGTCAGTGATACCGTTGGAGAAAGTGGCGGTAGGGGTCAAAGTGGACCATGGCTCAGTTGGGACATAAGCGGCCATAGCAGAAGACGCCAAAGCAGCAGTGGCTAGAGTCTTTTTGTATTGCATTTGTATTTTTTATTATATGAAGTGGGAACGATTGACTAAACTAATGTTCTGCTGATCTTGTGAATCAGAATCAAATGATAAAACACTTCTCCGTGATCATCCAGGCTCCTTATATACCTACTCAGGGCGGCTCCGTTCCTACTCACCTTTTGACTATGATCTGTCCAATTGCAAGGCTTATAACATTTCTAAAATTAGCGTTTGGTGGGGTGTGCTGGTTTTAGCTCGCAACTCATTAATTTCATTTCCTAATCGGGGCAAAAGTGCAAGATTAATAATTAACGCTGCTGGGTGGAAAAACTGAAAAAATTTCACCTCAATGCTCTAATCACCGCGAGATAGCTGCCTTCCTTTACCTGAAACAGCCACAGGCCAAGGGGGGATCACGCCAGTATCATTGGGTGTCTCATAACATCTTGACGCCTTCTTAGACCTGAAAACTCCCTCCGTCGTTAGACGTATCTCAGCACGTAAGCGTGATCTTGGTCTCAGATAACCCTTGTCGCCCGCGGAGCCGTAAATCTTGCTGATCACCTATAGACCCTTTTTTATTCTTACGCGTCGCAACGCGTTAAGAGGACGCGTAAAGTTTAGCTGCATATCGTTGTGTACGGAAAGACGCGATCTATTTTTAAACGCGTCATCCGTTCGCCCACATGATCTGCCTTGCTGGGTCGTTGATAATTAGCCTGCTTGCTGCCTGCTGGGTCCAATCTAACGACTGTGCTATTTCCATGGCAACGACCGTCGGTGCCTCCGCAGCAACGGCAATGGCAGGGTGGTAGATTGAATTGGACAGCCATCTTGGCTAGAAGCAAACTATATTGGATTTGCCAGCCATTGATCTTGATCTGGCAGGATCAGCAAAGCAGAGAAATGATATATAAGGCGGTGTGATCTTGAGTAATGAGCTGTTGATCTATTTGTTCTATCTTGTTCCTTGTCTAATAGTATCACACAACAAGACAATCACTGACTCTACTTTCTAAAATGCAATACAAGAAAACTTTAGCTGCCACCTCTTTGGCCACTGCTGTTTTGGCTTCGTACGTTCCAAACGAGCCATGGTCTACTTTGACTCCTACTGCTACTTACAGTGGTGGTGCTACCGATCACAGTTCTAGCTTCGGTATTGCCATCAAGACTTTGGCCTCTAGCGTTGGCAAGAGAGATGCTGTTTCTCAGATCGGTGATGGTCAAATCCAAGCTACTACTGCTACTACTGCACAAGCTATTTCCCAAATCGACGACGGCCAGATCCAAGCTACCACTGCAACTACTGCTGAAGCTATCTCCCAGATTGACGACGGTCAAATTCAAGCTACTACTGCCACCACAGCCGAGGCTATTTCCCAAATCGACGACGGCCAGATCCAGGCTACCACTGCAACTACTGCTGAAGCCATTTCTCAAATCGGTGATGGTCAGATCCAAGCTACCACTGCTACCACCGCTGAGGCTATCTCTCAAATCGGTGATGGTCAGATCCAAGCTACCAACGGTACCACTACTTTAGCTCCTGTTTCCCAGATTGGCGATGGCCAAATCCAAGCTACGACCACCGACGCTGTTTCCCAGATCGAGGATGGTCAAATTCAAGCTACTACCACCACCGATGGTGCTTCTCAAATTGATGATGGCCAAGTGCAAGCGACCACTTCTGCTGCTCCAAGCAAAGGTTCCGATCCAGTTAAGCAAAAGACTTGCAAGAAGGAAGGTACTTTGCAAATGACCTTGAACGGTGGTATCTTGGTCGATGGTAAGGGCAGAATCGGCTCCATCGTTGCAAACAGACAATTCCAATTTGACGGTCCTCCACCACAAGCCGGTGCCATCTACGCTGCTGGTTGGTCCATCACCCCAGAAGGTAACTTGGCCATTGGTGATGAAGATGTCTTTTACCAATGTTTGTCCGGTAACTTCTACAACTTGTATGACCAAACCCTAGGCGAACAATGTCACCCAGTCCACTTGGAAGTTATCGATCTACTCGATTGTTAAAGATAAGGCTGGGACTTTGGGTTTAAAACATTTTTTTCGGGGTTAATGGCATCAACTGTATATTATTTCAAGCTTCACGCGTGGAAGGATATGATAACTTTCCAATACGTAACTTTTATCGTTCTTCATAAGAAATGCTTCAACTATATAGGCATTAAAAAACATCTTAATTGATAATAACACCCTTCTCTTCTAAGTTGAAGAGCCTCCACCTGTAGAGATAATAGAGAAGAGGTGGGAAACCAACAACGCTTAGCAGACTCGTTCTAAAGATCATTGATTTTGTACCATAAACAGTGTGAGTGGTGTTACACAGTTGGATCAAGAATCCCCAAGCAACAGCAAACTGTGAAACGTCACCGTAGGTTAAGGAATGTAGAACTCTCCTCTTAGTGGACCTCTCAAGTTCCTTGTCCTCGTTATCCGAGTGGAACAAGCGATTTGGTGCATCGTGAACCTCTTCAACTCTGTCCAGATAGAATGGCGAGACTTCAGCATCAGGAGAAACGACCTTGCGATGAGCTGCCCGTTTCGTCGTCTCGTAGTCTTTGTAAAATGCGTAAAGCCCATATCCATATAATAGTGTTATTACACTATTGATGGCAACGTTTCTTTTAGATGCGTAAAATGGTATCTTCTGAGGCTTGCCAGCTCCAGAGGCGGACTTGACGCCATTGATTCCAATGCTCTGTAACCTGAATAAACTTGGTTTCATCACGACTTACAGTAAAAGCATGTCGAAAAATTTACTACATATCCCGTCGCAGGTAGATCGGGGAAGGCTCTATATATACTTGTGCTAGAAGCAAAGTGTGACCTTGTCCTTGAGTAGGGGTACATGGCCTATTGCAACCTTCTCCGCAATTGTACATTACGATGTGGCATCGCCTTGTCGGTTCTGCATGTATGGCGCTACCATTAACACACACTGAACAGATAACAATAGTGTTCCTCAAAAAATGACGAATCCAGGATGCTATGCAGTATAACAATGATATTTTTAGAATGTCACAGGTTCAAAATTATGCGTAATGGACGTAGCTATGTCACACTTGCCTTTTCATGTGACGTCGGCTAGTAAGCTATATACTAAAATATGAATCTATTCCATCAGTACTATCCGATGTAGTGTAACGGCTATCACACCACGCTTTCACCGTGGAGACCGGGGTTCGACTCCCCGCATCGGAGTTATTTTTTATTTTTTTTCCATTTGTAGCGCTGGGTGAGGTCTGCTGAGATTAAAGAATGGCTTAGAAGGTACTCCAGTCGTGCGTGAACTTGATCGTGGTCAAATCCTTGTCAATTAGTAGATATTTACATGATTAAAGACCTGTGAGTATATTTATGTTTTGACTACGTGAACGCGTATTCAAAATTGGAAAATTTAAATAGTTCTGTAACCGATCAACACCAAAAAGAGACAGGTGAGGCTGATCAAGCGATCCCGACATCTAGCAAAGCGGTCTCTACAATAGTTGATCTAGCAGTTTCGTATTTGAGAGCCTTTTGGTTGTCATCGTCAGGATTTTGACTTCACATGTCCTCAACTTCTGAAATTCTCCTGGACATTACCACACACTATTCGATACTGGGACTCTCATCCGGTGCTATTGAGAATGATATTCACAAGTCTTACATGAAGCTGGCGCGTCAGCTGCATCCTGATAAATCAAAGTCTGACGCTACCGGAGAACAGTTCAAGTTAATAAGTCATGCGCATCACGTCTTGATGGATAAAGAACAGAGGCTCAAATACGATGATCTTTTGCGTTCTAGGGGTCTGCTGGACTACAGGCCGAAGGAGAAATACCACAAATACGTTGGAATTACGAAAAAGGATGACAAGCACGTCAATAAATCATCAACTAAGCACAAAGCTACGAAAGGTCATCAGCCTTATGAGCAACAACCGTATGGTTTCGGGACAGATAACTCGAAGAACTCACATTCTCATCCTAAGGTCCCAATCTTTCAGTCTTTCAATTTGAAGAACTATCAAAGGAAACAAAGGTCAGCCCAAGAGAAAACACCGGATGGGCCCAGTGCTCCCAATCCATTCTTCCAGCAATCTGATCATGAGAAAAAGGAAAATAATCAGAAGAATACGCCACCACCGTCAAGGATGGGAGCGGAAGACCGTGGAAGAGTAAGAGCCCACGACTTAAATAAAGACGATGATGAAGTCGGTGAAAGACAAGAATCTGCTGAAGATGAGCAGCTCCGATCAAAAATACACAAGGTAGGCATATCTTACCACTCAGACGGTGTACCGAGCTCGCCTTTCAGTGACAACCAGCATCGCCACTATGCAAGAACGAAGCATGAGGCAAAAGTACGGAGCAGGCGATCCACATCACCCATCAAAGCTATTCCAACCTCCGAAAGTCCTGGAATGGCGGAGAGTTGGAGTGGTCTTAAGGACATTTTGAATAATATACCATCCTCAAAGGAGACTGACACCAAAGACACGAAACCTAGAGATGCGAATCATTCGAACTTTCCAACAAAAGTACGAAACGGTCACCACGATGGTATTAAGCTAGACGACCTAGGCTCTTCGTTACCGATTGACGATGATTCATTCGATATGCAAAAGGTCGGCGACATCTTGGAAGACGTCCCAACTGTAAAAAGGGCCAAGAAAGACAAGATGAGGAACTCACTGTCAGATATTGAAATGATATCACCCGCTAAGAGTGCAAAAGTGCCGACAAAATACTCAGGGTATACTTCACGCTTTGCAGACCCTTTGCATATGCCTGTTAATCAGCCGTTGCCCAAAGTTTACAAATCGGACAACATAGCGCTGGACCAATATAAAATCGAATCTCAAATTACACAATGGGATCTGCCAGTAATGCCGGTCTTTCAGTGTAATGTGCTCAACAGCGCTGAAGTAGAGCAGTGCAAACGTTCAGTTGTTGAGTTCAACGCCAAATGCAATTCCATGAAGCAGGAATTGTTAGCCACCATGATCGAGCGCCTACAGGCAGATCAGGAGCTCAACGAGAGGCTTGTCAAGATTGAAAATGTGGCCAATTGGGTCTCATGCAAGGACTTTGATTTTGAAGTCGTCAGCAAGCTCAGCGAGTTACAAAATCGTCAACGTATCGTGGCACAAAGCTTCTTTAGTCTGCTAAAATCGATCTATGCTACAGGTCATCAGTGAATTCCTGCCAAGGCCTTGACAAGTTTGCCATTTTGAAGTATTCAAGCTCGTAAACCTTCTAGGTTGCGCGTAGCGCGCGGAACGCGACAACACACTCATCGATCTATATAACACGTATGAATATTGAGAAGGAAAAATCACGCCATTCAAGCATTAAAGCCAACGGTAAGCTGAAACAGTAAGCATGTGGGGTAAACAGAGGCTGACATTCATTGTGGTTGGTGTTTTGTTCCACCTTTTTTACCTATGGTCGATCTTTGACATTTACTTCGTCTCGCCGCTGGTACATGGAATGAACCAGTACCAAAGCACACAGAATCCTCCGGCAAAGAGATTGTTCCTTATTGTAGGTGATGGGCTGCGTGCTGACACCACTTTTGATCTGATCACACATCCAACAACGGGCAAAACAGAGTATCTGGCTCCATACATCAGGTCATTGGTTCTGAATAACGCCACATATGGAATCTCACATACGCGTATGCCCACTGAATCACGTCCAGGTCATGTTGCTATGATTGCTGGCTTCTATGAGGATGTTAGTGCTGTCACAAAGGGCTGGAAAGAGAACCCCGTGGATTTCGACAGTTTCTTCAATCAATCGAAGCACACATACTCCTTTGGTTCTCCAGATATCTTACCGATGTTTAAGGATGGCGCTTCGGATCCTGAGAGAGTAGATACTTGGACATACGGTCACGAGTTTGAGGATTTTACGCAATCGTCCATCGAACTGGATGCGTATGTATTCAGACATTTAGACAATCTCTTTGAGAATTCAACTATGGATTCTACCTTGGATGCTGAGATTAGACAAGAGGGAAATGTGTTTTTTCTCCATTTGCTAGGTTGTGATACCGCTGGTCATTCTTACAGACCTTACTCCGCCGAGTACTACGATAATGTAAAGTACATCGATGAGCAGGTATCTCAGCTAGGTGAAAAAATCAGAAACTTCTTCGGGGATGACGATACTGCTTTCATTTTCACGGCGGATCATGGTATGAGTGCTTTCGGTTCACATGGTGATGGTCATCCAAACAATACAAGAACTCCACTTGTTGCATGGGGTGCTGGTTTGAATAAGCCTGCGAAAAACATGGTTCCTGATTTTGACAACTATACATTCACATGGGGTCTTGAAGGTATTCAACGCCACGACGTCAAACAGGCAGACATCGCACCACTAATGTCTTATTTGATCGGGGTTAACTATCCCGCAAATTCTGTCGGTGAATTGCCTTTAGCTTACATTTCTGGGCAGGAAGTTGACAAGCTGCATGCTCTTTACAACAATGCCCGCAGTATTCTCGAGCAATACGTTGTTAAGGAAAAAGAGGTTATTGAGTCCCAATTTACTTATAAAGAGTACTACAAATTTGCCCACAGACCGTATCAAAAGTACTTATCGCAAATCGAGGGTTTACTCGATAAGATTGCTGATGGAGAAGTTGAACTGGCAGCAGAGGCGATAACAATCACTGAGGATCTCATGAAAACAACACTAGAAGGGTTACATTACTTAACGACCTACAATTGGAGGTTCATAAGAACGATTGTCACGTTCGGCTTTATGGGTTGGATCACTTACGCTTTCATCATTTTCCTAAAGTTGTACATCCTAGAAAGTTCGTCAGAGTACCAGACGTCAGCTGTCAACCTTTTCCTTTTCGGTACATTTGGTATCTTCCTGAACTGGGTGCTTTACTATCAAAGATCACCTTTCAACTTTTACATGTACCTGCTATTCCCGCTCTATCTATGGAGTCAAATCTCCACTAACCGCAGAATCTTGCGTGCCGGTACGCAGGAACTTCTCAAAGGCATAAACCTGATGCGGAGGTTTGTCATAGCGTTGGCCATTGTTGCTGTTTACGAGGGTATCGTTTACGGGTTCTTCCACAGGTGGATCTTCACTGTAATCTTCAATATCTTAGCATTCTATCCTCCTCTTTGCGGCATCTCCGGTAGCTCCACGTTGATGGGATGGATCACCACTAGTGCATTCCTGTCCACATTCACTCTATATGATGCTGTCAAGACGGAGAGCCTAACACAGATCAACTCCGCTGGCATTTTAATTGTCTTGACCTCGTGTTGGGCACTGGGGAAAGTATTCAAAGAAACCGGGCGTTATACGAAGACACTGCTCCTAGCCCAGATAAGTTTAGTACCTACGATGCTTTTGGTCACCCAGAAGTCAGTTACTTCTTTACAGAACAGACAAGGTTTACCATACGGTTCGCAAATGGCTGGTTGGATCATATCAATAGTGTCTTTAGTAGTGTTACCACTACTGCACTATTTGAAACCAAACAATAACTATAAGGTCAGACTGTTAACGATCTACCTAACCTTCGCCCCCATTTTCATCATTCTCACCATCTCATTCGAAGCCCTATTCTACGTGGTATTCACTTGCTACATCGTTCAATGGATTGAAATTGAATCCCAGATCAAACAGCTCAAATCTCATGACAATCACCTACAGTTACTAAGAGTGGCCGTGATCGGTTTCTTCCTTCTGCAAATCGCATTCTTCGGTACTGGTAACGTTGCTTCCATCTCATCATTTTCTTTGGATTCGGTTTACCGACTATTACCAATATTTGACCCCTTTGCCATGGGCGCCTTGCTGATACTAAAACTCTTGGTTCCCTACGTGCTATTGTCAATCGGGCTGGGTGTTCTGAACCTGAAGTTAAACATCAAAGACTACACCGTCTCATCACTCATCATATCATCAAGTGACATTCTGTCCCTAAATTTCTTCTATCTTCTCAAGACCGAAGGTTCCTGGCTAGATATTGGGATTACCATATCCAACTACTGTCTCGCCATCCTATCTTCGTTATTTATGTTGATTTTGGAGATCATAGGTCATGTGTTGCTAAGGAACGTCACTATTTCAAAAGCAGTTGGCACTTCCAAGAAACAAAACTAGGTGACATCTATGTAAATACTTTCTCATGATAAAAGACTATAAGTCTGCCTGATGAATGAAATCATCGCGTCTTTATTCCCTTGCTTTTCGCCTCTTGCTAAGCGACAGTGGAACCGACTTAAGGTTACTTGTTCGCAAGTCATGTCGTCCGTTGTCTATCGAGCAATAGTGAGTTGCCCTTAATTGATCCGCGGACAAGAGACAGATAGCCTCATTCTCACTAATTACTAATGGTGACCTACATCGCCCATTACCCTTACAGAGTTTTAGTTTACAGATATTTATTTAACTTCACCAGAAGGTATTGCAACTGAGAAGTGGAGAAACCGTCAGACTTCCAAGGAAAGCTCGGTTCTAACAGAGGAAGTGAGAGAAACCACAGTCGAGTAAAAATGACCGAGGAAAGGTCATCATTGCTCCCAGATACCGGCAACACAAGCCAGACAAGTAGGATGGACCATCAAAGCCTTGCCAGAGAGATTGTTGATGAAGGATTTGACTACGTAGCAGAGCACACAGGAATAACCGTGCTTGAAAGCCTAATAGGAGATGAGCCTCGAGAGGATGATACAGAAGAGATACGCTGGCTGAGAGAGGTTCGACTGAAGCACAAGCACATGAATTGGTTTCAAAGGCCTAGTTTACCAATTTTATGCTGCCTGTTGATGCTAGTTTGCCTTGGGGAAACTCTTTGCATCACTCCCATGATAGGGTTGACGATGAAGAAAGTATGCGAAGGGATCATGATTGCCAATGACAAGTCAACCGATGACGTGCATTGCGATCCGAAGGAAGTACAGAGCATTATGTCTGCGATCTCATCTTTTACCATGATCTTAACTGGGCTGTCCTACACGTTTACGTCTGGAACATGGGGGGAATTCTCCGACAGAATCGGTAGGGTTCGTATATTCGCCTACATGGCTTTACTAAGGGTTATTGGTAACTCTCTACATCTGTGGGCGCTGCTACCCTCGACGCCTTACCACAAGTGGATGCTTATACTGGCTGGATCAGTTTCATCTCTGAGTGGTGGCATGCTTGCCCTGCTGGCCAACGCCAACAGCTATATCTCCGACATCGTCGAATCTGATCAGCGGGCTCTATCGATGAGTATCATGATGAGCACTGTATATGCAACCATGGGACTGGGGCCCATGGTTGGGTCCATACTGGTGAAATTTCTTCCCGGCGGTGACCGCTTACCCATTTATCTCTCGATAGTTATCGGCCTCTTTGCTTCCCTTTCCTGCTTCACCTTTGTCAAGGAACCTCGCCACGAAGATGCCTTGAAACTGTCGCACGCCAACTTTATAGAAAGAAGAGAAAGCATGTCCAGTACCAGGTCCTCCGACACCCACATGTCCTCCAGGCTGGCGACCTACGGCAGATACCAAATGCTACGCTTCTTCGACGTCTTCTCCTCTGTCAAGAAACTGTGGCTCCCACCAACCGCCAACGGCTCTCTCACTCCCAGATACACAGTCCTGATGCTAATAACCCTGGACATCCTCTTTCTCAGCATAACCGTCGGCTCGATGCCCGCGCTCGTGCTGTTTGCCACCTACCAGTACGGCTGGCGATCCATCCAGCTCGGCTACTTCATCTCCATCTCTGGTCTGGGCCGCGCTGTCGTTCTGCTGGTCATATCTCCCTGTCTCATCCACCTGCTCACGAAACTCTACACGCCCTTGACCCACTCCATCGACCACATCGACGTCACCTGCGTCAAGATCTCCATGGTCTTCCTCACCCTCAGCATCCTCACCGTGCTTATCGGCAAAGAGCACGAGCCTGCCCTCTTCGCCTGCGCTATTTTACAAGCCCTCAGCGCTTTTTGCTCACCCACAATACAGTCCTCCATCATCAAGTACTGTTCCAAGAAGTTCACTGGCCAATGTTTCGGTGCAATGGCACTGATAAGATCTGCCGTCATGCTCATTGTTCCGCCTACCCTACTAAGAATCTACGGAGCCACCGTCTCTTTCAAGCCAGAGCTTTTTCTGTACGTACCACTTACATGTGGCATCTGCGCAGTTGTACTATCTAATTTTCTGCGTATCTTGGACACCACTGCAACGACATCCAAGTAAATGTCCCAAGACGCAAGATTTTTGACTTAAGATTATACTTTTTGCCTATCGTTTATCGCCAGCCAGCGCCATCTCTTGTCGCACATGCAGCTATGCTATGTGGCCGTAGTTTTTCAATAACAGTGCATGAGTGAAAAAAAATGCCTAGCAAGCCATTGCGAGTCCATTTCCTCCGGGAATGTCGAGTCGTCCCTGCCTTACAGAATGCTCGACACAATGGGTTGCTGGTTGGATTGCCTAGCAGCTACGCTGGAGAGCATCCATTCGCCTGGCGTACTCTGCAAGATGTGTTGTGGTCGTGTAAAAGGCCTTTAGAGATGGTGATTTTTCAGGCAATCGCACCTCCTATAGCTATAGTTTGCAATCTTACAAAGGTTGAATTTTAAGGAGAAGACGCAAGCAAGGAGAGAGGCCAGGGGAGACTGACCGCGTAGATAGTTGAATATAGAGTCTTGCGGGCTGGATCGGAACAGGCTTAGATTTGCGTTAGCAGTGTGAGTGTATAGAGAGAATCGCTCGTGTAAGTGTGGTTTGAGCTTCGCGGGGATCCAGTGATGTATGTGGACCCTCAGAAGAATAATAAGGTTCGCAATTTAAGTCTACCAAACGTGAAGAAAAGAGAAGAGAAGATGAGCGGGCATGGGAGCCGAGATAGAGAGGCAGGAGAGAGTGCGGAGGAAGAGCATTTGACGATTAAGAAGTTGACAGAGCAGGTACGAGAGGCAGAGCTGAACCGGGAAATACATAGTAAGGAGTTGCAAGAGGCGGAAGATTCGGCAGAGCGGGTGCAAAGGAAGGCTGTGGATCCGGTGATGCGCGGGAGGCCCACATCGGGGAAGTATTGTTTGAATGATTTCCAGATACTAAGGACTCTGGGGACAGGATCGTTTGGGAGGGTTCATTTGGTGCGTTCTAACCACAACGGTAGGTTCTACGCTCTGAAGGTGCTGAAAAAAAGGACGATTGTGAAGTTGAAGCAGGTGGAGCACACGAACGATGAGCGTAGAATGCTGTCTATTGTGTCGCATCCGTTTCTGATTCGAATGTGGGGTACTTTCCAGGACTCGGAGCAGGTGTTCATGGTTATGGACTACATCGAGGGTGGTGAGCTTTTCTCGCTGTTGCGTAAGAGCCAGAGGTTCCCGAATCCGGTAGCGAAGTTTTACGCAGCAGAAGTATGCCTGGCGTTGGAGTATCTACATTCGAACGATATCATATACAGAGATTTGAAACCGGAGAATATATTACTGGACAGGAACGGTCACGTCAAGATTACCGATTTTGGGTTTGCCAAATACGTGCCAGACGTCACATACACACTGTGTGGTACGCCAGATTACATTGCGCCGGAAGTAATAAGCACAAAGCCGTACAACAAGTCGGTAGACTGGTGGAGTTTTGGGATCTACATATACGAAATGCTGGCGGGTTACACGCCATTTTACGACGCCAATGCCATGAAGACTTACGAGAACATCCTGAATGCAGAGTTGAAGTTCCCACCATTTTTCAATCATGACGCGCAGGACCTCCTCTCCAAGTTGATAGAGAGAGATCTGAGTAAAAGACTCGGTAACTTACAAAACGGATCTGCAGATGTCAAGAACCACCCGTGGTTCGGCGAAGTGGTATGGGAGAAATTGTTGTCCAGAAACATAGAGACGCCGTACGAGCCACCAATTCAGCAAGGGCAAGGCGATACTTCGCAGTTCGACAGGTACCCTGAAGAGGAGATCAACTACGGAGTTGTGAGCGAAGATCCCTACTCGGATCTCTTCAAGGAGTTTTAACAAGCTGGGAAGATGTAAGCATTTATATATGTATGGTAACTGAATTGGTGAAGACTGTTCATCAAGTGCTAGCCCAACGTCTGGAGTGATCTCCAGATTTAAAAAGCTTCAAGAGCCCATCAATAGATTCCAAGAAGATGGAAGGTTGACGATATTCAATCGAGTATTTGAGTGAGGATCCAGATCATGTCAAGTGTAGCGAAGCAGTTGAAGTTCCTGAACAAGATAAGTTCCACCACAAAGCCAGCTCAAATTTTGGTCAATTCGGCAAAGTATGCTGGGATCAAATTGACTTTCCAAGTTGAAAACCACCACGGACACATGGGAGCCAGGAAATTTTGGCATGAATATCTGCCCACATTGCAATTTTACAACCCTAATTTTAAGATCGATGTGGTAAGGATCAAGAACAGCGACACCAAGAACGCTGGCGTGCCCTGCAGACTAGACATACTGTCGAACGAGAACAAACTGGTCAGTCAGATCGACATGAAAGGGAAAACCGATGAGATTATAATGAATGAACTTTTGAAGGTATTGGATCACCAGCGCGTGCCCGAAGAATCGTTGGTGAAAGTCTGAGAGGTCCAACTACACATTAAATCGAGCAGTCTAGTGCTCAAAAAGTGAATAAAACCTGTAAATACTGCATTAATCAACTAACATGGTAGCTGATTGATCAACTTGAGCACACCACGTGACCCTTTGACATCAGTTAGCTTCGAGTATAATAATGTTGTAGTGAATAGGGAAGCTGTCACGGTCGCACCTGTGGGTATCTATGCCATTCGAGCTCAATTGGCCTGGTAATTCTACCGTAGAACATCAGATGAAGGTTCAGATGAGCATCTGGACAGCGCAAATAGAGTAACTAGAGCTCTTGGCTCAATCTCGAGAACTTGAGTGTTGTAGCTTGCAAGACAGATTCTTGTCGACCTGGACTAGAGTGCGTCAACCTTCGAGTTGTGCCAAGATCGGACCAAATCAGCCGTCCAACCGGGAAGTTCGCCAAGCATTAAATTGATTTTCGTCCGTCGAGGGAGTGAGTGACCTGCATCAGGCATTACGTTGCGTCAGCGAATGGTATAAGAGGAACCTACGACCAGAACATGTATTTCTTGACATGGAAAATGTGCCAGCGATGAAGCCCAAGGAATCCAAAAGACTGGGCAGCTGTTGGCGAGATGGCCTTGTAAGACATTGGCAGATATTCAGGCAGTTCGCATTACTCCGGCGCAAAGAACTGTTCCGCACATATGTGCTTGTACCGGTAGGGGTTTTGCTGGTTATGTGTCTATTGTATGGTGTTGATAGATTGATCAGAAACTGTATCAAGATCTCATTCCCCGCGAGTGTTGCCGTGATGTTGATAAACTTTGCGTTTATGTCTACCATTGCAGCCTTCAAGAAGCCTTATGTGGAATTCTACTTAAGTGTTATCGACATCCCATTGAGCTGGGCTCTCAGATGGATGAATGTTTTTTTCACCCCAGCGTTTGTTACTCTACCCTTAAGTCCCTGGATATCGTATAAGGAAGCACTGTTGATAGTCGCTGTGTTCTTGATCGGATATCTGGTAGCATTTGTGCTGCTCGCATACATAACCATATTGGGCCAAAAGGTGACGGGATCTTTGAAACTGAGGTCGCTCTTTGTTCGACAGGACGAATTGCATAATGGGATGGAAGAAGGATCCAGTTTTGCTCCTCAATCACAGTACAAAAGAAGTGACAGCATATCTAGCGGCAATGGAGCGGCTGAAGAAAGTGGTCAGATGGGTGCAGACACTTCGAGCAA
The DNA here is from genome assembly GCA_030580195.1 of Torulaspora gathmanii. Classification (NCBI taxonomy): domain Eukaryota; kingdom Fungi; phylum Ascomycota; class Saccharomycetes; order Saccharomycetales; family Saccharomycetaceae; genus Torulaspora; species Torulaspora gathmanii. The sequence continues at coordinate 24,278 of JAKTSM010000015.1, read as the reverse complement.
CAGCACAATTCAAACTTTTTTTGGTGACTCCAATGAACTGGATTTCCATGATCCGCTAGTCAACTTGGCCAGCAATTCAGGACTATCGCTATCAAACATCAATTCAAGATGTATGTCGAATGTGGGGCATGAGGTGCCACCTAAAAACGTGCACTCACACCATGATAATAATGTAGCTTGTGAGGCGGACGATATTATAGAAGTAGGCTCTTCCAGAAGAGCCCACACGTCACTAAACTATGGCCCTGGCTCTTCAAGTAGCCGTTGGGGCTTGTTACAAAGACTACAGCCTGTGCGTCACAAGAATATCGAAACTTATTCTATTGTGACAGAGGACTCCGCAGATGGCAGAAACATATGTCAACGAGCAATTACCAGACAATATTCCAAGCAGATTGATCTCCACTTCTCCATAAATATGTGGGATGCTCATTTACATCATATCCTGTATGGTCTAGGGCTCTTCGGAACCATATTCACTTACTATTTCCAATGGTATACCATGCCCTTTCACTTTTTCACTGCTGTTTGCATGTTTATGATAGTAACAGACTCACCATTCATCATCAATCGTCCAAAATTGAAGAAGTTTGCCCACCCGGTCATTTGTTCGGTGGCATTGACCTGGTTAGTGATGCTGATCTCCGTGATGATCAAGCACAGAGATATAGCCTACTTCATACGCGACCTCAGGAGTTACAAGACGGGTCGCACGTACCTGCACCTGTTCGATACCACCAAGTATGGCTACCATCAGTGGCCCGGAGCTGGTGACATCTTTTCAAGTTGCATGGACGTATCCATCGTTGGATTATCTTTGCCAATGTACACATACCGCAAAGATCTGAAGAAACACTTCTTTAGCATGATACCACCCATCGTGCTCTTCACTGCAGCTTCCTTACTACTATATCCCATCATCTGCTACAGGATCGGCATATCCTCCAGGCTATCTATCGGCTTCGCCGGAAGAAGCGTCACTTTAGCCTTGGGGACTCCCATGGTAGCAAACCTAGAGGGCAACCAGACGGTGATGGCTGTGACTACGGTAATGAGCGGAGTGCTCGGTGCTTTGACAGGCGGGTGGATGCTCGATTTCATACGAGTGCCAGAAGAAGATTATGTTACTAGAGGCTTAGCACTCGGATGTAATTGCGGTGCCATAGCCACCGCCTACTTGCTCGGTGTCGACAGAAGGGCCGCTGCCATAAGCTCACTTTCATTTGTTTTCTACGGAGCACTCATGGTCATTTTGAGCGCAATAGGCCCCATTAAAGATTTTGTACACGAACTGGTCGGCCTGAACTAAGAACTGACGTCTCAAGATGCGCTTTTTTTGCACGGAAAGCACTGCCTTCCTATGAAAGGGTCCTAACGATCCTTAGAAACGCTTGGACTTTCCTGGCCAAGGTTCTTGTCTTCTTGATAATATTCATTTTTTTAATTCATAGTCTCGAGACCAAGTACTTAGGCTCGCCTTTTGACGATGACATGTTAAGGGCCGTGAAAACCACAGGGAATTGAAAAAACATCATCTTGGAAAGGTTTTTGAATACTAGAAGCATAGGTTCCTGATCGGAGTGTCTTTGTGTTGGTTCATTACCAAGATTGAAGGCCAGGCTTAAAGTGTTAGAAATTAGAAGGGGGAAACTTGTGATTGAAGCGCCGCAGTTCGATTTAAGAGACACAACAGAAAAAAGACTGATCGATTGACTGGAAAGTTAGTCAAGAATCCGAGATATGGGCTCCGATGAAGATAAATCTCCTCGCAGTAACTCTGTTAAAAGAAGTAGGTCAATAACCGGATCTTTGAAAGGCATTTTCAAGGGCAGTAGCAGCTCGGCAGCTGGCAGTGCAAGTAATCAAGCATTGGTCTCTGGTCCAGCTAATGAAGCTGCAGCTACAAATTTGAAGAAGAACAGTGGCAGATTAGGGAATATTACCAACAATAAGGAGGCTGAATTGAGTTGTTCTAGGGGAGCTCCTATTCCGGCTCCTAAATCTCCACCTGGGGGAAGACTTGGTCTTCCAAATCTGGCTAAGCTGTCACTGTCGCAGGGTTCACATGGATCTATTTACGAAGGCGAGCGTGTTTCTCGACGTTCAAGTCCCAATGAGGAGGAAAGTTATAGCAGAAGTCGATCTTCGGCAGAGAAAGTAAGCGATGATGAAGCCAGAGGTCATTCAAGAGAAGGTAGATCGTTTGCCAGACAACAGGAGAGCAGGGCGAGTATCCCAGCTCAGAACCCAGAGCAGAGTGATAGCGTGCTAATTGATTCAGTACTCGAAAACGGTGATAAGGAGTTTTCGGGAGAAACCAACTCAGGTTCTGCACCACGCCTGGGCCGTGCTCGGGCTAATAGTTCTGTTGGGAGGTCTGGCTCTCTGAAAAGGATGGGATCTACGTCTTCTTCCTCATCTTCAAACAAGATTTACACTGCAGCTAGAAACCGTGCTGATACGTTTAGTGCATCCAGTTTGCCCCGATTCTCCGAGATGGAGTCTAAATGCATTCTGCAAGTGGACAATTTCAAGGTTTTTGAGAACGGCCTTCACGAGCATTGTCTAAAGGTAACTTCATTGGTCTCAGACTCCAACGATGGTTCAGATTCTGTGCCCAAGCCAAAATCCGGTTTCTCCCTATCGGGCATATTCAAACCTCATAAAGAAGATAACCAGTTGGATAATGCTCTATCACTTATACCATCATCCACTTTATCCCTATCCCAAAGATTAGACAGAGCAAGAAACCAGGCTTTAGAGAGTAATGGTGCAAGTATAGACGAAGAGGACAATGACAATGACAATGATCATGATTCAACAAATAGTGAGAGTACTTCTGGGAGAACGCCGAAGATAGTGAACCCAAATGCTGCAGTAGGTGCTGCAGAACTCAAGTTGATTAATACTCTATCGGAAAAGATTCATCGGGGCTTGAACGGGAAGTCATTGAAGACCGAAGGCGAGGAAAAGAGCAAGAAAGACTGTCCAACCACTTTCCACGAACAATATGGTAAAGCTATTGGTGTCATAGGACATGGAGCTTATGGTGTTGTCAAGATTTGCGCTAGATCAAAGACAGCAAAGGATGTTGCACCATTTCCCACTTATTCAAATGGGAAGAGATTATTCTTTGCAGTTAAAGAGCTCAGGCCGAAAGCTACGGACCAGATTGAAAAGTTCAGTACCAGAATAACTTCCGAGTTCATTATTGGACATTCTTTGAGCCACTGCCACAAGAGAGGCGATAAACTAGCGCCAAACATATTGAAAGTGCTGGATCTCTTGGAAACTCAAAGCACGTTTGTTGAAGTGATGGAATTTTGTCCCTCTGGTGACTTGTATAATCTTCTGACAAGAAAGTCCAAGAACGGTACCGCATTGCATCCTTTAGAAGCTGATTGTTTCATGAAGCAACTTTTACATGGTGTTCAGTTCATGCACAGTCATGGTGTGGCGCACTGCGATCTTAAACCAGAGAATATCTTGTTTTACCCCGATGGGTTACTGAAGATCTGTGACTTTGGTACCAGTTGTGTGTTCCAAACTGCATGGGAAAAGCAGGTTCATTTTCAATCAGGAACGATGGGATCCGAGCCCTATGTTGCTCCGGAAGAGTTCATTCATGGTAAAGAATATGACCCGCGATTAGCTGACTGTTGGAGTTGTGGTATTGTTTATTGTGTCATGGTTCTCGGTCACTATCTCTGGAAGGTCGCAGTACGCAGCAGAGATACCCTCTACGATTCTTTCCTGACCGAAATGGCGGAGCATAAAGAATTCCCTGTTTTTGAGGAGATGAGACATGTTAACAATGAGCTGAACCGCTTGAGGAAGATAGCTTTGTACCAAATGATACAAGTGGACCCAACCAAGAGAATTACCGTTGATGATCTACTCCGAACGGCCTGGATGAGACGCACAAGATGCTGCGTTTTCTACAAACCAGCAGATAGAGAGAAATGAGAAATTAACGTATATATAGAACTATTATGAATAGTGATTGCATTCAATCTATTTACAGAGTGCTGGACAAGTATGCATGCTACGGGTGATCATACAACCCTACTTGCCAGCGAGCATATCTTATTGTATCCCTTTTCCCTCAATTCCCTGCCAACACATCCATCATTAGCCATAATTCTTGTTCCCAGTGGTTCTCCGGTATTCTTGTTTATCAACACACACGCATTGTCACCAAAGGCCACTGTAGATCCATCTTCTCTCTGCATATTTCTCTGCTTCGTGCGTACCACGATCCCATGAACAATGTCACCTTTCTTGACTCTATTGGTGTTTGAGGTACCAGTAATGTTTTGTGTCAATGGTTTGGCCTTCTGCACAACGCAAACGATCCTATCACCAATTCTACCTGGTGATTTTGGTGATCCTTTTTTCAGCACTTTGATACATTCTGCGAGCTGCGCTCCAGAGTTGTCAATGACTTTCAGCATAGATTTCAGATAGATCATCTTGACAATCGAGCTTGGTGGATTACTTACTCGACTAGGCTTAAGCTAACCCTCCAAAAGACCACGCTCTTGGTTCTAGTTGACTGACATTTTTCAATTCTAGATCCGTTGATCGTGACGAATCTGACAATGCTAAGGTTTGACGTTAAATACTGTAATTATACAACGGAAGGCAGTTTCATTAGGTCTTCCTTGAGTGATGTTTCGATCTTATTAAGCTCCCAACGCTCATTCAAATCGCTGGAGAGGCACCCCACAATCGCGTTGAACAACCCTGTAAAATGCGGTCTATCTTGACTTTGCTGCTCTGCGGTGTCGAGCACTTCTGTTTCGACGTGACAAACAATTTTGAGGGCCCTTCTATCAAATTTGCCCGACATGATCATGGCTCTCATTCGAGGCTCATACTCGTGCTTAAATGGCAATTTTCCTGTGAGCATAGTGTATAGCGTAACGCCCAAGGCCCAAATATCAGCCGAAGGGCCGAGAGGTGGCGGGGACGGCTCTAGGAGCTCTGGTGCAGCATATGGCAATGAACCTATGTGAGAATGGGGGTCTGGTCCGATATTACGGGCTTCCTCATCTACTACTCGGTGAGGTGATGTCATATCCAAGGTAGGTGTCAGTGTTGTGCTTTGCGAAGCGATCTGCCGGAGTGATGGGAAACTGGCATTTCCCATGCGCGCACTCGTTAAGGAAGGTCCAAATGTTTTGGGCAGAGAACTGATTCCCAGCGGAGTATCATCATGAGTCAACTTCTTGTTCTTTATTATTCTATGCAGTTTGGTCATGCGGTGGCCGTAACGCAGACCCGAACTCGACCTAGACCGATGAATAGGTACATTCTCCGCGCTTTTCTCAGAGACATCCTTCTTTTCGAAGTGCGCAACCATTTTAGAAAAGTTACCTCCTTCAAAATTTACTGGCGAGGGGTCTGCATTCGATTCATCGTCAACAGCCACCCTGTCAAAATGCCTGTAGTGACAACTCATTCCGAAATCACAGAGGAAAACCTTCCATTTCTTTCCGTTGGATTGTTTTTCCAAGAGACAGTTTTCCAGTTTGACATCTCCATGAGCGACGAACTTCTCGTGCATGTACCTTAGTGCCGCCGTGATCTGCAGGGACAGCATTATAGTCAGTCTACATCTGTCGACGAGATCAATTTTAGAAGTGTCGTATTCGCCCCACGAGATCACCAGGTCGTACAGCGTTCCATCGTGAATTCTTTCTGTTAAGCAGTACATTGCATAATCGTCGTGCAACCTCCATTGTATCAGCCTAAGTATATTTGGATGGTGAAGCTCTTTCCAAACTGAGACTTCCTTCATGACCTGATTCTTGACTTTGAAGTTACTTCTGAACCTTACTATTTTCATAGCTTTCACAACACCAGTCTCCACGTTTTGACATTCACGTATCATCCCCCAGGCACCAAATCCGATCACTCTCCCCAGGCTATAGCCCATGATTTCCATACCTTTGTCATCTGGCCGACCGCTGCTGACACTGGGTGCAGTGGTAAGTCCAGCTGGGGAAAATGAGCTTAAAAACTGCGAGGCCACGGACCCATGCCGCGACTTGACCGTTGCTGCAGCTGCAGGTAGCGAATTTTTGCTAATCGATGTACTACTCTTTGTAGTTCTTAACATGAATTTTTTTATCAATGACATCAAAAGCTTATAATCCTTATCAGGAAGCATATCTAGGATCACTTTTTTCCTTTGGGAATATGGCATGAACACGAAATCCGGAGGCAGTTTCCCCATAAGTTCCAAAACTTCCTCTGGTGTCATTTTCAATTCCGCTATTATCGACACGGTGCTATCTGGCAAGTACGTCAGGGACGAAGACGCTGAGTTGAAGGACTCACAAACAGAAGTTTTTCTCCTGGAAATCTTCCTTGGCTGGAAAAACGTACCAGAAGGTCCATGCCTGTAACCGTCCGCATCACTTGCATTTGTCGTTGAATTTCTCATACTTTTCCCTACACCGGTGGCTGATAAAGGCGTCATCATTGATACGCTATTAGATGCATTCGGCAGCGGGATAGGTTCTACCTGGGCATGAGATGAATCAAACACATATGAACTATTAGGGCTCACACTGCTGCTGGTGGGCTCGCGGCCCGTACTCCAAGTGTTAGTTCTCGTTATGTCACCAATAAACCTTGTAGGTGTCGCATTGAGGCTACTATTCGTCAGTTTTTGAGACAAAGCCGCAGGAGGAGACCCATCATCGCTTTGCCACCTCATTACAGCCTCTGCAAAGTCAAGATCTGGAATATACTCGTCCTGCATATCATCAAATCCGAGATCCTGATTCAGCGAAAGCCTTCTTTTCCTCGAACGTTGTAACTCATCCCGATCCTCTGTGCCACTACCAGGAATCGGTCGATGCTTCAAGTCGTCATAAATCCTTGATCCAGTGACCTGATCGAAGTTAGCCCTCTCATTTTCCGAGTAAACCCTCACCAGCGATGACCTTGAAGAGCTCTCCGCGCCCATCCTGTACACCCTCTTTGGCTCAAAATACAATTCCCCATCCAGAGTGCTGTCTCCAGTCTCTGTTGGCGATACCACCGAGCCCATAGTACCCTTTTCACTCACTTCATGATCCCGCACAGGCAGTCGCTCAGTGGAAGACATCTCAATCTTACCAAGTCAGCTCAGACTCCCAACTCCAAATCAACAATCGAGACCACTTACAGACACCCACTGATCTTTATGTACTTTTACCACTCGCTGTGGAGTGACCTGTTATCAGGTCATCTCATAAGACTTCTAACCAAAAGGACCCCTAAGCAACACCACGTGAACACCTGCAACCTGCAGACCTCCAAACCTCCTCCAATTCGTGTCCAAAATCTTTGTATCTTTAAACATGATCCTATAAAGACTTCCTATATACGCATACCTCTACTGTAGGAGGTATACCATGCTCGCTGCGTCCTGTGGGAATAAATAATAAAGTAAGCTGGGACAACCAAGTCCCTCAAACGTTCACACGTTCCAATTCTTCTCTACCAGCCTTGGTGTACAAGAACTCGTTGTAGTCCCTGGAGTTAACCCACCAAGCCCAGTAAATGCCTGCTGGCAAAGCCACGTATAGGACCTGGCTCTTGAATCTTCTAAAAAGGTTGAAAACAGCAGCGTTGAAGGAACCAGCCAATGGTCTCTGGGCGTATGGTGACACGGCGTATGAGGTAATACCTTTCTGAGCTGGGGAGCCCATGTGACCCCACCATCCCATGTAAGTCTTAGCACTTGGAGGTCCACCCATCTTTGATCTAGTTTTGTAGTATTTGTTGTCTAGTCGCCTTGGCAAGCTATAGATTCCTGTAGGTCGTCTTGTTTATAAACGATGAGTGTCTACCAGTTGGTTGAAATGGTTTGAACAGGCCGTTCCTTGGTGAGTGCATCTACAAACCGAAAAGGCCGGTGAAGTTTCTAGGATACCGCGTTTTGATTGGCTCAGAGCCGAATGTCACGAAACACGTCTAAGTAATTGGTATATAGTAAGAGTGCTAACTAGCGATGATTCCAGTTGCTGGCCAAGAAGCACTGGCCGACTCTTGTGGGTGTCTATTTGCTTCTCTTGTAGACTTTGTTTAGGAAGGCTGTTAGGACTTCAGCCTTGAAGCCGCGCGACTCATCGGTCTGAGCGATCTTCGCCTTGAGCTCGCGAGCGACTTTGTCCTCGTACTCGCGGTAATGGGTCTCGATGTCAAGGTCGTGGAACAGCTTCTTGCACTTGGCTTCGCACTCAGCGTCCTTTCTACCGTAATTGTCGTCTAGGACCTTTCTCTGTTCAGGACTGGCGAGCTTTAGGGCCTTGTTAACGACCCAGGAGCACTTGTTGTCCTGAATGTCGGTGCCGATCTTGCCGATCTGCTCAGGAGTACCGAAGCAGTCCAAGTAGTCGTCCTGGATTTGGAAGTACTCACCGAGTGGGATTAGGACATCGTGAGCTTGCTTCAAGTCCTTAGCGTCGCTCACGCCGGCAACGTACATTGCTAGAGCCACAGGCAAGTAGAATGAGTAGTATGCAGTCTTGAAAGTGACGATGAAGGAGTGCTTGTCCAAGGAGAACTTGGTTAGATCGACTCTGTCCTCTGGGGCGGTGATCAAGTCAAGCAATTGACCCAATTCGGTCTGAAAAGTAACATCGTGGAACAACTCGATTAGGTCAACGTAGTATGGCTCTTGCTTGAAGTGTTTTTTCAAAAGCACGTAGATGGCGGCCTCAAGCATGAAGGCGTCATTGATAGCGATATCGCCAACGTCTTTCACACGGTACCAACATGGCTGGCCTCTTCTTGTGATAGATTGGTCCATCATGTCATCGGCAACCAGGAAATAGGCTTGCAACAATTCAACACACCAGCCTAAAAGAGCGACTTTCTTGTAGACATCTGCTGGTAGCTCTTCGGCGGACTGATAGCCCTTCAAGATGGCATAGGTGTCTACTACAGACAAACCTCTGTTCAACTTACCACCTGGAGTATTGTAGTTCAACGAATCCTCGTACCATTTAACAGCTTCGGCTGGCATACCATAGGCAGCAAGGGCGTCTTTCAGTTCCTGAACCAGTTCAGGAAACTCACCAACAAATTTAGCTCTAACACTCTCTTTGGACATTATCAAGGATGGCAATTGACCGTTTTAAACAACAATTGGTGGTAAGATGATTTCCAGGACAATGCTGTGTTTTAAACCTTTTCATCGTTCGACTCTATTTTTTTTCATGCATAAACGGTTGCTCGCTTAAGATGCAATTTCCAATATGGCGAAAATTATACTGTACATGCTATTTCTATATAAATCAGCGTACTGATCTATGCTTTTAATATCTCTTGGAACGTCTGCTCTTACCAGGTCTTGCAGACTTTCCCTTCATCTTTCTTTGTGAGAAACCGGTGACATCGGCTGAGGAGTCTGCATCATTCTTTCTCTTGAATCTCTTCATACCACCACTACCATACTTGGCATCCTTGGCGGCCCTCTTGTAGTTAGGCTTACGTCTATTGTTGTCGTCGGTGGCTTCTTCGATACCCACATCGAAATCATTATCACCAATCTCACTCTGCTTTCTCTTCTTCTTGAGCGATTTGATCTTGTCTAAAGTTTCTCTCTTTTCCAATTGACGTTTCTGGAGTGTGGCCACTTGCACCTGTTTTCCGAATTTCTTTAGTTGTCTTTGCTTTCTGGCTTCTTCACGGGCTTTCTTTTCACTTGCCTCTACAACCAGCTTGTTCTTAACCTTGTCCATTTGTTCATCGTTCTTGACCATTTCTGCGAAATAATCGAGCGGTCTCTTGAAAGGAACTTTTAATCTAGCCAGGTGTTCACGGGCCTCAAGGACGGCGTCCAAAGATTGTTTATAAAATGCCAGTTCTCTCTCAGTGTCGTCGTAGATGTCCTTGATGCCTTCGTCTGTGTTTGCTGAAGAAGTCACCGATTGATGTTCCTGGAAAGAGTGCTTCTTCCATGGAAGTTTGATTCTCTCCAAAGCGTGTTTCATTGCCTTCACATTGTTAGTCGTTAGCTTGTGATGAGGAACGACATCAGCGTCAGAATCGAATTCCACGTCAGACAACGCAACGTCTTCTTCTTCTTTCTCCTCTTCCTCACCTTCCACATCATCCCCTTCATCATCGTCTTCTTCGCTTTCTGAATCACTCTTAGCAAGTCTATCGAAATCTAAACCTCTTTCCTCTTCTTCTTCCTCGTCTTCTTCTTCATTGTCTTCCTCATCCTGAGCCTCTTCCGTCTTCTTCGCTTCTTCTAGCTTCTTCATCTCCTTCTTGAGCTTCCTCTTCTCCTTCTTGGACAAAGCCTTGCTCTGATATTCCTCGGTGACTGTAACCGAACTATCTGTTCCAACCTCGACACTTTTTTGCCCAGAAGTGACCACAGCAGGGGCAACTTTCTCACTAACTTTCTTGATCTCAACCTTCGCAACTTTCGCCATGATTCCCAGCTCAACTAAAGTTGCCAACAACTGCTGAACTGCTTCTGAATCAACTGTAGCATAACTTTTACTTCATCTCATCTCATCGCATCTCATCGCGGTATGAAAATTTTCAATATCGCTTCATACGCCGTAATTTACCAGGCTCGAAGTAACATTCTAAGCATCTCTATACAATACCAGCGAGAGCTGTAGCCACCATTCTGACAACACGAGCATTCAAGCATGAATCTTGAACTCCTAAAGACTCTGATTCGAGTATCGTCATTGCCTGGACCGGCATCCTTGCTTCTTGGGTGAAGGAGACGTCGAAATGTGCTGCAAAAGTCTTGACTAAGCTAAGACTTTCTTAACCAGACCCAGCAACCTAGTAAGCGGCCCAGAAGCGTATGATGGGCTAGTCTTGTATATGTTCCTTAGTCACTTGTCCTGTCAGACCGGGTGACGGCATCGCGAGGACGCGTATTCCTAGCCTATCAACTTATTGAACATCGAGCAGTAACTAGTAACTCGCAATCTGTCATCGGAGGCCTGTGATCACTAGCTTTTGCCTGCAGATGAGTAGTGTTGTTAATAAGAGTGGGACCCGCTTCATTCCAAAGCTTAAGCAGCGTAGACTTTTGTCTGCTGCTTCCAAGAAGAGCACAACTACTATCACTCCTGAAGGAACGAAGATAACGAAGGACATAATTGACAGCCAGAGTGATACGAAAGTTGATAAGGAAGAATCTAAGCACGACTTGGAGGATGACACGGGCGCCACCGCAGTTGAGGAAGAGGACGAAGACGATCCTAAGGCGTTTTCACAGCTAAAATTGAATGCGTCGCAGACAAGCACTCAAATTACATCTAACCAGGCGGCTCAAGAACATCGGCGGTCCAGCAGGCTTGACTCTTTAAACAATAATCAGACTGCGAAGCCAATTTTCAAGCCAGATTATCTAGAACCAGCTGCTGGTACCAACGGTCGAAGATTGTCCACTATTAGTAAACCTAACGTAAAAAAAGTGAGGATCAATACCATTGCAGAGAAGGACTCCACTCTGCAAACTTTGAAAAAGAGGAGAATGTCTATTAGAACCTCAATCTCCAAAAAGTCTGGGTCTGCCCATAGAATCAGTGTGGTCTCTCGCAGAGCTTCACCAGATAGTGATGTTCATACAGCGACGGCCATCTCAGATCCAAATGGGAGCTCTTCACAGCTTTTCCAGAAGACAGATAGTCTGTATGAGAAATACACAATACGAAATCTTAAGGAAATTCCCAAAAACATACAGGACACAGACTCCGAGCGATATCTAGTGGATGAGGAGGAGTTTACAATGGCTGAGCTTTGCAAGCCGAAATTACCCATTGGTGAAATATCTGAAAACTTCGAAAGGGCAAAATTGGCTGGGAAAGCCAAATTCGAGAAACGGAAGCAACGCCGTGAATTGAGAAAGAGGGCGCGTGAGGAGTTCAAGTCTATCAAGTCGTTGAATGAGGAAGAAGAGGAGAGAGAACTGGACGAGCGTAAGAAGGCGGCAGAAAAATTACTCAATACAGAAGTACCGGAGGCCAGTCAGGGTTCTCATACCGCAATCCAACTGAGGTTGAATCCTGATGGTACCATGGTGGTCGATGAAGAGTCCATTGTTGTGGATAGACACAAGAATGCAAGCTATTCAAATGCCCACAAGGTGAAACTTGACGAAAATCCGTTCGAAAACTTACACAACTCGGGAACTTACGGTAAGAACATGTACACAGACCCCTGGACTACAGATGAGCTTATTCAGTTTTACAAAGCTCTTTCTATGTGGGGAACAGATTTTAACTTAATAGCCCAAATGTTTCCTTACAGAACAAGAAAGCAGGTAAAGGCCAAGTTCATTAGTGAAGAAAGAAGGCATCCGGTTACAGTAGAGTTAGCTCTGCGATCCAGGCTACCACCCAACTTCGAGCAGTATTGTGCGGAGACCAAGAAAGAGATAGGCACAGTAGAGGCTTTCCACGAGAAGATAGAGAAATTGAAGGAACAACACGATGAACATATGAAAGCCATTGATAGTGCTAAGGCAAATGCCAAAGAAGAGGATGCTCAGAATACGAAGAATTTACATAATTCTGAGAAAAAGACTTCTGGTGGGTTCAGGACAGATCAAGTGAGGGCGTATCGCAAATCAGAGATTGTCTTGGGGACAATCGATGACCTCAAAGTTCATCCTTCTCAACAGGTTGAGGAGGAGCAGAATCTTAGATAAACGTTAGGATAGTTCATTATATTCTGTATAACTGTTTAACGTGAACATAAACGCGAGTTGTTGAGGGAGCGAAGTAACAATTTTCAGCAGCAGATCACCAGTATCTAATAGAATAAAATGCCATTGAAGGTGACCACTAAGGTTCGAAGGAAGTACTCTCTATCCACAGCTCGAAGCAATAACCAGGCATGGGTGAAGTTTACGGTTAGGCCTAGTTCTAATAGAACTCAGCTCATCATCAGAACGATGACTTTCATCATTCTCAACATAGCTACTGTGCTGTTAATTGGGAAGCAAGTGACGTGGAACCAATTTACAAGAAAGCTTGTTATGCTGGCAGTATTTTTCTTCAGTCTTGCCTTCTCAAGAAGGCCAACTGTCGAGTCCTTCACAGTTTACCGAGACTACGGAGTTCAAGTGACCAAGATCAAGGGTTTACTAGTCTTCCCAGAAAAATGGAGTAATCGCTGGCTGGCACAGAGCAAGTTTATTCCCAGAGATCAGATTCTTGACATCGTAATCAATGAAGGTTTTGTCAGAGGCTTCCAGGTTGTTTTTTATCTGGCCGTAATCGTTAAAGAGTCAAAAAAATTGGAACTGCTCTTCTCAGTATGTTTTGAAGCGCTTTTTATCAACCCAAGAGTCAATTACTAACCGTCTAACAGACAACAAGGCCTACACTAGAGGATCAAAAGGTCATCTACAATATGTCGAGAGAATGTCTTTATGCTGGAAAGAAGCGCTTCCATGTCTAGCGCCGCGCGCCCAGATGAGAGTGAAAAATTCGACGAGCTGGTTCTGAAGAGAGAACCAGGCAGAGAGCCTAACGCAGTCGAGTTGGTCATTTATCGAAATGGGTAGAAAACTCAAGGGTAAGTCAGGCCATCAAGGTTTGAGAGCTACGCTTCAAAGACACCAAAATTTGCAGAAATTGAGGCAGCTTCATAAGAGGAAGGAAGAGAACAAGAAGTTGCAAAAATCACAACCTAATGCTCAGGTAAGGAAGAATCAACAGTTGCAAAAGCTAAGTGAGGAAAAGTTTGTGCCTTTCAAACAAGATGAGACTTTGTTGTTGGTCGGAGAGGGTGATTTTTCGTTCACTCGATCTTTGATCGAAGAAGGATACATGAAAGCTGAAAACCTGATTGCTACCAGTTTCGATACTTCTTCTGCTGAATTGGAACTCAAGTATCCTCATTCGTTCAAGGAGAACTACGCTTTCCTTGTCGAGAACAAAGTCAAAGTATTTTTCAACATTGACGCCACAAACCTGATCAAATCGTTCGACTTATCCAAGAGAACACCTTGGACTAAAGTTTTAGGTCCATCATGGAGGAATAAAAGTTTGCAAAACATTATCTTTAATTTCCCACATACCGGTAAGGGTATCAAGGATCAAGATCGTAACATCGCGGAACACCAACAGTTGGTTATCGCGTATTTCAGGAGTTGTAAGAAGCTTTTTGAACTAGTGAATACACCAATTTTACAAAGCAGAACGTCTTACAATCAAGGATATAACTCCTCCGAAGGGTATGGTGGTCTCTCACCCGAAGGATACGGTAAAATCATACTATCTGTGTTTACAGGTGAGCCATACGACTCTTGGATGATCAAGAGTTTGTCAAAGGATTGCAACCTGTGCGTACAGAGATCTCATAAATTTCAGTGGAACCTTTACCCACAATACCACCACAGACGAACCAACAGCGAACAGGACACCACCAAACCTGCAGAGGAAAGAGATGCTAGGATATACATATTCCACAAGTTTGAGCGTCCAACAAACCAAAAAAAAGCTCATGATGACGAAGAGGAATAATAGGTCAAATCATTAAACGTGAATGTAATATATACCTCATGTTGGATACATAGTGATAAACTCACTCTCTGAATAGATTTTTTTATCTATGGGGTCCATAACTTCAAGGTCTTTCAAGTCAGCCAAATTGGCACGGTTCAAAGCGTTTGCTAACGTTTTCAATTTCTTGGCATCGTAAATGTTACCATTCGGTAGCATTACTGGATTCTCGAAAAGCTTTGATTGGGTATGGTGGGCATAGGGCAAATCCTTTGCAATCGGCGCAAATTCATCGCTACACACAGGACAAGTTGTCGTTAGCACGTCCTTCTGCAGATATTCATCGAGTGCTGGGCTTTCAGAAGTCGATGGTTCTCTTTTATGCAGACATTCCTTCGTTTTTAGGGTTGAAATACCTAGCGATAGATACATCAACAGCGGTTCGCTGTGCGATATACCATACATCGAATAGTATTCCTTAGTGAAAAGCTCGTTGAGGGTAGACCACCTTTTACTGTCCAGCAAATTAGTGTAGCGCGCAAAATCCATATTACCATCATGCTGCGTAAAAATGACTTTGCTGACGGTAGGTGGAGGTGCCTTTGTCGTAACGCTATTCCTGCGGAAGAAATACTGGAACATTTCATCACGAGACTGCAAGTTTGATGGTGCAAAGCTTCGTGACATTTCACTGTCGTTTGTAGTAATGATTTGTGGATCGATCGATTCATCCACGGAAGTCATGGGCTGTTGTTGCTGACAGCTGTTAATGAAAACCAACAAACCCGAAGCCAGCTTCAGATCTGCATAGTTACTTTCGGTAAATTGAAGCAGAAAGTTCTGGAAACAACCGATGGCACCTTTGTAATCACGTAATCTTAGCAATTCAACATACTCTTGCAATCTCGCTTCAAACTCCAAGAAAGAGCAATTTCTCTTCAAAAAAGTCCTGTTCTCACCGATCCAGTGTAGTAAGGGCTGCAAGTCGTGGTCCTCAGTGAGAGACTTGGAGATCCTATTACCCGCTAACAGTATATCGTAGTCCAGCAAACGATTTAACTCCTGCTGCTTCAGGAAGACAACTCCTGGGTTCCAATACTTCTCATCGACAAGCGCAGCATTTCTCGTGTCTTGCTCGTGACAGGATTTGACTTGATCATTCCTAATAAGGTAGTCCGCTATAAGAACGTTTGTATATTTCTGATACCAATCGGTTAGTCGAGACACATCCGTGGTCACTTTGGCATTTTCCAGTTCCTGGAAGAATTCCAATCGGGCTTCAATCCTCTCCAAAAGCTTCAACTCCTCTTCTGCCCTCTTATTTATCTTCTTTTCAAAAATATCCACCTTCTTTATGATCTCATTCAATTTGGCTAATGCCAGCTTATCATGCTCCAAATCATCTGAGTCTAGTGAGGCATCCAGCTCTTTGAAGAGACCATTCAAGATGGCTGATTCCTTCTCTACCAATTTGTGCACTTGTCGGACATTCCTCCGTATCAACTCATGCGGTATATGAAATAGCTGCTCATTGAGCTTCAGATGGAAATCGGTACTGGGCTCGTTAATCAGCGTAGACATAGTGTCCTCGATCAAATCACGTACCTGATGCTATTGCTTAGTTATGAGCACCCTTGTATCGATTTATGATAAGTGTCTTATCCCAAAGAACGAAAAACATCACTTAGTTACAGTTAACTTCTTTAATGAACTTGGTATATACAAAGGGCAATGGAATAAAGCGTATATAATTATGACATGGAAGCAAGCTTGCCAATGACAGCCTGCGTGAATTCAGTAGTGGAGGCAGAGCCACCGATATCCGGGGTGGTAGTTTTACCTTCAGCGATCACCTCGTGAACTGCGTTAGATATCCTGGACGCAGAAGTTTTCAACCCCAAGTGATCCAACATGAGAGACGCAGATAGCATCATAGCAGTCGGATTGGCAATGTTCTTATCCTTGATGTCAAGACCCACGTGACGGGAACCAGGTTCGAATACCGCATATTCACGACCATAGTTGGCACCAGCGACCAGACCGGGCCCGCCGATCAAAGCGGCTCCGATGTTACCCAGGATGGTACCGTACATAGATGGTGTGACGAGAACGTCAAATTGATGTGGCTTGGCCACGGTCTGCATAGATGCGTTGTCGACGATAATCGAGTTGACATTAACGTCAGGGTACTCTTCCTGACCGATACGGGTCACCACGTTACGGAACAATCCATCACCGAGCTTCATGATATTGGCCTTGTGCACAGCGGTAACTGCTTGACGGTTATGCTTCTTGGCAAAATCGAACGCAAACCTTGCAATACGCTCAGTCTTAGCCTCGGTCATAATCTTCAACGACTCGACAACACCGGGTACAGACTCGTGTTCCAGCCCAGAGTACTCACCTTCTGTGTTTTCACGAATAACCACCAAGTCAACGTCTGGGATCCTGGTCTTGACACCTGGAATTGACTTGAACAATGCTACGTTAGCATAAATGTCCAAATGTTTACGCAGAGCAACGTTCAACGAACCCTTGCCCGCCTGATCCGCGGCAGAAGTGTGCCAAATACCCTTCAAACCGACTTTGTTACGCTTTAATGACTTCACAGCGGCCGCAACTCCCTCTTCGTGGTCCAGCCCAGAGATATCGACCAGATCCCAATCAATGGGCAGGTTCTCAGCTTCAAAAACAGAAACCACAGAGTCGGTAACTTCCTTACCAACACCATCACCTGGGATCAACGTGACCACGAACCTACCACCATACTTCTTGGGCAGCACCTTCTCCGTGCTCGCCACAGTAGCAAACGTTCTCTTGGCAACAGCAGTTCTAAGCATTTCGTCTATCGAGGTTCTTCCCACTCCTTTGGCTCAGATCTTTACGCCCGACAATCACTGCAAAGGCATATCTATCCATATATATACATACATATATATATGTATATAAATATCTGGGTCCTCACGTCACGGGTAGGGACTTGTGCTACCTCCAGCTGATCAAACTGCCTGCAAGAAACACGCTCGGTTGCAGCTGTGACTTGCCGCTCCATTCACGGAGGCGAGAAGGGATGCGACCGCATTTCTGGGGCCTTCGGCGCCGACATCGGCCCGGCAGTGGCGTGACTTTCACGTGAATTCGGTGTCCGAGGTCGGCAAGCTGTCCGATAGGGTTACCCGGGTTATGTATGGACAAGCTAGCAGACTTTAACCAGACTCAAGAGGCTGATGAATGAAAAGTGCAACAGAAGGAGTAGGAGTAATGTACCCTAGATCAGGATGATTGAGCAAGAAGCGTTGGGTGCTTATCGGTGTGTTGTGAGAGCGTTAGTACGTACAGACCGCAGAGCGCGGATCGCGCAACGGGCAGAACAGCGACGTAAAGAGATCGCGTTACTCACTTACAAGAGAATGAACATCGTCCGAGAGCAAAACACGACCAAGGATGCGGTTCAGAGGGCTAAGCTGTTTAGAGATTTGCAAAGGCTGAATAAAGAAGTGGAAGTCTTGAAAAATGAGAAAATCGACCGCAATAGGCGGCTGCTGTTTGCCGCAGACACGTCGATCGTGAGGCAGAGCCTAGTTCAGGGCGAGAGGCCGCGGATGTTGCAGCACTTGCGGGACGTGGCGGCGTTCCTCAACAACCAGCGAGAGTACGATGAGCTAATTGAGCGTTACAACGGTGGTTCCAAGTTAAGTCAGAGCGAAAACGTCCGGAGAACCGCCGGAAAGGTTGGTTTACAGGTCCCCTTCTGATGGCACCCCCACTAGGGCCAACGCTTGCGATCTTGTGTAGCAACTCTTCCACATCGCACTGTACGACCACGTCAGGTTGGCGGCTCCTTGTAAATAGCCTGTGTACTTGTTGAACTGCTCACTCATGTGACCGCCCTTGCTCACATGTTCCCGGACTACGTCGAGGAACGATTCACCCAAGTCGAAGATCGACAGCATGGTCTGCGTAAACGCTGGGGTGCCCCATGGGATAACTAGTTGGTAGCTTTGGCCCTTCTGCTCGTCGAATCCGTCGAAGATCAAAGTCCAAAATTCAGATTTCCATTTATCCAGTGGGATCACGAGATCTGACTGGGATTGGTAGCTCTCCAGGATCAAGCGGTAGAGCAGTTCTGATGCATAACATGTGGCTAGAAACCAGGGGTTCCCTTCGGAAGTACCCACACCGTCATATATATCCTCAGGGTACCTGCCTAATGCCACACCAATATTCAAGCTTGCCTTTGGGTGATTGATTGGATAGATTATACCCATGGATTTGACTAATTGGTATAAAGTGTTGAGAACCCCGGAATCTGTAACTCCGAATGGTACTTTGTCCTTTTCATTTCTTGTTAGTAGTGAGCCGATAATAACGGCAATGTCTAGGCCGGACCGTGAGTTTATGATTGAAGGTGTCTCAACTATAAAGTTCTTGTTGGGATTCAGATATCCTGCATCAAAAGTTAAAAACCGAAACATATCCTGGCCACATTTCTGTAAATCGTTGGTTAACGTTGATCGATCAAAAGTATCCCAAGTGTAGTCCTTATGTTCTTGCAAGAATCTCTGACCCATTTTCACGGCCGCATATTGAACAATGGAAGTAAAGAAATGTTTACCATTAATCTCCTCCCAAAGATCAAAGGAATCTTGCTGCCAATGTTGCAGAATAAACTGCATATCCCAATAGACAATCTCTTCAAACAGTTCTCGATCATTGCTAAAGGGTAAATACCCATTCAAGAGTCCCTCACGTCTGCATTGCTCAATCAGATCACTGAAAGTCAAATCCCTTTCGTGCAACTCATCCAGTAAATGAAATATAGCCACTGATCTTAGAGGAGGACCATCATTTTGTGGTCTGCCCCACACATCCAAGAATGGACTGTTATCAACGTTCCATTTGGGTTCACCCAGGCCTTTCAAATTACTTAAGAGATTAAGCTTAACACCTTGCCCCGAAGGATTATCCAGTCTTTGCAAAGCGAAAGAATTGTTGATATATTTCACCACAGTTGCCGCTAAGGTTGCATTCAATACGGTCTCGCGATCGTTGAAAAAACGATTGGTATCAGCGGCAAACAGGTTTGATATGATCGAACGTATGGTAATCGCAGAGTCTCGGACCCACTGGTAAAAATAATCCGGGGAACTTTTTGAGGGCGACGCGATGATCCCGCCTTCAACTACACCTTGCGAAACCAACGAACCATGCTGGAAGTTCGAGTCTGCAACATTCTGTAGCAGATACTGGAATGAGATGTCAAACTGGCTGTTTACCCATTCTGTGAAATTGGTACCGGCCACATCATATGGTGAAACGGGCCTCAGATTGATTCTTCTGTAGTAGTCCCTCCAAGGCGTTGATGTGGGCAGCGCGGCATCGAACGGCTTGAAAAAATCCACAATGGTGATATTCTGGCTTGCAGCTCCAACCCAAAGGGTATCAGATCCCAAAGGCAACGGCAATAGATGGCGATAAGCCCCAAGAACCAACAAGATCGAAACAGTGAGCAAAGAGACCACATAGCCAAATCTCGAGTGGCTGCCAGCTGCTGCAGCAGATCGCTTTTGCATCATCTCAGCGGGGAAAAGGAGGGATCACTATGAAAACTGATCTGCAAAGTAGGCAAGAGCGGCTATCCTACAAAGGTGCAATAAGAAAGGGCCAAGTATTTATACGTTCACGGAGAGCCAACCACAAACTTTCATATCCCATGCTACTGCTCAAGGTGCAAAGAACGGTCCTCGAACCCAGTCTGTCCGTATGCCTGTCGCATCACGAATGCACAAAAGCGTGCTATCGTAAGCTGCAAGCAAAAAAGTCATTTTAAGGGAAGGGGATCTCATCGAATCTTGGAAAAAAAAATCGTACTGAGCGATACAAAACTGCGGGAGCTTGCCTTTGCATGAATGCCGCAAGTGTGAAGTCACGTGGGAGCTTTCCGTGGAATTGAATTCTGATGTCTTATCGGGAAGCACGTGAAACCGCGCGATAGAGCCCGCACGCGTCAAGGTGACGTCAAGGACTGCAGCCGGAGCATGTCACGCGAACGAGGACCGCCACGTTTTAGAGAAGTCGCGAGGATTAATCGCTGAGGTTGGCTTCCCGGGAACGAGCGGGCGTCGTTATTTCTCGAGATTTCCGACAGCCAAAGCGATATCAATCCCACATCTTCAACCGCCAAGTGCATATTACTTTTTCCGTTTGTCATCGGGTTCAACAAACGGTCCTACTCACGGTGACGAAACCATCCTTGAGTATGAAGTCACCGTTAAACAACAATGTTGAGTGATGAGGCACTCTTAGCGGTTTGTCGACCACTTGTAGCTATATAAGCATGGGGAACGGTCAATCTGAGTCGCTCCATTGCGTGAGAAGCCCAAGAAACACACAACGCTCCGCAACAACCAACCAGAAATGATCAGCGACTCTATCTTCACTCTATCACATGACTCAAAGTTGGACGACCTGCTGGCTGCCAACCAGCAATGGTCTAAAGCTATGAACAAATTGCATCCTAGTCTCTTCCCTGAGTTCAACGGCAAGGGCCAGCAACCACACACGCTTTTCATCGGTTGTTCTGACTCCCGTTACAACGAGACCTGCCTCGGAGTGCTTCCTGGCGAAGTGTTTACGTGGAAGACAGTGGCCAACATCTGTGACCCACAAGATTTGACGCTCAAGGCTACTCTAGAGTTTGCCATTAGGTGTCTGAAGGTCAGCAAAGTGGTCATCTGCGGTCACACCGACTGTGGTGGTATCAAGACTTGTCTAACGGGTCAAATGGAGCCACTGAATGAAAAGGAAGGATTGAACTGTCAGCATCTATACCAATACTTGCAAGATATCGATCAAATGCACCACGAAGAAAAAGCACAACTGGCTCAACTACCTACTCTCGATGCCAAGAGTAAATATCTATCACAATGCAATGTCAAGAGACAATTTGCGCGCATCATTGAGAACGACACCGTCAAGACCGCTATAGCGAACAAAGAACTAGAAGTCTATGGTTTGGTATACAACGTGGACTCTGGTCTGGTCGATCCAGTCATCTCAAACTGAGCCACTCTTATACATAGGATTAAAAAATAGGATTAATAACATACAGGTTTATACAGATTAATCAAATTGCTGCATTATAATACATTTAAGCTTTCGCATTGATCGCCGAAACCTTAAGCGACTGCAGATCGCCAAGTTTCTTTTTGTTCAGCCTTTCAGACACCGAAATAGGGGCCAGACTGCTCAATGGCGAACCTTTGAAGAGTTTATTGCTCGAAATGTCAATGCGGCGTCGAAAATTAAGGATCCTGGTCGAGAGCGCAGTGTTATAAAAGTACAGCGTCAATCGCTAGATGACTCGTTACCAGCAAGATTATGGCGGGGAGAGGCTCTAATTATTGCAGATGACAAGGAAGAGCAACGCCAGCATCAAAGTTCCCAATGATTTAGGTACTGAAAGAGGGTTTAAGTATGCTATTCATAACCTTGATCTATCCAGAGTGAGGCTCACGGAAAGCCCGCTGGATGACTACCAACGCTTGTTCTTTGCAACACTTCTGTCGCGCCCAAATGTTGATCAGCGACGAAACATAGATGTGAGGCGAGTTACTTACAAGTCAAATATTGCTGAGTCGTTCGCCTGTCCATCCTCCGGCATAGCGCCGGACGCGGCTGTGCCTAAGGAAAATGATTCTACATCGCCGAAATCAGCGATACCGGAAAGAAGATCGTCTGGTAGTCAAGCTAAGAAAGTGCTGGACTGCTTTGAGTATCAATTACCGGATGTTGATACTGCTAACGAACTGGGGCTAACGGAACTTTCTTCACTACCTGAGGTATTCAAAGAGAACCTAGGACTCAAAGATCGACCCAAACAGCTCTTGAAAGGTTCGATTTTCACATTACGTGATGAAAAGGAGCCGAGTAATGCATATATGCAGAGATCAGCGAATGCAGGCGGCGGCGAGTTTGATGATAAGAACGGCAACTCTCTCACTAAGAATCAACAATTCAAATTGAGGAAGTTGGATCATAATTTACAACAGAACAGTAGACTAATCAATCCTAACAATTGTGTCTTATGGACTCATAGCTCTGGATACGTTTTTTTGACCGGTATTTGGAGGCTATGTCAAGATGTTATGCGAGGTTTGATCAGCGTACCACGACTTGACGAAGCCAAAACACAAGACCTGCAAAATATGTGCAAAAAAGAACTTGCATACATCATTACAACTGCATTTTATGAATCTTCGACATCTGCTCTTCCTGTGAGTCCAACAGACCGAAGAAAAAGACGTTACTCTACTGGCTCCAATATCAATTCCACCTTAAACGTACAGACTGTCCAAGGTGGTGGTTTTTCTGCCTCTGAGTCTCCAAATTCTGCATCATCAAATCCCCATTACACGGATTTGCATTGGAGTAATTTATCGAAGGAGTTGAAGGATATGATGTGTGAAACTTACAAGAACCACTTGATCAGAGAAAGAGGCTATTCAGCGGAAGAAGTGGCCGACTGCGATTACTCAGAAGTGATCAAGCGTATAAGGGGAGGCTACATCAAGATTCAGGGCACATGGCTACCTTTCGAAACAGCACGGCTTTTGTGTGTCAGGTTCTGCTATCCAATAAGATATTTGTTAGTACCCATCTTCGGACCCTTCTTCCCAAAAGAATGCGAGGATTGGTATACTTCCGTTCGAGACTGTCTTTTGGCCTTTGAAAGGGAGCAGCAAATGCTTATCGACAACTCGCAAGAGTTTCAGTTTCAGCAAAGGAGGAGGAAGAGAAGGGACTCCATAAAAACAAAGGTCAGTAAACCGGTGGGTAACGATCTGTTGAACGCTTTCCAGAACCTGCTGGATATTTCAAAGAATCCCGTCCCACTTGAAACCCAAGTAAGGAGAAGGTCATCGTCATGTGCACCGGAATATACTGCCGTAATGCCAAGACGATCATCATCGGAGAAATTGCCTCCAATAAGTACAATCATGCAATATGTTTCTCCAAGGTCCTCTGTTGCTGAGCAAAGTGACGCAGTTTCTCCGAAAGAAGTCGTTAGCGGCTCCGCAGCTGTGATCCCCGAAAAGAATCGTTACATTGCCGCTGATGCCTATCCTCGTAGGTTCAGACAGTCTCAAATCTATCCAAATCCAACTGTACAAACACTCTCTCACTTGGCGTCGTTCTACAATACTCATGGTCACAGGTATTCATATCCTGGTAATGTTTACATGTCTCACCAGAAGCCGGTGTTAGGTAAACCGCACAGTACTAGTATCAATAATTGTGAGCCGCCGGAGTACGCGGCCGCAGGAATACCTGCGACTTTGCACTCTTCACAGGAACCTACACTGGGTTTAGGTATAATAAACTACGAGTCACCGAAAGTTGCAGACCGCCATGGTACTGAGAAATGGTTTTTGGAGTCTGCTCAGAGGGGATCGGTTGCCGAAGATATTACGAGTCCGAAAACAAAGGGATCCGGGCAAAGCACTAAAGGAGAATCATTAGTCACAGCTTACCCAGATGTCACTACTCCTTATTGGTTCAAAGCCACGCGTTGATCTTGTTATTCACCTGAAATACTTTTAATAGTAGATGACAAGCGTGTAACTTAGCCTTTGGCTTGCAGTGGCTAATCCGTCTCTCACGAAGAACAATTAATTCTTCAGTTTCGTAGCAGAAGTATTCCTGAAATGCGCTAGGAATGTCATATCCACCTCTTCATAGTAGCGTTTGAATCTGACTGTACGAAACTCAATAGTAAAATGAAATATG
>JAKTSM010000014.1:0-182709 GCA_030580195.1 Torulaspora gathmanii | reverse complement strand
CACTAATCCCCTTGTTCCCCACAGCCTTTTTTCAAAGAGGTAATGAATGGTTGTCAGCTTCCACGAATCAGTCGCGGAGAACGGTGGGTCCGATCACCAAAGACCCATCCTCCCTAGCAAGAAAGAGAAGATGTCAGCGTCAGCTTTGTGGTGTTTTTGATCGCCACTTTCCACGGGTGTTTTGTTGAATTCTTTACGTTAGCCGACCAGCCTTCCTTTCTCTCTGAGCGACACCTTTCCGGTTTCTGCTTCGGTGGCATTGACATTGGCGTCTGGTGAGGCCAATCAAACCAATTGAATAGGCCCAATTGCCCTTTAGAAAATAATGAGCTGCTTTCATTGTCGTTTAGACGCTCTTTAGGATGCAAAGAGTCGTAGTCTTGGATTCCTAGTCAGACGTCATTCTGGCCCTTACCAGAGCCTAAGAGCATGGCCATCTAAGCGGCAATGCGATGTTGATGGTCGTGCGCGATTTTTAGGCCAGTTTTTTTTACTAAGACGCTTTGCTGCGCATCTTTGAAGCACTGAAACACGCCCAACTAAACCTTGGTCCCTGGAGGAAGAGTTATTAACTAATCCAATATGAATTGAGCTCTTATGAGAAAGATAAGCGGAGGAAAAGGAACCAGCCGGGATTGCCTTAGTAACGGCGAGTGAAGCGGCAAAAGCTCAAATTTGAAATCTGGTACCTTCGCCGTGATTTTCCATGGAACGCTTAAGTTTGCCCATCCCCTCAATCTGTATTTAACCTTGAACCTTTTCCAAGCTCTC
This sequence comes from Torulaspora gathmanii, assembly GCA_030580195.1. Lineage (NCBI taxonomy): Eukaryota > Fungi > Ascomycota > Saccharomycetes > Saccharomycetales > Saccharomycetaceae > Torulaspora > Torulaspora gathmanii. Next base: position 181,938 of record JAKTSM010000014.1, on the reverse strand, counting down.
ATATAGTGCGGCATCGGTGCTCGAAGCTCTCATGACACTGCAAGCAACACCTTAAGAAACTTGCTTTATCAATTCTGAGTGTGACATATTCGTGCCCCGCCTGCATTGCAAAAAGACGCAGAGCCTCACTACAATAGCTTGACGGGTTTAATGAACCAAAGAACAGTGGATGAGATCATCTTTCAAGGCCGGTGTCAAATAATGGCGAGTAACCTTAAAGCTGTGTACAACGCGGTAATTCCGTTGAGCCAGCCGCCAAGAAAAATGATAATGATCAAACCTCTCTTTAGTATTAGATAAGGGAAGGAGAACTGTAAAGACCTCTAAGTGCTGTGAGTCTGAAAGCGCTAGGAATAACCCTATACCCAATCCAAACTAAACTTCGAGGAATGAATTCTGTAAAGCAAATGGATCGACCGCTTTCATGATTTACATTTCAGAAGTTTACCTCTATTACTGAGCCTTGTCCCATGGTATAATGCAAATCAAATTCGAAGTGACCAGATCAACTAAACCCATGTTTCTCATGCAAAAGACGTGATTGAGACTGCAGCAAGTTCATAGGCGAATTCGTGCTTCATCCAACACCTGGAGTATCATATCTACAAGTTCAGCAGAGTGAAAAATCCATCATGTTAGACCCTGTTTTTGTGAAATACTGTTCCATGCTGTCAAACATCCCGGGGTTTGTCTCAATGGCTCCCTAGTCCTCCGTAACCATGTTGTCCAGAAGAGATTTTCTGGAATTTGTCCATCATCCGCGCCTTGAGATAAGCGGTTGAATATATTTCTATGCACAGCGTCGAAGATTGAACGTTTTATTCCGATTAACCACTGTTGAGCGATTGAACTTCCAGACCACGGGACTCTCGAACTGTTGTTGGATGTATTATCTAGCAATTCCGACTTTTGAAGAAACCCCTCGAGCAATTCTCGTCTCAAAAATCCGCTTGCGTAATCTATTGGCACAGTTCCGATACTTTTTCAACTGCTTATCGAGGGTGTTGGCGCTATCATAACCCAATTTCTTTTAGTTTAGGGGCATACCATATGGCTGTACAGAGCATAATAAGGGTTTCGCTATCAGCGCTTTGCGATTCCCCACGACGCTTACCCCGCGCTTGGTATCCACTGTTGGGCCCTGCCCCACCCCCGCATCATAACTTCCGCATCTGGTCGCGCGATGATACATTTCGGGCAATGGATCTTAGACAAGCCGCGGGCATAAGAAAAAAAATATGATCGATCTCTATGGAGAAACGGATGTACCGACATTTTACCGTATTTTTGTGGCGAAAATGTCATCAATCAGTGGTGAGAGTATCGATCCCTGCATATGGACTAACCAATATGGCTATCCAGAGCCTGTCCGTCGAGAAAGACCAGCCTGAGAAGGAACCCTTGCGTCGACACAGCCCCGCCAGCTCAGAAATAGATGTGGACCGCTTTGTCTCAAGGCCAACATCTATGGTGGGGTGCACACGCTGCGTGGATCCTCAGACAGCGGCAGAGTACCCACCCCGTTAATACTGCAATGCCCGTTGACAGGAATGGTAACAAACCGCCAGCATTAACGTGAGTAATCAGATGCTGCAACCGCCCAATCCGTTGCAGGACATCAGCGTGTATCAAAAAAAATGTTTTATAAAGAGCAGGGTATGGGGTTGTATTTCTGTTGGGTGTTGATGTCTCACAAGACCATCGAGAGATGAAAAGCATTAGTTCAGTCTGGAATTTGAAGAGGAACGCGGACCAGGACGAAGTTCGTCCTGATACATCCACTCCAGAAGAGATGAAAGTAGGTCTGGACCCAGTGGATAAGAAGAAAGAAGCAAGTACTTTGGAACTAGACCATGTCGAATACACAAAGGATGCCGCCGAATTGAATGCTGACGAGGATCAAGATATGGCAATGAAGATCATGGATGCCGCTGATGATGCCAACGAAGCAAATGAAGAAGAAAAGAAAATGACACTGTGGAAGGCTTTGAAAATGTATCCAAAAGCTGCCGGCTGGTCAGTTTTGGTTTCCACGACGCTTGTTATGGAAGGTTACGATACGGCTCTCTTGAATGCTCTTTTTGCTTTGCCCGTCTTTCAAGAAAAGTTTGGCTCACCTAGCAAAAATGGAGGGTATGAAATTCCTTCGAGATGGCAAATTGGTCTTAACATGTGTGTGTTTGTGGGTGAAATAATTGGTTTGCAGATGACTGGACTTGTCGTCGAACGTTTGGGTAACAGGTACACCATGATGGTTGCCCTTTCTCTGCTTTTCGGTTACAATTTTATTCTATACTTCTGCAAAAATTTGCCTATGATTGCTGTAGGTCAGATTCTATCCGCTATGCCATGGGGTTGTTTCCAAAGTCTTACTGTCACTTATGCATCGGAAGTGTGTCCTTTAGCTTTGAGATACTACTTGACAACATATTCCAACATGTGTTGGTTGTTTGGACAGATCTTGGCTGCTGGTATCATGAAAAACTCTGAACTGCATTATCCAGATAATGAGCTCGGCTACAAACTTCCCTTTGCTTTACAATGGTTATGGCCAGCACCACTTGCGCTTGGAATTTTTCTAGCTCCAGAGTCGCCTTGGTGGTTGGTAAGAAAGGGCAAATTGGTTGATGCTAAAAGATCTCTCGGAAGAATTTTGACTGGTAAAGGCCTTGAGAAAGAGACTCAAGTTGAAATAACTCTGGAGCAAATCAAATTGACCATTGAAAAGGAAAGAATCGCAAAAGCAAAGGCGGGATCACTCTTGGATTGTTTCAAGGGTGTGGATGCTAGAAGAACCAGAATCGCTTGTGGCACATGGATTGCTCAAAATAGTAGTGGTGCCGTGTTGTTGGGTTATTCCACCTATTTCTTCCAAAAGGCTGGTATGGAAACTTCGAATGCTTTCACTTTTGCTATCATTCAATACTGTCTCGGTTTGGTAGGCACTTTATGCTCTTGGGTGATTTCAGGAAGATTTGGTAGATGGAATATCTTGACAGGGGGTCTAACTTTTCAAATGGTAATTCTGTTTATCATTGGCGGACTGGGTTTTGGGTCTGGCAAAGGAGCTAGTAATAGTGCTGGTGGTTTGCTGATTGCACTTTCATTTTTCTACAATGCAGGAATCGGTGCAGTTGTCTACTGTATTGTTACTGAAATTCCCTGTGCTGAATTAAGGACTCAAACTGTTGTCCTAGCCCGTAACTGCTATAACTTGGTGGCTATCATCAACTCCATTTTAACTCCGTACATGTTGAATACCCAAGACTGGAACTGGGGTGCCAAAACGGGTTTATACTGGGGTGGAATCACTGCTCTTACTTTAGCATGGGTCATCATCGATCTACCTGAAACCACTGGTAGAACATTCAGTGAAATTAATGAACTGTTTGCCCTCGGAGTTCCTGCCAGAAAGTTCAAGAGTACCGAAGTTGATCCATTCGGCAGGAGGACAAACGCTGAGGAGATTGAAGAAGTGGAATCAACTCCAGGTGCACTATAAAACGAGCCAGAAACTACAAGAAGGAATTGGAACCAACTTCTTAAACTGCATTTTGACTTATGAATGCATTTTGATCTTTTTATTCTTTCGGTAAAACAGTTGTCTTTTAAGCAACCCATGCTTGGTTCGATTCCAGCTATTCTTATAATTTATAATAATGTAAATTTATTTTATGATATGATATACTAATGATATAAGTATTTTTTTTTCTAATGAATTGAACGTCTTTCTACTACTAGTGAGCAGGATTTTCGTGCATTAGCTAGATGCAGAACCACTTGTGGCGTACTTCACGGCTGGCGGGCAATATGCGTCCACTCAGCAACTGTCAAAGTTTTTCTTTGTTTCAATCAATACGCAAATCTTTGATAGAACATAGATAACATAGGACCAAGTTTAAACCCACAGTTCAAACAGCTAAAGCTTGTGCGAAATGAAAGCTCTTGCACGCATAGCTCACCTTCTTCTACGATTGTGGAAGCACTATCAAAAGCCGGTGGGATTAATTCATGAGCCTCACTTGTATTGATCGGTAAACGAGAACTTGGTATTACATAAAGTCTCTCGAAACGGGTAGAAATCAACGGTTCCCCAGGACTTTTCGTTAAATTGGATACTCAGAGACTTGTTTCCAAGTGACTTTGACACTGGCCACAATCCAGTTTGTGTCTGAATGTGATTGGCACGGCGCTCAGTTTTCTGATCCTGTGCTACTCAAGGACACTAGTCACCTTGATGCTTTGTCTTGTCATCTTAACGATCATCACGCAAGTTTTTTAAGACTTCAGCTTGAATGAGATAACAAGATATCTTGAGGAATAGGATGTCCACGAAACGTCCAGGGTCTTCTCCCCGGTCGAATGATTATAACCACCAGGTAGGTTTTCTGAGGTCAAACCGCTCGAGACGGCCCAATTTCCCGCCCCAGTAGTGGACATCGCCCTCTACAATCAGCATGTGAGTATTATCCCGAGAACTTAAAATGCTAATACATCTCTACATCCTTGAGAAGCCGCCCTATAGTAACAGTAACATCGACCTTCCTATTTGGGATATTCTCACACGAGGATAATCCTTTATCAGTGTAGGCCAAATCGAGCTAATCGTGATCAAAAGTGAGCGGAATTATCACTAAATGTCGAAGGGTTAAATATTGTAGATATAATAAACCCGGCTGCCTGACAACTCAGCAAGAATTGAAACCAATTGCCGTTTTCAGAGACTACCAATGACTCGAGTCTCGGAAACTGCTGGCGCTCTCAAGCTGAACACTGGCGCTTCACTACCAACCATTGGATTGGGAACCTGGAAATCAAGTGAAGAAGATGCTTACAGGGCTGTCTCGTCGGCACTAGAGTGCGGGTATAGACATATAGACACCGCAGCCATCTATGGAAACGAGGTCCCAGTTGGTAAGGCTATCAAGGATTCCAAGATTCCAAGGGAGGAGCTGTTTATCACCACCAAGCTGTTTAGTACTCAGCAGAGAGACCCGAAGGGAGCATTGGACGATTCGCTGAAGCGGCTAGGACTGGACTATGTTGATCTATACTTGATGCATTGGCCAGTGGCAATGAAGACCGAAAGGATCACTGATGGTAACCTTTTCAGCATACCTTTACTACCAGATGGTAGGCGTGACCTTGATATCGAGGATTGGGACTACGTCAAAACTTGGAGGCTAATGCAACATCTTCCTGAGACTGGTAAATGTAGAAGTGTCGGAGTTTCTAACTTCTCGGTCAAAAACTTGGAAAGAATAGTGAACTCTGACGAAAAGTTCGTTATCCCGGCTGTAAACCAGATTGAAATCCATCCTCAGCTACCTCAAGATGAACTTATCAGTTATTGCAAAGCTAAGAAAATTGTCGTAGAAGCTTACTCCCCGTTGGGATCTGCTGATTCTGCGATTCTAACTCATCCTGTTCTAGAGGAGATCTCTAAAAAGTACAACGCAGAGCCAGCGCAAATATTGATCAACTGGGGGCTATCCCGTGGCTACTGTGTTCTTCCCAAATCTGTCACCCCCAAACGAATTGAGTCAAATTTGAAGCAGTTCACTATCTCCGAAGAGGACTTGAAGAAAGTGACATGTCTAATAGTCGATGTGGGCCCTAGGAGATACGTGCAGCCCGATTGGCGTCCTTTCCCCATCTTCGAATAACATGCAGCGCCACTCTGCTGGAAAAAATAGTATTTATCGAGAATATAATCCTTCGAAGTAATTAGCCGTCTATCATCCTTATGATCAGTTCTGCGGTACCAGAGTGTGAAATTATGACTTGGAGAGTACGGCAGAAGGTTGTGAACTTCAAATTGTTATTTATATACAAATCCCATTGCTGCAGGGGAGCATATTAAGCCAGCAGATCTTCTTATGTCCTAGATTTCCGATACACCGATTTCATAGAAGCATTAGAGCTGCAGCAGCAACAATAGAACCAAAGGAAAAGGTGTTCAGTGAGCCGCTGCTAATAGTCTGAGATTGAAGCTCATATGAAGAGCTACCCACAGTAGATGAGCTTTCGATGGCTACACTTCCGAGAGTAGTAGTCGAAGAATCCTTGCCTGAGAATAATGAGATTCAGAACTTTGGAAACTGATCTCCACGCCAGGTTTTGCAGAAGATGTGCTGCCTGCATCATGTTTAGAAGTGTCCGCTGGAGTAGCTGGAGAGGAAGAAAAGGCCGACTTGGTGGCGTCCGAGAGTGGGCAATATGTCGTATAGATTGTTGATAATCCAGTGACTGTTGTGACACCTGTGGTAACAACTTCCTCCGAACAGACATGGTCAGAACAAGATGTCACAGTGACCACGGTAGTGGCAGGCTTTCCTTTAGTAGTGATAGTCACAGGAATACCACTGGAGTCGTATCCAGACCATGATTTTACAGCCAATATCTCCGAGGCAATAGCACTGGATCCTAGTGAAGTAACGGCAGATCACAAGATAGGGTTTGCATTTGCTCCGGACTCAGAGGTCGAAGTGGTACCCGAGTCAGAGCTCGTAAAACTCTTTGGAACATCAGAAGCAGTTGGAGCGATGACTGCCGAAGTGCTACTGGTACTGATCACGTTTTCAGAGCTGGAACTCAAGGTAGAGGTAAAGGTAGTGGGTCCGGAGCTAGAGACAGGAGTTGGAACCGGCGTCGGGACCACAGTACTGTTGTAAGCCACAGAAGAAATTCTCATCAGTATTCTTCATGACAGAACAGGCCTCTTGAGCACCTTGGCCAGCATCTTCAATGACCATATTAGTCTCCAAACTGATAGGTTCTGTTCCCAAAGAAACGCAGGACTACCCGCGAATATTAGCAAACTCCTCTAACTGGCTGATCACCTCATCATGTTGACTAGGATAGTATGAGATGACGGTACCATATTCATTATCACAAACGAGACCTTCACCTTAAACGTTAAAATCTTGATCAAAACCACTTATCCATTCACCGTTGACTAGCGCTTGGTAAGTAATTGTTTTTAAATCTGTGGACGACACTTTAGTATATCTTCTCGGACACTCGAGCTTACTTGTTCAATGTTTCAAAAAATTATATTCCACACCAGCGACCCGCTCTATCGTTTACCTGTATTGTCATTTCCCTTCTCCGCTGGAAACGCTTAACTCTAAGAACGGCTCTCCAGAATCGAGAAATAACCCAGAAAGGAAATTTTTGATAAAACCCATGCAAGATTGATCTGAAATGCCTTGCCAACACAGGGATTCTTTACTGATCTTCCGAGATACTTTGCCAAGGCTCGGTCGGATCGCATTTGCGTTGACGCATCCGTTCATGGTCAGTATTTTCGATTGGGCAAAAATGCTGGTTCGGGATAGTTCTTCTGTATTGAGACATGGCACATATCAGCTGTTATATCAGCTGTTATGGAGAAGTTTCCATTAGCTGCTCGAGGACTGTCTAAAATTGGTGAGCTCGGATGAAAACATTGCAGACAGCATGATGAGTGTGCGGGGGCCAATCAATAAGTTTGCTGTGCCACGCTACTGTCTGGCAAGAAAATGAGACTTTTTGTCTGACCGGCGGCCTAGAAAGACACATGGCGTTGGAAAGCACGTTTGAGGCAAGTATTTAGTAAACTCTTCACGGCGTCAAAGTAAGCGGATGGCGGCTCAACGACAGGTGCATCTGGTTTAAAACAAGCTTAAGCATGTCAGGGTGAATTTCAGTAATAGCAGCAATTGCTTAGCTGATAACAGTAAACAGTGGTTACACCTTCCCAGACTCAGCTTGAGAATACTCAGAGAACGATTTGTGTAGACTTGCATTCAGTAGCTCTCCCCTTCCAAAAAACCTAAGATACGTCCGAATGATAATTTCGCTTACTTTTCGAGAAACTGCGTCGGAGAGCATCGAAAAGGGCCCATAAAGTTATTTGGTATCGGTGGTCAGTCATCGGACATATCTGATGCCGGAATTATGTGGCGTCAACGAATCATGGCAGGCTGGCAATAGTGTTCTCGACGGGAAGAGGTGTTTGCCTCTAAATTCTTCATTGGCAGTCATGACTTCTCAGATTCAGAATCGAGGAGAAAAAGAATTACATGCTTGGCGCTCCCAATATTCACTGTCTTGCCAATTTCTAAGTATTTCGATCACACACTCAATGAGTAAGGGCATTTTACTGGTAAGCGAGTGTGAAAGAAGCTGACTCAGATGCCTAATGATGAACCGCTGATCTCGACTGACACAGAAAGGCAACCGATGCACCCAAGACATGGACAAACTCGCATATCTGTAATTTTAACAGTCTCATGGTTCTTCTGAGGAATTTTGAGATCTTAAGGTAAAATGCTGAAGTTTGAGCGGGGAAGGTGTCGAGAATAGTTGCTCTCTATTCGGAATCCACTATTGGGGGAAAGTGGACCATGTTTCGCGTACGAACCTTGAGTGTCAACTAAAATCTGAGACAAATCATAGTATAACTAGCCTGCTAAAGGACGGATGCTGATGAACACAAAAAGCCGAGAATTGTTGCTTCAACTTCTCAAAGGTGATGACGATCATCATCGAGCTGGAGAAACTTCTAGTTGGTAACGGCGGAACTTGTTGAAACGCAAATCAATACTGATCTGGACAACAAGATGCTCATCATATTACAGCAATAGGCTCCGGATCGATTACAGTTTCGTTTTGAATAAGCCCGTGCTCCAAGTCGTCGCTGAAGTTTTCTGAAGAGCTAAAAAAGGCCATAGATGCTTCGTTCGATCGGACTTGTTGATTGGCAATGATACCTGCCATACCCACAATTCTCCCACGATGGCTTGCCCATGAGTAGCAGAAAGTACGCGGCCAATGGGTATAGCTATCTGAGCGGTGCTGAAGTTGCCACGGACAGATTAGGCAGCTGTCGCTTGAATTACATTTGATCGACTTCGAGATCCTCAACGAAGTTCAGAGATACGCTCTACCTTACATCGTACGTCGTTGCATGCGTTGTCAATAGAAACAACAAAAGCAGGCATCGCAAATCCCCTGAATGTAGAAAGGCTTTCGTGATACTTTATATCTAGGGTCTAACCGAGGGCGAAACCACTTCCGTTAGTCATTAATCCTTTTGCTAAATGCAATGGAGAAATTCATGTCCTAAAGCAGCTTCGATAAGTTAGCCCTCAATCTCGGAAATAACTGATGTTGTAGCTATCTACCTCGAAGTTGAGATGCTCAACTCGAGGATAAGTCGAATTTCATGGATGAAAGCAAATAGCTACGACTCGTATACTTTGGGAGATTCTCTAACCTCGCGATTTCGGCGATGGAAGCGCGACTCGCAGTTCCAGTTCCATTGTTCTGAAGATTAGTCATATATGAATTACAGAAAAGCGAATTTAATTAGGAGAGCTGTCTATAAGAGCTATTGACCAGTACTTTTATTTGTTAAATGTTCAAGTTAACAGAAAGTGGTACCAGGACAAAAACACCTAAGAAATGGCAAACTCGCAGATCAATGAGTATCATCAAGAGATTGGATTTGCTATCGATAACTGGAAGGGTAGAGATGCGCCGCAGAGAGTAACATTAACAGGTGAATTCTGTGAACTTCAGCCTTTAAGTATCAAGAAACATGCTGTGCAGCTTTTTGAGAGCTTCAGGGCAAGTGGTGATATCATCTGGACATATCTGCCAATTGGACCATACGCGGACCTTGAAAGTTACACGGAATTCGTTAGTAGCTGCTCTCAAAATGAACAAGACGTTCACTTCGCAGTTGTTGATAAAGCTTCAAAACGTGCTGTTGGAACATTGGCTTTGATTAGAGCTGATCCACAGAACGGCTCCGTGGAAGTAGGCTATGTCATCTATTCATCACAGTTGAAAAAAACCCCAGTGGCTACAGAGGCCCAGTATTTGCTCATGAAGTATGTCTTCGGCGATCTCAAGTACCGTAGATATGAATGGAAGTGCGATAGTCTCAACTTGCCCTCAAAGCAGGCAGCCCTCAGATTAGGATTCAAGTTTGAGGGCACTTTCCGACAGGTTGCGGTTTACAAAGGTCGCAACCGTGATACATCGTGGCTCTCAGTTATTGACAAAGAGTGGGACCTTTGCAGATCTGCTTTTGAAGAATGGTTGGGGCCCGAAAATCTCAAAGAAGGTGTTCAAGCAAAAGGCTTAAGCGACATACGGCAAAGTCACGTAAACAGAAGAATATAGAGAGGTGTAAAGGCGTCCGACTCCTCATCTCATTAATTGCAAATGGTATACCTGATGTATAGATGCCTAGCTGAGCGAGGCTTTTTATTATAGAAAGGCGGCACAAGTACTAATATTGATGATCAGTAGCACCGAATTTTTTAGCTCCTGTGATAAGATTTCCTCAATTTTGCACTGTATGAATTTTACTATTCAGATATTTGCGATATCCGTCGTTTGATTCTCCACATTCTTGCACACAATCAGATGAATGAAATATAAGTTCGCCGGCGCTTGCTCTTTTTCCCTCGAGATGACAGAAGCAATTGCACTCAAAGCTGTACACTGGACTGTAGACAATGTTGTTAGCTTCAGCTAGAATATCATTTGTGTAGGTTGCGACGTCGGTTTCTTCACGTAGTGTCAGCGCTAAACGGTTCGGTGGCAGCACAGAAAGGCTGATTGGTAACTGCGTCTTTTTGCTGTGTGCGTTGGAGCGTATCCTTGTGCCTTCATATTTCAATCTTCTTTTTAATCTGGTTAGTTCATCTTTGAAATCACTTATAATATTCATATTACTGCCTGTCACCGCTTTTGTGATTTGTGAAGATCGAGGTGAAATGACAGCGGATGCTTAAAAATCCTACCTACTATTGCACTAAAGATCTAAAAGTAGAGTCTATCAAATCTCTCAATTCCTTGTAGCTTATCATAATACAATTCATCTCATCTGGAGTGGTGAGCAATATCTTTTCAGGGACACCGGCATCCAACTTATTCAAGCAGCGCAAGACATGCGTCAGATCCAGGACGTTTTTACCCGATGTGTCCACTTGATGAAAGACGTAGTCGTAGAACAAAGTGATGGGGAATTTGTTACCCGATTCAGACCAATTGACATCTATTCGCGACTCCATCCTCCCATATATACAGCTCAGTTTGCACATCAATCTGAACAATCTCCCATTTTCCAACTCCCGTGAAAGAATTCCCTCGGTGTATTCTGTGTAGGTTAAAGAAGAGTTGATGACTTCGAAGATTTTATCCTGGAAGAGTGTGGTTAATTCTGAAATATTTTTATTCCGGTTTGTCTCACTCAACAGGTACTCAAGAACCACCTTGAAACTGTGGTCCACCACCAAGTCCTCGATACTTGATTCTTTGGCGGAGTTAATCTTTGAACTTAGATCTTTGAGAATTACACCCAAACTCACATAATCCTTCTGTTGTTCAGCTTGGATATCAATAGATTCTGAACTCCGCAGGACATCTGCAGCTCCACAACCTGAAATCTTGACCCTCCCAGGGGATCCAGAGACAATGACTTTGTGCCAGTCGAGATTTCCAACTGCCAGTCCATGGGAATGAATTGCCCTCACTGCGTTAGTTAGCTGCACCAGATAAGTCCAGAGAAGGTCTTGTGTAATGGGCGTCAGAGGAAAGCTTGTGAAATGAGCATCATACAAGGAGCTTGCAAGTGGATAATAATCATAGACAGCACATAGGGAAGAATCGCCGAATTTTGTAGTCAAAAACAGATCAACCAATCTCACCACATTTGCATTTATAACTTTTTTCCATGCTTGAAAGGTACTCGATATCTGAGTGTAGTCAGTGATATTCACATCGTGTATCCGCCTCAAAAGGTAAACTTTACCATCGATATTGGAAAAGGCCTTGTAAAGGGAATTCTTGTGTCCCTGGAAAGTGTCATTCTTACCTGTGCTCTTATTGAAATCTAGAGACACCAAACCGAAATAGTCCTGAACTATCGTTGGTGTTGCTCCTCCTAGTGGAAATACTTGCAGAGACGCCAAATTTCGCTTGACAAGTTCTTCTCTGAGATCATTTGGTATAAATAGCGATTCCGGGGTCCGCTCGTTTGGCTTCAATGGGACTTGGAGGTGTGGCGGCGGATCGGGAGCATATAAATGATACTGCAGAAGACTGTGTGGCGGAGGATAGATGGTTGGATACTTCAGAGACATATGAGAAGGTGCAGAGCCCGCTGGGTTTACGGCCATATTGTCCAAGTCCATAGCATTTCCAGAGATTGATAGATTCTCTTCAGCGGCTTGTCTACTGTCGACTTCGCTGACAGCCAAATGGTTCAAATGAGTTCCTGCAGATGAAGAAGGCGTAAACGCTTCTGCTGCGTATGGATTGAACGCTGGAGGAGTGAAAGGGGCCCCAGAGGTCAGCGATGGAAGATGAGACGTTGAGGATATATCCAAAACATGCAGATCGGAAGAAGAAGCCGCTGCATTTCTCGTTCCAATACTGACTGTTGCACCGCTACCTCCTTTCGCAGACATCGGCGTAAAACTGGCTGAAACTTTAGCATTGAACTTAGGTGTAGCAGTGACTGCAGATAGCGGAGGACCGCTCTCTACAGCTCTAGTGCTTATAATAGCTTCTGGGCCCGTCGAAACTTTGGACGTAGAGTTTGTGTTCGCGCTTTCTTCTTCGCTACTTTCGTGTTTGAATGGACAGCCTTCTCTCTCCTTCCTGCAGTAACCATAGATGATAACATTTCTACAGGGTATATCCTTCGCCCAATCCATGTTCGCCTTATCCATAATGCTGGAAAGGATACCTGATTGGTTCTCTAACCTGTTCAAACACGCTCTTTCTGTACCGTTTTAGTGGACCTTTAGTCTAGCTTTCGTTCGCCTTGAAAACCCGAGCTACCAATGTCCCTAGTGAAGGACGCCCGTACAAATCGCCACTTGAATGAGATCGAGCAGAGCTCTCGTTGTCAAATGGTCTAGTCAAATGCTCAATAAAGCGGGTTAGATTTCTTAGGTATCGAGCAAATCACATGTTCCATTTTCCTGCGACCACTGGTGATAGCCAGTTGTCAAAAATGATAGCCATGTCTCAATCTTCAGTATCTGGCTCACGCAGGTCAACCACATGTAAGTGGCTTTCAATTCCAAGATTTCATCGGTATTCAACACACTTTTGACCGCAGACATGCTTACGAACAGGAACGTGCCACGCTTTCAAGAAGACCACCAAAGAAGTTTGACGGGACACACATTCAGAGTTCGTTTTACAAAGAGTTTCAAAAGCCTCTCGAAGATTGTGAAAGAATGCTAATGGTTACTGCGTTTTCTACCATGTGCGCCCTAAGAAGACATCTCATACTAAGGGCCCGAATATGTTCGATGTCTATACCAAAAATTTGCTGAATTTACAATTCCTGAGCCCTACACATAATTCGTGGCATCGAAACATCCGGTTTACGTCTCAAACAAGTTTTCCAGATTTTGAGCCTTTTTCGAGTCTTGGCGCGCATTTCACGTCGATCATTAATAAAAAGGTTAATCATGATATATTCTTGGCGGAATTCGAATTTTAAGTTTTCGACTCGTCATAAAATCGCAGAGTAGAAAAGTTCATATTGAGAATGGGAAAAGTTATTCTAGTTACCGGCGCTTCCAGAGGTATTGGTAAGTCAATCGTAGATTTAATACTGTCTTTGAGTGCCGACGCTGTTGTTTATGGTATTGCGAGATCCGAGGCGCCTTTAGTTGAATTGAAGAAGCGTTATGGTGACAGATTCTTCTATGTCGTCGGCGATATCACTAATGACAAAGTTTTGAAAGAATTGGTGGACCAGGCTGTGAAAGGCCACGGTAAAATCGATTCTTTGATCGCCAATGCTGGTGTCTTGGAGCCTGTTCAACATGTCAACAACATTGTGGTCAGTGATTGGAAGAAGTTGTATGATGTGAATTTTTTCAGCATTGTGTCACTAGTTTCAATCGCTTTGCCCGTTTTGAAGCAATCAAACGGTAATATACTTTTCGTGAGCTCCGACGCAAGCGACACCTACTTCAATTGTTGGGGTGCCTATGGTTCTTCAAAGGCCGCCTTGAACCACTTTGCCATGACTATTGCCAATGAGGAACAAGCGGTCAAGGCAATCGCCATTGCCCCAGGTATTGTTGACACCCAGATGCAGGTTGAGATCAGAGAGAACGTTGGGCCTAAATCCATGTCGGCTGATGCTTTGAGTCTTTTCACCGGCTTGAAAGCTGACAACAAACTGCTCGCCAGTACTGTTCCGGCAACTGTTTACTCTAAGCTGGCTTTGAATGGTATCCCAGAGGCCGTTAACGGTAAATACTTGAGTTTTGACGACGTGCTCTTGAAAGATTATCGTTGAGAATATCTCAAGCACCTACAGTTACGAGTAGTGAATCATTTCTATAAAGTTTATATTCAACTATGAGTAAAAATATGTCAACACCCTAAACAAGCAACGATTTTTTACTTGATGGCGCTTCGTTTGCTATTTACCAATCATCTCCTCGACAGCAGCTTGAACTTCTTTGTAAACCTCATCGACCGGGTGGTTACAGCTGACTTTCACTACCTTGGACAGTTTTTCGAAATATTCAACAACGGGCATGCTGGTCTCGATAAAGGTTCTGAATCTCTTCTTGATTGACTCAATGTTGTCATCATCTCTACCACTTGTCTTACCACGCTCAAGTAGTCTCTCCAACATAACATTCTCCGGACAATCAAAGAACAAGGTGAATTTGCTTGGGACGATTTGCTCCTCAAATGTGATAGCTTGATCCATCTTTCTTGGGAATCCGTCAACTAGGAACTTCGTGTTACCTTTCTGGTAGTTGTCAGTGATAGCCTGTTTCAAAAGTGCTACAGTCACTTCCTGAGGAACAATCAGACCCTCCTTGATATAATGAGAGATTAACTCACCATACTTGGACCCTTCACGTTGTCTTTCTGCTCTTAAGAGGTCTCCCGCAGATAAATGGACGAAATGATAGTCATTGACCAGCTTGGCACATTGAGTTCCTTTTCCAGCACCGGGGCCCCCGAGAACAAAGACAACAGAAACTTGGTCCGCAGAGAACGCTGGACCATCAGCTTGCAGATCCTCCTTTTTCTCTTCTTTTGGTGTATCCTCCAGGAATTCTGCTGGATCTGTCTTTTGGTATGACAGCGACACAACAGTCGAACCGACAGCAAGAGCAGCAAGTATTAGAAGAAGTTTACCACTTGGTCTTGGAGTCTTGTTACCATTTCCGGTATTTTTAGTCTCAGTACCGGTCGCATACTGACGACAGGTCAATGCAGATCTTTGTCTGCCAACAGCTAGAGCTGCCAAAGGCACAGATTTTGGCAAACCATTGAAGACGGTTCCAATTCTTGGGATTCTAGGACCTAGACACCTGAACATGATGATAAGAATACTCTTATTCACTTCCTATACATGTGTATAACTTCATGAATGATATGAAAGATAGCTTGATCAAGTGAAAATCGTTCCAGCGAGTAGCGTCAATGAAAGTTCACGAAACTCAAATACAACCTAAATAAGTCGTCGCGAAATAGGTACCATCATGGACGCCAGCGATCTGGTCGATTTTCTGCTACAAGATGATGAGTTAACCGTCACAGTTACCTACGAAGAACCAAGCTTACCGTACCTAATTGAAGGGAATCACAAGAAAACTAATGGAGCGGCAAGCAGGCACTTGAATCGCTCAAGGCCACTATTAACCGAAGTTGATGAGATACTGAAAGATTTGGAACAACTCATTGTACGCCCGAGGCATACCAAAGCTCAAAAGTGGGAACAAGGCGATGATTGGGATGAGTGCGATCAAGATAATGTTGTAATGAGAAAAGTTAATGAAGATAAAAAAAAATCTAGAAGGAATGATAGTTCAAAGCAATCATTGCAGATCCCAGCGGCAAATTCCAAGAAAAAACCTAAGAAAAAGTCCAAAACTTCAAAAAACAACCAGGACCAGTCAGTGGGGAAGAGTCTGTCTTCAGAGCAGGTGCCAGAAGACTTGAATGAAAATAATGTGGAACAATCCTCAAAGAAAAAATCAAAATTGAAAAAGAAGAACCGTGCGAATATCTCATCAGCTAACTCTTCTGAAAGTTTCCGAACATCCACAGAATCTAAGCACATAAAAAATCAAGAGCATCGAGACACGCAATTCCACTCAGAAAAGAGTAACAGACGGGAATCTCCAAAGGACCAAATTTTGCCAGATGAGCAAGGAAGTAAGTCATCCCACAATTTATCCAAAACGAAAAAGAGACATCAAAAGAAGTTGCAAACGACTAAAGAGAGTGATAGTTCTGTTCTCGAAGCGAGTGGTCACTCATCCAAAAAGGATGAAAATAGTAGATCCGCCAACCCAGCCAGCGAGTCAGGATCACAGTCCAAAGCTGCGGCAGAGAGGAAAGGCAACGTAGTGATAGAGGATGATCAAAATGGTTTCTCGAAGGATTCATGCAAGAAAAAGAAGTCATGCTGTAAAAAGGTAAAGAAAAAGACTAGAAGTGATGATATCAATAGAGTTGTATCCGAAGAGCATCATAAAAGTACTTCAAACGAGTAATAAGTTCATTTCTGGCTCGATGACGGGGGCAAACTTGCCAGTTCGCTATTGAGCATGCCATAAGCTATGGTATAGTTATAAGAATGACGGGATAAAAGACCTGATTAGTTACGATGCTGGCCAATTATTTTTGCAATCCAGCAAAATAATTATAGATGAAAAATTCTGACACAGCCGATTCCGATGGCTGTAACTGTTCACATGGCATCATGAGTTAGTTAGCAAAATAGCTTCAAGCTTCATCCGTTTAGTCACATTCGACCTCCATCGCATCATCCTCATTTGTGGACTTCAGTCGTTGACCTGGAATCTTCATCTTTTTCGGAAGGCCAACAGCATCTAATGTAATGGGAGCTCGTTTTTTGGACGTCTGAAACAAGTTGAAGCTCGATTGTTGAATTTGTGAATTTACCATAAGTGGGTGATCAGCATCTAACGTCATGGACACATTAAGCTCCAATGCATGCAATAAAAGTTCTTGTGCTGCAGAGTTGGTAGGACGTAAAGATAAAGCAACATGAAAATGATCGATCGCTCTTTGCAATTGCTTTGTCTTTAGGTAGAGGAACCCGAGAGAGCAATAGGTATCAGAGCTTTTATTGGAAACTTCTAAAACTGACTTAAAGCATTTGATTGCCCGTTCATTTTCCCCCAGTCTTCTATAAGCATGAGCCAGGTTCATTTGAATCGAGACTGATGTTTTAGAGGTTGGATCCAACTCTTCCACGGCCTCTAATGCTCTCTTCAGGAACTTTTTAGCCTTATGTAAGTCATTCCTTTTGAAATACATGACTCCCATCTCATTGAGAAGTAATGGATCTTGCGGGCAGACATCATATGAAAGGATGAAGTATTCTTCAGCTAGGGAAATTGTGTTCAATGCCATATACTGCATACCCAGGTATAAATTGGGTAAGTGTATCCCAGGAAAAAATCTTGCAGCCGTTGAGTAAGCGGAGATTGCTTGTTCTTGCTCACCTTCAATTGCATATGTATGAGCGAACCCTAACCAGGCTGGGGCAAAATTAGGCTCCAGTATCGACGATTTCGAGAAGTACTTTCGCGCTTCACCAATTTTATCGACAACCATATAGTATGTAGCCACAGAAAACCAGGTGATTGGACTTTTGGGAATATTTTCAGCTAACCTATGTGACAGGAGAAATAGTTTGTTCTTAGAACCCAATTCATAAAGGCATGAAATGTAAAGGGGCAATATATCCGGATTGTAATCATCACGTTCGAGAATGACTTCACACAGATCGAGACACTTTGAGAACTTGCATTGTGTATGATAGGTTTCAACTTGATATCTCATGATGTCAACGTTCGACTCCAGATTGTTTTCTCGAATCAATTCCTTTCGGGCTGATGAGCTTTTCTCACCGTTCAAATACTTGGACAATCTGAGCATGTAGAGGTTTTTTATCATTTCTTGATTGTCATCTAAAACCGAAAAGTCTAACTCCAGCGCCTCTATCAAGTCCCATTCCTCACGAGGAGTAAGTAAGTTTCGTGAGGTCAGCTCTTCAAATGCCTCGAAATTTTTAACATCTACCAGCAGCGCTTCCTTGAACGACTCCTTAGCTTTTGTAATACTGTTTTGAGCTGCATATATCTTCCCTCGCAGGAAACATAAGGATGACTCCAGCTTGACGCCACCATCATTTTGTTTCTTCGCATCTTGATCCGCCGTTTCTGAAAATGGATTACTTTCGCCCACAACATCCATGGCTTCATCGTACTTTTGCAACCTGACGAGACAAAGTGCCAAGAGATATCGACACATTATGCTTACGCTTTCTAGCATATCCTTTGTGAGCAAGTCTACAGCCCTCACATAAGATCCACTGCTGTAATACACTTGAGCCAGCCAGAATGCATCATTGGGATCTCCGGTTAAAGTGTAGATCTTGTTTGCGACGAACTCGGCTGTGCTATAAAGATGTTGCATCAAAGCATCGTGTCTCCATAATCGCAGCCTCTCGATAGATGAAAGGTCACTTATATCAAGATCGTTCATATCATTAGCCGCCGATGTGGTTGTCGTCGTAAGAGTTGTTGTTGTTAAAGGTTCGTTGTCATCACCGTACGTTTGCTTATCACCGGATACACCTGAGTCCCTGTATTCGCGCTGAAGACTTACTTTCCGCAATGTTGAAGGCATAGTAGATCCAAAAAGCCCACTCTTCGAGATAGAAGCCAGCAGTCCGACTCCGTTACCGCCAGAGCTGCCATGATGATGCGGCGTAGCCAACGATTGTGCCGTTATGTTCGCATTCGTCTTCTGCACCAAAGGACTATTGGCTATGGACTGATATATGGGGCTTCGGCCAACTGCATCCGCATTCCAATCATTTCTCTCTCGCGTGTCACTAGCGTCTGCAGTTCCATTCTGTCGCTGTCTCTGCGGATGCGATGCGTTTGTACGTGTACTTGATCTGCCTGTCACAAACGGCGATATCGCAAGCGTCGAATTGTGTTGCGTTGGCGTTCCATCTGATGACATTGCTGACTCACAACCAGTCAAAGACCCACTGGCTTTACTACATTATCACATCCTGTCATCACCATCTCTTTGGCCGTAATTACGAGTTTTGTGCTCTTGTGAATTACAGGTCTCGTGACCTTTCCTCGGGAAATTCGAATCTCGAAATTCCGCTGGAATACCAGGCATATACCGATTGAGTCATCGAGATTGACCAGACAATTCGTGGTATATAAGCGGGAGGTTGTAGGCCACTGGTAAGAATTTAGTCTAAGAGATAGAGACCGTATTGCTTATACGATAGATACAGAAAATGGGTGTGACACTACATTTGAGAGCAGAAACTAAACCATTGGAAGCTCGTGCTGCTTTGACACCAAAGACAGTCAAGGAACTTATCTCGAAGGGATTCAAGATCTATGTTGAAGAGAGCTCGCAAAGTGCTTTTGAAAGCGACGAATACAGAAAGGTGGGTGCTGTTATAGTGCCAGAGGGATCATGGGTCGATGCTCCTCGCGATAGAATAATCATTGGATTGAAGGAGATGCCAGAGTCTGATACTTTTCCATTGGTTCATGAGCACATTCAGTTTGCCCATTGTTTCAAGGATCAAGCCGGATGGCAAGATGTGTTGAAAAGATTCATTAATGGTAATGGTACCCTGTACGACCTAGAGTTTTTGGAGAATGACCAAGGTCGTAGAGTGGCTGCTTTTGGGTTTTACGCTGGTTTTGCCGGTGCTGCTCTGGGTTTGAGAGACTGGGCTTTCAAGCAAACTCATGCAGACTCTCAGGATTTACCTGCAGTTTCACCTTATAACAGTGAACAAGCTCTGGTCAAGGATGTTGTGAAGGACTACCAGCAAGCTTTGAAAAGAGGTGCTAAGAAGCCAACCGTTTTGGTGATCGGTGCTTTGGGTAGATGTGGTTCTGGTGCTATCGATCTTCTGCACAAAGTCGGTGTGCCAGATAAAAATATCTTGAAATGGGATATGAAGGAAACTTCTCGCGGTGGTCCTTTTGAAGAGATTGCCCAGGCTGATATCTTCATCAACTGCATCTATCTATCCAAGCCAATTCCCCCATTTATCAACTATGACTTACTGAATAGACCAGAGAGAAGACTGAGGACAGTCGTTGACGTTTCTGCTGATACTACGAACCCACATAACCCGGTACCGATTTACAACATCGCCACTGTATTCAATAAACCAACGGTTTTGGTCCCAACAACCGCAGGTCCTAAATTGTCCGTTATATCCATCGATCATCTACCTTCGCTACTACCAAGAGAGGCTTCTGAGTTTTTTGCCCATGATTTGCTACCATCATTGGAGCAGCTTCCAAAGAGAAGAAGCGCCCCTGTCTGGGTCAAGGCTAAGAAGCTGTTCGAGAAACATTGCCAGCGCGTCAGGAGGTCATCTAAATTATAAGACAATTGTTTAAAGAAATACCGAGTGTTATTTACTATCAATTTTAATGTACACTATATATGTAGGCCACATGCTGCATAAAAAACAATCACTCCATTTGGATGATGACTTTCTTAGCACTCTTTCTCTTTTTATGCTTATTGTTTTTCTGTTTCTTACTTTTTCCAAACATCTCCTGCTTCAAGTCTTCAACATCACGTTCAACTTCACTTTGCTCGTCTATCTCATTGGTTTCGGCTTCCCTCTTCCTAACAGTCTCGTATTTCTCAGTTGCCTCGTCGCACATGGCCAGACAGTTCAACCTTTCGCCAGCATCATAAACCGCTATTTGTTCTTTCTTCTTCATATCCCAAACAACTATCTTACCATCAGAACCGATGGTCACTAAATAAGATCCAAATTCATTGTCATAAAATTTAAAATCTTTTATTCTGTTAGTATGACCAAGCAGATCGAACTCTGGTTCTGTATCCCTGGCCTCTTCTTCGAATAAGGACTCAGTATTGTAAAAGAACACCCGACCATTGCTCAACCCTACAGCCAGATAGTATTTACCATCAATGTTCGTTCCTTCCAGATGCATAATGGAGAGCTTCCCCAAATCAATTTCACAGTGTACCTTTGCCGTCGACGTCTTGTAAATCAAAACTTTATTCAATAGCCCTGCTGCAAAAAACGCTCCATCCTGACCCAACCATCTGACGAATTGAGCATTCTGGGAATAGTTCTTGAGCTTCAAAACAGCTGCTTTCTTAATTGTCATCAAG
Organism: Torulaspora gathmanii; assembly: GCA_030580195.1. Taxonomy (NCBI): domain Eukaryota; kingdom Fungi; phylum Ascomycota; class Saccharomycetes; order Saccharomycetales; family Saccharomycetaceae; genus Torulaspora; species Torulaspora gathmanii. The sequence goes on along the minus strand of JAKTSM010000014.1, from coordinate 160,698 downwards.
TTCCATAGACGAATGCTGTGATCCTCGCTCGCACTTATGGCGATTCTGTTGGTAGGGTGAATGTCAATGTCATTAATTCTGGCAGTATGTCCTTTCAAAGTACCAAAGTTTTCCCAATCTTTGACTCTCCAAACGATAATTTGATTATCCTCCGAAGCTGATAGTAACCATTTGCTGGCAGGAACTTTCTTTTCAACAGAGAGTTCAACTTCCTGCTTCTCAATAGCAGGATTAGAGAATTTAAGAGCGGTTATAGAGCCCTGATGAGCCAACAAAGTACCCAGCTCCTTCCGCTTCTGCAAATCGTAAATCCTAATATTCTCATCATTGGAACCGGACACAAGATATCTTCTCGAGATATCTAAACATTTGACACTCAATGTGTGAGCTTGCAAGTGAAAAATTGGTGTGAAGACTGGTGTTGATAGTGACAGATCAAGAGACACACAAAGAACGTTGTGCTCATAAGATCCCACTATTATTCTGAACTGGTTCCTTGTCATTGTGAACTCGTTATCAGGTCGTGATCTTCGGTTGTAATACAGGGACTTGTGTAGTCCAATCTAGAAATGTTTAAAATTTTCCAAGCTCATCGCGATGAGCTAAAAGATACTGTAAGTTCAAAATAAGCGAAAAATTGGGTATATAAGCAAGTCTATTAGATTCCTATTGTATGTAGCTGTGGAAAGATTAAGCAAGGTCAAGGGCCTTTAGGCCACTATGAAATCATTCAGAATACCAGTATTCTGAAAAATTGTGAGTTGTTCCTTGAAAGCTGTCTTCATTCTTTCGTTTCCTAGCAAAATTTTGGCCAAAACAACCCGTAGGTATTCTGAAACCATTCTAGTAAAGTAATGAACAATGTCGTCTTCCTGTCCAAATTTGAAAACCACGTACCACGTTAGTAGAACGATCGTCAATGGAAGCCAGAAGAATAGTAACATTTTGTCATTTTGGAAGTTTTGTCTCTGTTGGAAAAACCGATTGAAACTATGCTGTAAAGAATCCTCTTCGTCGTCAGAAGTTTGAAACTCTTCGCCAGTGGATGAGGTTTCTTCCTGAAGGTTCGCATTCCGGGTATCAACGTTAATGGATTTCATCTTATCGTCACCATTCTGCTGGGAACCGGGAAATAGGTCTTCATATTTTGGGAGGTCATCGTTCAAATAATGTAGCATGCGATTCAGCAACGATTTGTCCATACCATCTGATTTCCCTGTCTTGTGACTCTTTTTAGTGTCGTTACTACTCGTATCAGCGTCAGGCGCTTGATCTGGGTCATCTCCAGTGAGAAGACTTTCATCCCCATTCTCTTCGAAATCACTTTCATCATACTCAGATCTGTCTTCCTCTCCGCCACTGCCCGATGATTTGAAACCCGTGTTACCGTTTTCAAGGGAACACAGAGATTCATTCTCGAAGACGCTTGAATGGAAACTTGAATCAGACATCTTTCTGCTGTTGTTGTTGAACAAATCAGATGATTCAAAATCGTCTAGAAGATCGACAACTTCTTTGAAATAGTGGTTCAAACCGGCCTTCGATTTATGATTAGCAATAAACAGCTCTTTAGCAGTCAAAGAGTTACAAGCTTTGATCGTGGTGTCGGCTCTACACTCAGTTAGTAAGCGAATGACTCTATGATCGCCTGCTACACAAGCGAAATGCAAAGGAGTAAACCCGTACAAATCCTTGTCATTGACGCGAGCTCCGTTTTTGATCAAAGTAGAACATAGGCCACTGTAGCCCTTCAGGGATGCGAGATGAAGTAGGGTGCGTCCTAAGCTGTCACACATAGACAGATTAGAGTTTACATGCAGCGATTTGACCACTTTTACAAGTAGCACTTCGTCGGAGTAACTGGCAGACTTATGAGTAGATGTTTGACCCGCGGAAGAACTATTGCCTGGCGAAATGTTCGAAGGACTTAAAGAATTAGAGCCATCGTCATTACCCACAATGCGCTTGGCAATATTTCTAGCATCTTCTAGCTTACCATTCATCTTGAGTCCGACAATTTGAAGGGCCAGTTCAATCAATTGCCTGTCTGTATCATCAACGTAGGTAAAGATCGCCTTGTTACTTGGGTGAGTTTCGACTAGATTACTGTCATTAGGGTCAATGACAGTAACAAAAACTTGTCCTGCACAAGATGCTGGAGGTAAGTATGTGACCATTGTGGTTTCACTCCAACATTGCGTGGATAGTGCAATATTTTCACCGAATTTGACGAGCAGACCATCTTTGAACTTAGTTCCTAGCAACGTAATTTCCACACCACCATTGATAGGCCCTTGGGCAGGGATAACCCTTTGGATTGAGGGTTGTGCGGGATTAGAAACGGAGAGAAAATCCGGCATTGTTCGCAGAACCTGAGATGAAGGCTGTGAAACAATTTGAGAGCTCGAAGCGCTCTTTGACGATGACGAATTTGACCACGTCCTGCGAGCCATCAGGCTGTTGTCTGGGATCGCGTCATTACGTGGTCTCTTCCTCTGATAAGTCTCTGTTCGTGCCACGGCCGCTGGCGTTGAGGGACATCCAATAGGCTGAGAGAGTCGTCTTTGTTCAACCGTTGAGGCTTGTGGCTCGGATCCCTCCTCACTCATAGAGGTGGGCGACAACATCGGAGCGTTCGGAATGGCCAAACGCATATTGAGGTCTGATTCGACCTTGAGCGGAGAAATGTCGGTCATTGCGAAGTACTTCCCAGAATTATATGAAGATTCTTGGGCCCCGTTATCACTTGCAGAAGTAGTGGTTGGTCTTTCACTCGAGTTGGTCGTCGAGAAAACTTCAGCTGTAGTGTCCAAACCCGAATCCGTGTTACTGGTGCATTGAGCAATTATAGGTGATCCCGTGGTAGTGTGACTAGGCTTCTTGTCCATTATAACGATGGAGCTGGTAACGTTTTTGGCCAAGACCTGTCCTTTAGAGTTCTTCAAAATGAAGAGAATCTTAAACCCCTCGGGAGACTTATGATGCCTACAGTAACAAACGATTCTGGCCGTGAGATCAAATTCACGGGAGGAATCATTTTCGTCAGCCTCCTTGGTAACGAAAACTTGCTTGTTGTTGAAGATAATAGCCCTTCTGTTGTTATTATTGCACCAGAGAACGTTATCACTTAATCCGGACTTTCTTCTTGACGCTCTCCGATGTTCTCTCTTGACGCACCTTGCACAAACAAAGGTTGTCTTGTTGGTAGAAGCACATAACAGGAATGCTTCCACATATATCAATTGGTCTTGAAACTCCTGTGGGTACTCCTTAACATCCTTTTCCAAATAAAATTTTTGTCTAGCAATGCAGTCTGATGGTAGATGAACCATGCAAGGTCTCATGGATGGATCGATCTTCAATGTGAGCTTTATCTGGTTCTCTACACGAGAGACATCAGGCAATCCACTAACCGATAGCTTGTATGGTAGAGACTCCTGATCCATGCTGACATACTCCGTAGGATCCACAAATACTGTTTGTAAGGGCTCCGTACGACCAAAAATCAGAGAGTTCTCCACGGTCTCCTGACACTGTCTATGGTACCCTGTAGAGTCCGAAATCGGTGTTGTCGACCGCGAGTTTGGGTCAGAGACAATTCCGTCGTTTCCACCGAGCCGTTCATCGAACCGAGCAGAGCTCATAGAGAACGCGGGCTGTTGAAACTCGCTGATGCCACCGTTGAACCGGGATTGCAATGCAAACCCGCTAGAAACCGCAGACGATCCATCCAGCGAGTCCGTGTTGATAAACGCATCAAAAATAGCGTCTTCGTCCTCGTGACGACCCCCCGGTCCATCGCCGTTGCTTCTGTTTCTTTCCCCGGATCTAAACAGAAAATCATTCAGCATATCCGATTCTAATACATCCACTTCTTCACCCACGTTGCTGCTTCCCCCACGAGCATCGTCAGTGTAAAGTAACTCTTTTCTTAGCTGTGTGATCATCCTTGTCCACACTACAGCGCAGTCCGTTCGAAGAAAGCAATGCCCTTTGAACAGCTACCACTTTCTAGCAACTAATGTCCTTTTGGCAACTGATCAAACCTCGAGAGTTTGTCAGAGCTCCCTTTTGACCTCTTAAAGCCTGACTCAACCCCAGGTCCTTCCAATTCATTAAGTGTAATTCGTGGTCTTGTAAAATGTTGGCAGCGCAACATCATCTTTTACGTCAAAGAGCGGGTAACAGGATAGGGAAGTCCATCAAGAGGTTAAACTGAACTGAAGAATAGACCTGAAGAGACCAGTATTAGTAGACCGATTGGCCACTTGTAGAGGATCCATTGGCCTGGCGTGAGTGTGCCATTGGCGGTTTCTGTGCAGGGAACAAAAAATGGACGAATTTGGTGACATACAGGCGATGCCTGTCACAACAGGACTACCCGATGAGCTTTGCCAGATCATGTACACGGATGAGTACAGGGAGACAATGGGGATCGTGAGAGCTTTGTTGCAAAAGAGAGAGCTGTCGGAGCGTGCTCTGCGGCTGACAGCGAAGGCTGTTGGGCTTGCTCCGGCGTTTTACACTGCATGGAACTACAGATTTGACATTGTGATGCACATGGTGGAGAAAGAGGACGACTCAGGGAAAGCACAGGTGCTGAACACAGAGCTCGATTGGTTAGATGAATTCACGCTGAATAATCCCAAGAACTACCAAATATGGTCGTACAAGCAAGCGCTGCTTGAGAGGCACCCTAAGCCCAGCCTTAAGAGAGAGTTGCCCCTGTTGGAGCTGATGATTAATGATGACACAAAGAACTATCACGTCTGGTCGTTCAGAAAATGGTGTGTGCTGTTTTTCCAAGACTTTACACACGAGCTGTCATACTCCGATTCCCTCATACAGAGAGACGTGTACAACAATAGTGCCTGGACCCATCGAATGTTTGTGCTGAAACATACAAACCCGGGGAAAGACCAGATCCAGTTGGAGTTGGAATACGTCAAGGAGAAGATTGATTTGGTGCCACAGAATGTCGCAGTGTGGTCTTACCTACAAGGTCTGTATGAGAAATTTTTGGGGTCTTACGATGAATCCATCATTAATTTCGCTCGCAAATTCACAAAAAACGTTGCAGAAGTTCAAGAACGTCCCCTGCCTGAAATTGAATCTTCGTACGCACTGGAGTTTCTCGCCACAGTATACTCCAAGAACGACGCCACTAAGAGAAACGCTCTGGCAGCTTACAGGGCACTCGCTGAGAAGTACGATCCGATAAGGAAACCATACTGGCAGCGCCAGATCTCTAGCTTTTCGTAGTCTTGCTGATTTTTGCATCTTTTCTAGTAAGTAGCCGATGAAAATTATTCGCAGCTCATCTCATCTCATCTCATCTCATCACTGTCGAAAAACTAGAGATCCAAAGCTCTTGATTCTATAATGGTAGTTGAGAGACCAGCTGATATAACTAGAATTCTAGGCAACATCTACGTTGGTGGTATTCAAGCCATTTCCGAGCATGTCCCGCTGAGTGCCCAGTTTGGAATTACACACATCCTCTCTGTAATCAAATTTCAGGTGATACCAGAGTATTTGGTCAGAAAAAACTACACGTTAAAGAACATTAGCATTGATGATGATGACTGTACGGATATTTTGCAGTACATCAACGAATGTAACAAGTTTTTGGATCAATGTCTGTTTCCAAACGAGAGAGAATATGATCCAGCAAAAGCTGACTTCAAACGGAAGCCGCAAACTGGTTCTGTTTACATCCACTGCCAAGCTGGTGTGTCAAGATCTGTATCATTTGCTATCGCTTATCTGATGTACAGATATGGCCTGCCTCTCAAGACAGCTTTGCACGCTGTACGCAGGAAGAGACCGTCAGCTCATCCGAATGAGAATTTTATGCAGCAGTTGGCTATCTATGAGTCAATGGGCTCGAACCTTGTCGATGATGATTTTCAGGAGTATAAGCAGTGGAAACTGACCAACTCTCTCAAGTTGGACCCTACAGGAACAGAGATCTTATCCAGAGATGACACATTTAGAGAAAACGAGGAAAAGTTACTGAACGATATGTCACCAGAAAATCTGTCTAATGTGGATATGGCTCGCTGCAAGAAATGTCGTCAGCGACTGGCATTGTCTACCTCTTTCATCGAACATGAACCTCCAAGCAAGGAGTCTATGGAAGGCCATTTCATTAGGCGTGCAGCTGGTTCTAGAAGAATCATTGGCATCGAAGAGTCTCAAAACATCTGCTCCCACTACTTCGTTGAGCCTCTCAACTGGATGAAGGAGGAACTGCAAGGCAAGCAAGAGCTAGAAGGTAAGTTCTTTTGTCCTGGCTGTAAAAGTAAGGTCGGGGGATATAACTGGAAGGGATCGAGGTGTAGCTGTGGCAAATGGGTTGTGCCGGCCATACATCTGCGAGCCAATAAAGTTGATAGACTACCACTTTCCAGTCAAGTTTTGGCTAATCAATCCCATTTCGTCTCTGATACATAGCAAATCTGAATTATGTACTTAGCATAATGTAAAGCCCATTCCCATTGTTACTATTCATAAATCATGCCTTGAATCTTGCTGACCTCCTATGATATGACCAGAAAGGCTGTTTAAGCTACTTATACGTCTCGAATTGACACTTTCAACAGTATCAGATACTTCTACCCACGGGACCTCCATGAATTCTCGACTTTCACCTTGATCAGGGTCAAGGTTCAACTGAGAATGTCCGTACTCATCTTCGGAGTCGTATGGATGTCTTTCAACATGAGAGGTCTCAACAAACTGCTGTATGGTGATATCCCTCTCGGTTCCCCTATTCGTCAACGGATTGCCTGCTCCAAAAGGCATAGATGTGCCTCGTATCCCATCAGCTCTTTCTTCCTCTTCCTCTTCGTCCTCCACGCGGGCAAACTCCGCATCATAATCATATGAGAGATCCCCATCCTCTTCCTCAGGTTCCGCAGATGCTTGCTGCGCACTCGGCGTGCCTGCATCGGCTGTTTCATGGCCCAGATCATGGAAATCGTCGATTGGTTCATTGCCATTCTCCTGCATGGGTAAGGGCAGGGGCATGTTATTGGAGGCCTGAACCTTTGATGGACCTTCATGATCTTTCTGCTGCTCTCGTAACTGCCGCATCGTGTGCCTGATGCCTATCGGTTGTATAAGATCCCAGCCCAGAGTCCGCACACTTTTCAAACTTTGCCTGGCCCGATCTGTTCTCATCGTCAGCTCATCAAATGCTGGTTTATCATCCCTAGTTCCCATTGGAAAATATGGTCTCTCCTCGGCAGCGTTGTAGGCGGAAAGCGGTGGTATGTACTGGTGTCTAATTCCTGACTGATTTCTAGGCGTTGATTTATTCTTATCGACAATCTGTGCTCCATTTGTCGGTCTGTGCGTCTTGTTCTGCTGATGCTGTTTCTCCAGCATCAAAGCCTCTTTGATGTCTCTAAAAAGCGGTAGATCACTCAAGCGCACGCAATTCTGCTGGTAGACAGACATTATTCCTATTCAGAATCCCTCAACAAGCCATACCTTACCATTTCACTCTCTGCTATGAAAGGTTTCTGTTCAAGCTGGTTCTTGGCGCTTTTACATGAAAAGAAAATCATGTGACACAAATTCTTCAGTAGCCAATAGAGAGATATACCGTGATATAGATCAATTCTGATGTCCAGAGTTACTCGACCCGATGGTTATGGGGGCTGCGACTGAACCTGCTGAGCTCCTCGATCTCTTTAGCACTTGTTGTTATGAAACCATCGCTGCGAAGTTGTTTACGGAAATGATGTGATCTGACGGCGTACTTAACAAACTTGGTGTAGCACCACTCCCCCCAACCCAGCACTCTATGCACGTAGTCACCCACACCGCTGTATTGCTCGAAGGCGAACACATAGCCCGTGTTTTGCCTTAGAGCAGCGAGTAGCATTGCCACAAGCGTGATATCAAAGCCAAAATGGATCAATCCTTTGACAGTCATGACTATCTGGCACGTTGCAATGGATGTGGCTGGCGTAGCAAGATGAAAAGTCCTGCCTGGTATGCAGATACCTGTCTCTTGCAAGAACTCAAGCTAATTGTTCATCTTTGAAGTGAAAAAGTTGATCACGATAAGACCAACACGCAGAGGAAGTGAACATCAGATTATCCAACGGATAATTATATATGGTCTTCAATATTACTAAGGACAACTTGCTCAAGTTCCAGGCCGTGAAGTCTTTCAGAGTCCCAGAGAATGAGGTATCTCCGATAACGTCCTTGAGCTTTGACGACCATGGACAATACCTCCTAACCTCGTCGGCCAGTGATAATATGCATCTGTATGATGCAGTGAGCTGTAGATTTTTGAACACCATTGCTTCTAAGAAGTATGGATGCCATTCAGCGAAGTTTACGCATGCACAAAACGAATGTGTCTACTCATCGACCATGAAGAGTTTCGATATAAGGCATTTAAACCTGGAAACAAACCAGTACTTGAGATATTTCACTGGACATGGAGCATTGGTGAGTGATATTCAGGTTTCTCCACTCAATGACAGTTTTCTTTCGACGTCGTATGATGAATCTGTGAGACTATGGGACTTGCGAGCTTCAAAGTCTCAGGCAATTATTCCCAGCTTGGTTCCCAGCTGCATTGCCTATGATCCAAGTGGGTTGGTGTTTGCTCTTGGAAACCCTGAGAACAATGAGCTTGGACTATATAATTTGAAGCAACTGAAAAGCGGTCCATTTCTAGTGGTGAAAGTAAAACCAGGATTCACACAGTGGAGTAAACTGGAGTTCTCAAACGATGGGAGGTACATACTTTTAGGATCATCTGCTGGACGACAGTTGATCTTAGATGCCTTTGATGGCTCACAACTGTTCGAACTGACGGGCACTAAGGCATTTCCATTGAGGGAGTTCATGGATTCGGGCTCAGCATGTTTTACACCTGACGGTAGGTTCACTTTGGGTACAGACTATGACGGTAAGATCTCCATATGGAGTCATTCTGACTCAATAAGTAACAAGACGCTCAAGCCTATAGGATCTGTGCCTGCCGCTCCTAGATCATGTCCAAGAACCATTGCATTCAATCCTAAATACGCATCTTTTGTTACAGCCGATGAGAATGTTGACTTTTATGTAATTGAAGATAAATCATAGTTCGGTATAAATTGATACAAAGCGACTCGTCACAGATAATCACCTATGTCAGGATACCTTAAATCTGAATTGCCTTCACCAAACTCTGCCCAATCCTTCAAGAATTTTTCTCGGCACCTCTCTAGAGTCTCGACATTACCGATAACACATAGCTGCTTCTTCGGCCTTGTCATTGCAACATTAAGTCTTCTCTCTTCCTTTAGAAAGCCTACTTCAAATTTGCTGTTGCTGCGTACTAGAGAAAGTATAATGACTTCTTTCTCCCGTCCTTGGAAACCGTCCACAGTTGAAATTTCGATTTGTGGATAAGTATTGTGAATTATATGCTTTAGGAGCGTCACTTGTGCACTGTAAGGAGCTATAATTCCTATCGCCTCTTGTGGTACATTACTCTGGATCAGTTTCTCGACGTGATCTTTCGCTAGTAGTCCTTCATTCTCATTAAACTTAGATGACACAACGTCCTCATCTTGATCACAACTCTCTATAAAGTCATCTCCCTGAGTGTCGTACCAAACAAAGGGAACGGTGGTTTCTTCATTGGAATCAACACCAGGCAGATCTGACAAGACTCCATTGGCCACGGAGTCATCTGCAACAAGCTCCCCATTGTACAACGTTGCCGAGGGAAATTCCATTATTTTTTTGTTCATACGGTACTGAACTTTCAGCAACTTCCTAAAATCATCTCCGTAATAGCCCACTAGCCTGTCAAAGAGGGTCGTCCCTAGAGTTTTTTGCACGTTGACATTATTCTCGGTTTTAATCGTAGGAGGTAGTTGTTTGTTGTCACCAGCCAGTACAAGCTTAGTCATATCCGATTTATAATGTGAAACCAAGGGAATCCAACATTGAGGCTCTAAACTTTGCGATACTTCATCAATTATTAAAGTATCAAACAATTTTGGAGTCTGATTGTACAACGAGCATAGATCTCGGTTGCTGGACCCATGTAGAGTAGCGACGACAACTTTTGATTCCAGAATGAGATCAGCAACTACTTTTCGTTCCCTATGCTTAAGTTCCTTACGAAGTTCTCTAATATCATTCCAATTTTGCTTACGTTCCTTCGATGACTTGATTCTTTTAGTAGCCATTATCTTTTGATTAATTTCGTTTCTGATGTCCTTCACGATCTCACCGGAAGAACCACTTTTGCTTAGCAAATCGAGCGAGTGAGCCAAATTGGTGTCTAAAAGCCTAGCTGGGTGGCCAATCCTAAGCAATTGGTTCCCGGGCAGTACCTTGGCCAATCGCTCCAAAATAGTGTCTACAGCCATGTTTGAAGGTCCACACACCAGTATGCGTTGTCCTCTTTGGCACAATTGTTGTATCAGCTCGACTAAAGTGTAAGTTTTACCAGTTCCGGGTGGACCATGGATGATGCAGATGTCGTTTGCTAAGGCAAACCTGATTGCATCTTGCTGAGGTTCATTCAGAGATCCATTGTTGAAGGCGACATTACTCAACGGCGGCTGGGGGATGAAGGGCCTGCTATTGAGCAGATACTGGAAGATTTTATTGTTCGGGACACTATCGAACTCGGCGAGCTTCCTCAATGACGATTCCATTCGTTGACATGTGATGGTATTTGTAGTCTTGAGAACAAACAGACGACTAAACGCAGAAAGCCGGGATGCTTGATCTTCCTGCCTTTCATCTATAGTTATTACTAGTTGAGTATCTGTAATTTTGAACACCACACCATCACATACACAATCCTCAGTCTCTTTCCCATCTTTTTTCTTCCTAACCTTTGTCGTTGCAGATTTAGGCTGGATCAGGACGATGTCACCGGTCTTGATATCACCTCGATTGATCTCATCACTTATAGCATGATCTGGTCCCAACTCCAAGTACAGCTTACCGCCTAACCCAGTTCTCAGATTTTCGATGGTCAGATTAGAGATCGCATAGCCAGCATCGACCAATTTCCGCAAGGGCAAAGTGTTCAAGATTCTGCTTGTGACTTCAACGTCCTGATCCCGCTCGTGGCAGATGCATCGCAGAAACTTCTCAGCTAACTCCTTATTCATCAGTGCCTTGCTCACTTTTTCTGCAAGTCTAAAGACACTGGAAGATTAACACACAGAATTTTCGTAAGTTATATAAACGATTGTTTCTTTCTAGGAATGTATAATAACTGTTGCATAGAAGGTTTCCGTAACCCTCCTCATGCAACGTTCGATGAGTACCAGATCGCACAGACCTTTACATAACGGTCAAATCACCAAACTTCTCCTTGTAACCTGGAACGTCCCATCTACCCTTCTTGACCATCTCTTCCACCTTGGCATCAATCTCTGGTCTAGCCTTGGCCAATTCGTCAACAGTAAGCTGGTCAAATGGTCTGGCAGATTCGATATTCTTCAATGTTTCTTGCAAAGCCTTCAATTCGTTAGCCACCATTTCCTCGGTTTCCTTAGCGTTGGAAATAGCTTGTGACTCAAATGCTTCGATCGTTGACAATTGCTTAGAAGAGTCCAAAGTCGCTGGCTTGTACGCCTTGAAAGATTGCTCGATTTTGTCCACTACAGAGCTATTTTTCAAGACAGAACGGTAGTGTTCGAAGTCAACAGAGGTTTCCTGAGCCTTCAATTCAAAAAGCTGTCTTCTAGCTTCATCATTTCTCTTCTTAAATGCAGACAATTGGGCAGCTGTCTTACCAGATAGCTTCAAAGTACCAATAACCTTGGCCCAGTTTAGCTTACCGGATGCAGCGTTGGCTAAAGACATTTTCAAATAGGCTATAAGTCGATTTCACGGTTCAAAACAATTCCAGGTCTCACAGTCCTGTCAAGCAGAGCCCTTTTCAACTGTCAATACCACTGGCAGGTCCAGGTTGGCTCCCCCGGCAAGGTCGAAAATTGAAAAATGAAGAAACTCGATCAGAAGTCGAGATCTCTACGGCGGTTTCTAGCCACGACCAATCAAAACTGATGACAATTCAATAAAGAGAGGGTAACAACAACGATACGGTCACGTGGTGCTAAATGCATCACGTGTGTTATATCATCATTCACGGATGTCGTTTGGTCACGTGGTTTCGGTTGAGCTGTGACGGGAAGCGATCGCCGACGATGATTAGAGCACTATCAGTAGGTTAATTAAATGAAGCTCATCTAAATACAAGAGAAGCTGTACTTGACTCACTGAAGTTTAGTGACGGTCATTGAAAGTTGAGGAGGTGTCGGGATTGCGAGTTGGCATCGGTGTGAGAGATATGGTGGGCGAACCGAAGAAATCGAAGAGCGGTGAATCTTCCGAAGGTGTACGAATAAAAGAGGCTCTAGATGCTAATGTTGCTTCAGATGGCGACTATGCTGCAGAGACCAACAGGTATGGTGAGTACGAGGGCGATGAGATCTTAGATCTGGCCGCAAATCAGTCGAGTGGGAAGAGGAAGAGAAGGTCTGCGCTGGCATGCGTGCGGTGTCGAAGACGGCATGTTAAGTGTCCTGGAGGTAGGCCGTGTGCCAAATGTGCCGCAGCGAACATTGCGTGCGAATATTTGGAGCCCAACAAGAAGTTGATCGTGTCTATGAAGTACTTGCAGGACTTGCAAGAGAGTTTGGCGAATATGAAGCGCGAAAATGTCAAGTTACAATCATTGGTGACTTCTATGCAATTCTCTGCTGAAACCAATTCGAAGGCTAGCAGTGCGAGCCGGAACTCTGGGACTTCTGTTCCCGTTCGTAGGGTGCTCTCTAGTCTGGATGCGCCAAATGACACATCGGATACTCAATTCAGCAAGAACACAGTTGACAAAGAGGGCGCAAATGACTCCATGCAATCGGCCAATGGTACCTCGGAGGACGATGAGGATATCGTGCCATCGTTTGCCCACAGTGGTAGATTAGTCGAGTCGCGTACGGGCCAACGATATTTCGTCGGACCATCGTCAATGACACTATTTGGACTTGAGATTCAATCTTTGATTCTCAAGTATTTGTCAAAGTGGGTTCCTAATCAGAGTTCAACGAACAACCTTCCGCCTCCTAGCAAGGAGGGACATAACTCTTTGGGGGAAACGTACGAACCCATCGATGAAGTTTTGCAAGAGGAGGGAAATGCTTATAGAATTGTCCTTGCTAAGAACGAGGATAACGAAGATGTTTCAGTAAACTTCACGCTTCCTTCTTACTCATACGCCATGTTTTTGGTCGATACTTTCATCACTTACAATGATGGATGTTTCTATTTCTTCAATGAAGGCATTGTCAAGCATGGATTGAAGATTGCTTACGAGGGGAAGACGCTTTATGACGACCACACTTTGCAAACTATTTGGTTTTGCAAGGTTTTACTCATCTTTGCGGTCGGTGAAATGTATCTGGGCACTCATAATAACGTAAATGGCAACAAAGCTGTGTTTAAAGACACTGCAAAACTACCAGGTTCTGGGTTCTTCGATGATGCATCCGAAATTTTCAGCTGTCTATTCTCCAGTGGCAAAGTGGAAAACATAACAAAAGAAGGTGGTATTGAGGTCATGTTGCTGTATGCGTTCTACCTCCAGGTTGCAGACTGTACCGTTGCATCCTATTTTTATTTTGGACAAGCATTGAGAGCTTGCTTGATACTAGGTATGCATGTGGATGCGCAGCGAGAGTCTCTCGTGAGGTTTGAGTTGGAGCATAGACGTCGCTTATGGTGGACTGTCTATATGTTTGAAAGAATGCTGAGTTGTAAAGCTGGTCTTCCATTGAGTTTTATGGACGACACGATAACCACCGAACTGCCAGACGATTTCGATATGTCCAATCCGCCAAGAGGCAGTGAACATTACATTTTTCCTGAAGCTGAGTATATTATCAACTGTGTCAAGATCGTTCAAATTAATGCTCAAATTCTCAACAAGTTGTATCAAAGGCAGCCAAGCTCGAACATACTACCGACCTTAAAGCATATCGTCAAGCAACTCCTCGAGTGGCAGAATAATCTTTCGCCATTTCTACAGGTTGATTTCACAAAGAGGGATCTAAAAATCTCCCGGTTATGCACTAACATGTTCACAGAGTATTTTCAAGGCTTGAATTTGGCGATTCGTCCTCTTTTGTTCCACTTTGCATCCATACAGTTAAAGAGATTCAAAGGAGGCGAAACTTACATCAACTTGAAGGATTACTCATCGGCGATATCGGCACTTTTGAACTGTTCATTACAAGCATCCTTGAACACAATTCGTTCACTTTGGGCCCTTATGGACCAAAACATGGTTGCCCTTTTTGGATATATGGACAGAGAGTATCTTTTCACTTCCTGTTGCACGCTGGTCCTTTTTAATGCAACTTTCGGTATTCACGAGAAAACTTATGAGCACTTGGACCATGCTCTGAATATCTTCACAAAAATGAGAAACCTAGGGAATAATCCAGCTGGCCTCAGAAGGGCCCAGCTACTTACTCTAATAGCAAATTTCGACTTTAATGGATATTTCAATGACCTCATCACAAGACATAATGATTCATTAAGGCCAGATTCTCAGTTTGATGTGCATGACTATAAGGATGTTAGTTTTGTCTCTCATACTAATACAGATACATCAGCGCTCTCAGATATTATCAATGCAACCCTTACTGGGTCTGCGCAGATGAATCTCACTAAAACTGAGACCAAAATCGCTGAAGAGAACAAGAATCAGCTCAACCCGGCCAATGTCATTGATAATGGAGACTTACAGAAATTATTGGATAAGATGAACAAAGCGAGCCAGACCGATCGCAAACTTTGGAAGGATGTTTCAGACCAAGCCATGTGGTTGGGTAGTGCAATAAGCCCATCAGGGACGGCTGGTAATGAAGCAGACATCGGTGACTACTTGGCTCGATTTTCCTAATCCTACTTAATCCATTATGGATATGGAGGTATACAAAATTAATAATTAATCGATTTTTTTTAGCACGCTTGAGCATTTGATGCGCTTTTCCAAATTAGCGATATCGTTTTCAGCCCATTCGCGCAATCTCTTGCTAGAGCCAGCCAAGATTGCGTTTCCGCTCAACACTTCGACGGAGTTCAGAGACTGCTGTTGTAACGTGAGAAGTTTTTGCAAATGTCTTGAGTTTTTCAAGTTGCTTGCAACCTCAAGCTCTGCAGATTGTAGCTTGTGTTCTAACGATATGTTCTGCAATTCGAATGTCGCTATCGATGCCGCCCTCGTGATCAAAGAGGATCCACTGTTTCCTAGCCTTTGACTCGTGTAAAATATCGCGCTGATGGCAGAACGCATTTTACCGTTGATGTTTGGCAAATTCAGTAGATTGGCCAACCACTCCAAAATTCCGATCCTTTTAATTAGTTCAACATCGCTCTCGGTCTTGAGACCCTGTTGCAAAACGTTCAGAACCCATCCTAATTGCTTATAATACACGCTATGATCGGTAACTGTATTCGTTCTAGGATGGACCAACTCTTGGAAAAGTGGTAAATCATTCGAGCGGCATAGCGGCTTGCTTAAGACCCATCGCACAGCCTTCTCATGAAGTTGAGACGTTGGTTTTTCCAGTTCTAGAGTCAGCTGGGAGATAGCAAACCAGATGCAAGGAGGAATGGGGTTTTTGTGTTCATTCTCAGTAGTTTTCAATTCGATAAAGGTGAAAGCAATTTTGCTCAGTAAAATTCGGAATATACGTAGCTCTTTGGGACAGTTTTCTTTTTGAAGTGTGGAGAGCATTCCTTCTACCAAAGATAGTGCGATGGATTGAATCTCATTTCCGTCCCCCAGTGAGCACATCACAACTTGAAAAATATTGGACGATAAAAATGCTTTCACATCAAAAATGTACTCAATGCTACCGTCTTCGGCTTTTGAAGTCCTGACAAGCTCTTCATTTTGAACGCTGAGAAGAAGCAGAAACAAAGGATCATAGACATCACACTGAACACCAGAACAACTCTGTTCGGTCTCCTGGTAAAAAGACGACAATGATTGCCACGATGGGTAGCTATTGGATTTTTCAACATTCGGTACTTCTGTTCTCATAAATGTGTAATTGATTGCCGACCTTGCTATGATTTGTCTGTTCAAAGTTATTATAAGACCCTCTTTCCTCTTTGTTATCAAATTGACGTGGCCAAGAGGTGAATCATTCTCAACCTCTTCGATCAAGTCCCAGGAGAAGATGAGGCCTGTCCAGGATAATGAAGTTTGTGCTTCAATGAGCTCTAATAGTTTCAAAATTATACGGTCCTTAGCTGAAATCGAACCCTCGTAGCTGCCCAGTATGTTCTCTTGAATGATTGCAGTGCTATTATGAGCTGGATCTGCTAGATACAAAACGTACAGGACACAAGCTGTCAAGAAGCCGATGTAGTTGCCATCTTTTTTGTTTCGCAGTTCCTTTGAATCGTTGTTCAATAAACATTGCATTAGTCTTTCGTTCGAAGTCGATTTCTTATCAATTGCTAGTAAAACCCGTAGAGTGTACTCCATAACAATCTCTTGATTGACAAGCCTTCCAGACAAAATTGCCTCGATGTGGGAATTGAGTATACTTTTGTTCACTCTTTGCCAGACAGTGTCAGTAATATTCTGTAGGTCACTCAAAATCTCACTCAAATGTGGGTCCATTTCTGTAACTGACGAAAAGCGTTTAGTGACGTAGAGCACAGTCTTGTTGAGCCACTTCAAAACGTCCTTGTCATCAAAGTCTGCCAATTTTATCATGCATTTGATCACATTTGCATTGTATTTCTCCGCACACCTGTTGCTTAAGAATCCGATAAGCTCCAACTTCTGGATGTCAGACAGCAAAATGGAGCACTCACATGCCAATTGTAAAGTGAGCTGAGATGTCTGAAGGTCGCAGCTCTCGATTGAGGCCAAGCTGTTTTTAAGGACTTTGGCTACAAACTCTTGAGCGTCTTCACTTTGGTAATTGTAAAGGCCCAGAGCTAACATCAGAGCGTTCTTCTGTCCTTGCAAAGCTCCTAAATGTGATAACAAAGCCTTGGGTGAGTAATACCTTGAGCTAACAAAGGCCTGAGTTACCACTGAATATGAGTCCCCACTCATTAAAACTGTAAGCAAATCTTCGATTAATAGGTCTTGGATTCGATTCTGAGCCATGAACTGAGAAGCGATTTCAACTGAATCCACCGAGCCGTCCTGAAGGAGTCGCATGATGATTGAAAAGTGAACACAGGAGTCTCCCTGCTCAAGCAAAACGGTCGATACGAGTTTCATGGATGTTGTGCTCAATTTATCACGATTTTCCAAAATTTTTAAGCAGCACTTCAACCCAATGAAACTGAAAATGGCGGACAAGAAGTGGACGTTCTCATCATCTGCAAATGTGCTCTGGAGTACCTGATTATTGTTTTGTATCCATTCGAAAAGCAGTTGCTGTAATTCTGAATTTTCTGGTCCGATCTCTTGACGCATCTGAAGCATCAAACGAATGATATACTTGCTTTTCAGTTGAATGAACTCAGGATATAATGGATCCGACGTGCGCTGTAGCAATGAGCTTAATGTTCTTGAGCTCAAGAAGAGGGAAGACCGATATGTAGCCGAGTAATTCGCTCGTTTCGTTATCAGATCCTCCATGACCGACTTAAAGAAAGCATCATACCTGATTGACAAATCTTTCGCTAAAGCTTCCATTCGGAAAACAAGTCCCGCAGCATCCAACTCTGATATTGGAGACCTGATGATGTTTTTCAATTTGGAGTACTTCTCGAAAATTATGAGGTCTGAAAATGACGAGGCCATCAGGCTGTCTCGTAACTGCCTTTCCTCGACGGATTCTACAGTTGCAGAGCTTAGGTATTCTTCAATATACCGCTGGCATGCCTCAGATAAAAGATTCTTCGCAGCACTCTTTACGCCTTCTTCTGGTTCTCCACATATTATCATGGTTCTTAGATAGAAGCCAATCCATTTCTGGCAGATATCAAAATCTTGGTTAGGGCTGGCATACTTGCACTGTTCCAATAGAGCTACAATGAATGGTGAAATGTGATCATAGTCGGCCGACAGATCGACGTACTTGTAAGGAATTCTCATAACATGTTCAATCGACTGATCTAGAATGCGCCAAATCTTTGACTTATCTAATCCTGACTCGTGTGTGATCGACTGCAAGCTGCGGATAAGTGCTCTGTGTGGTGAGCACTCAAGGCCGCTGTTGAACAGGACGGACCCTCTAAACATGTCGTTCATCAATTGACATATTTTTTCCGTTAGAGAGTTTGACGAATCTCTGGCGACGCTCAACAGTGATGTGAAAAATGACTGTTCTTGGTTAGCTCTACTCCACCATTTGGTCTGAAGCCCATTTAGTTCCTGCCAACTTAGAAAACTTTCCAGTATGGCGAGATCCATACCAGAAAACTTGCCGCTCTGCATTGTATCGATGAAAACATTAGATGAAGAAAGCTTGACACCGAAGAAGTTTGGAAAGATTGCGCTGTAATGTTTCAAAATGGTAGAAAGAGATAGTTGAAGGATTTTATTCTCTTTCGATGATTCGTAGGATTGAGTCATGACTGATGATAATACAGGTAAATCGGGCAGGTTGAGATGAAAAGAGTTTCTTAGAGATGCCTTCGATGAGATCCAACCTTTTCGATCATAAAGATCCAGGACTACCTCAAGCTTCTTGAACGCGAAAATTATAAGTTGGCATGCAAGTTGTTTTATAATAAGCTTCTCGTGCTGTAATGATTTGTTGAGCGCAGATTTTGATAAAGAAGACGGTATAATGCTCTCCATCACTAAGGAGATATCTGGAGCTGTATCGGCCTCAACTTGTTCTATCAATAAGGGTATCTTCAAGCGGATCATTCTTCCTAAAAGTGTTGTGCAGCCAAACCAGTAGGAAGTCATTTTTGGATCATGGGCACCCAAAGACGCTAAGAAAGCTGCGTATGGTGCCACTAACTCTGGTACATTGTCGAGAATTTTTATGACGGTACTCAGTTGCATGTCATCCTCCCACGGCTTGAAAATTCTAAGGACATTGAACAAAAGCTTATTGTATATCTTGAAGTGTCTTTGCTTTACGGATATTTCCACTCCTTTGTGCGTTCCACTAATGGGCGAGTCTAAGAACCAAACTGCATCATCTGGAAAAGCAACACTGGAGTCCTGGTCGCTACCATAAGCCAAAAAGAAGTCATTGACCTTTGTGGCGAGAGATCGATCAGATGAATAGTAAAAGGTATGAAGTTTCGATAAAGCCAGTTCATTCAAAATCTTACATTTTGTCATTCTTTTGTAGGAAGGCTCTCTTAAAATCAAGTTTGTAAACACATCTAATGTTCTGCTCATTGTTTCCGGTGAGTCGACTTTGTCCATTAGCTTGAACCAAGCGCCCATTATTTTAGAGTTGGTCAGCAAAAGCTGTTTCCTGGCAAAAGGTGAGCATTGACTGATCACTTCAAGCCAAAAATCCAGAAAAGTAGCTCTGATGGTACTCTTCGAACTGTTGTTCGGTTCGTCCGCGGGTGCAGCAATGTCGGCCTTGTTCACACTTAAAATCCTGATCAAACTTGGCAAACTTAAATCGAAATTAGCCACAAACAGTTCAACATGCTGTCCAGAATTGTGAGCGACCATCTGTCTCATTAATCTAAGAATTGGATTTGTGATAGATGCGCGTATGTTGTTCACCCCGCGGTAAAGGACCTTGATATGACCGTTGAGGACTAGTTCTATCAACGAAGATCCATACTCATGAATACTCTCATCGCTATTCAATAGTCTCAGGACGCTCACCAACAAGTTTGTCGTTTTTGAGAATTTGGGATGGTTATTGACTTGAGCGTAGTAAGACCAAACCTGCACGATCTGGGATAAAAAACCTTTTTGAAAGAATACTATCAAGGGACGGAAATCCTTAGATTCGCCCTGATCGCCCAGCGTTGAGACGACCTTTGAGAGATTATCGAGTATACCTTCGTCCACGTTGGAGCTTGGGGCATATCTGTCCTTCGTTGTACGGTCCGGATTATATTTTCTATCGTGAACCATTGCTCACCAAACTCGGTGACTGGATCTGGATACTTCAATTGAGCTTCTTAGAGGGCTAGAGACAGTCAGTCTTGTAGTAGATCTTCAGAGTTCTAGGCGATGAGCTAGCTGCTAGCTACTCATTGAAAAATTTAAGACGTATGAGATGATGTTAAATAAACTAGGCGTAGAAGGTAATCGGACTGGTAGTATAGAAGCTTTCAGAGGCTTCAAGAAACCTTTTGAGTTGGATCTGCTGGCCTTGGAAGTGTTGATCATGCTCAGGAGAAAGTTTTGGTGTAATATTGCGGCCTTCCGGAGGTATTCTCAGCCTGCTGTTGCGAACGCGGGCTCGAAGAGACGAGGGTTCGATAAAAGCATGGTCAAGCCTGCCCTAGCGGTCGTTGTATTTGCCTCGGTGCTTAGTCATGTCTCGAATCAGCAGAATCTAAATGCTGAGCTCGATAGACGTTACGAATTGAAGATTTCCATACTGAAGAAGCTGATAGAGCGGGCCAAACAGGGAGACAGAGATATTGATGTCAATGAAGAGCTGAAGCTAGTCAACAAACTGTTTGCTCGAGTATCCGGCTCTAAGACCATAGATTTTGAGGATGAGGCGGCAAGAGTGCGTAAATACTCCGAGTCAAGACCCTATACTGAAGAGATGATAATCAAAAGCTTAAATGGCTCCACAGAAGAAAACGAGGATGAGTCATTAGAGGATGTCTGGAAGGGCTTATTGGACGGATTAGATGGTAAGAAACCCGTAACGCAACCGCTACCCACTGAGTCGTCTCCACATGAACGCGAACAGATAGTTGTCAATAAAAAGATGCTCGACGAGCTTGCTAGGAAAGAAGCTGAACTGCTCAATTACACACCATCAACTGATGCGCACACACTGGTTGCCAATCCCGGGGAGCTGAGTGCCGCAGCTAAAGATACAGAGGTAACCAAATTCTTGTAAATTAACATTGTGAAGCAGGTTCGGAATCTATTCATGTTATTTTGTGTCATATATACTGGCTAAACATTAACACTAAGGGTATTTAGCAAAGACTTTCATGTTGAGTCAGTCTGAGTGCCCTCAGCCGTCTTTTCAGAGCCCTCGACACATCCTTTGTTCTCATTATGCTCTAAAGTCTTGTCATGCTCGTAAGGGTGGTTTCCCTCAGAGGAAGTTGAAAACTGCTGCTTTTCCTGCACAGATTTGGGAGACATCGTCGAGCTTTTATTTGTGCTCTGCTCTCCATTAGCCTCGCCATCATTGAAGGAACCCTTGCGGGAGTCTTCAGCAATAGGTGAGGTTTCTTTGACAAGATTGCCAACGCTCTGAGGAGTTATAGGATTGCTGCCGCCGTGCTTATCCGCTACATCAGTACCTGGTGTGTTTCTTTCTTGGTTTCGAGTAGTTATATCTTCATCGCCCCTCTTGGAGTTGTTGTTGTCACCCGCTGTAGCGGAGGCAATATTTCTTTGAGACACTGTTCGAGAGTCCAGATGAGAAAAGTTGCTTCCGTTGCTACTACGCTCTGTCGCATTTCTTTCTACATCATCCGGTCTGCTCTTTGAAGCATGTTTATTGACATCCAGTCTGGGTATATTGCTTGGCGAAGAAGACTGGTTAGCGTGAAGAGTGCTGATACCGTTCGGAGAGCTTCCTTGTGTGCTTGACAGACTTTGAAGCAAGTCAGGAGGCAGGTTCCTTAGTTGACTGAAATCAGGAGGCGATTGATCCATGCCCATTTTCCACTGCTGACCTGAGAATGCAGAAGACTGCGATGTAGGTGGTATGAACTCCTTCGGTTGTTCATCAGTTAGTAAACCGGGAATCTGAGCCAGTAGAATGTGCATACGCTTTAACGCATTGGCAGATTTATCGAATGACTTCGAACCTATCCGCAAAACCCAGATGTAGTTCCGAAGACAATCTCTGAAAACAATAGCCTCGTCTTTTGTCCTAGCTGTCACATATAGCAATGACGCAAATGTGGCGATTAGCATGAGATTCCCCGTAGACGAAGTATACCAAAAAGCATTTATGTGCTCGTTCTTCAGGTCCCGAACGAATTCGATTGCAGCGACGAGTCTCGTTTTGGCTGCCGTACGACAGACCTGGACTAATTCCTTCGGTGCATCCTGCGTCAAAGTGGAGATTATAGTCCTATGCAAGGTTATCTCTGCAGCAAAGTATGCTAAAGTCAAAGTGGCATTAGCGTTAAACTTCCTCGGGATAAAATTGTTCATGGACAACTGTGGCGGTAGAGAATGATACCACTCCCTTAGCTTAAGCTGCAAAGGCTTAGCTAGTCTCAATACCTGCTCTATCTTTGGTGTAACGTGCATAGCGCCTTCTGTGTAGAATGTTTCCATGATTTCTCCGACTATCACGCTCAGGGACACGAGCTGCTTGAACATTAGTGTTCCATCTCTAAAATCCTGGTTCGTTGGGGACATATCATACAACGAAATGTTGCCTAAAGGATTTGACGTGTTGTAACTACTATCTTCGGGTGCTGTGTTGCTGATGAAGGGAGATTCTGCGGGGAAATCTTCCTCCGTTAGCATCTTGACAAGCCAGTTCCTACCTAAAATCAGATGTGAGTGGCGAGACTCAATTAATGCCAACCACTTGTCTTGTGTCCATACTGCCCATGCCAGTCTTCTACGTAATCCCCTTTCCCATTTAGGTAGTCTCCAATCTTGACAATCTATGTTAAGCCCGAGCTCTTCAGCTAGAGCGACGACAGCACAGTTTATTACCCAGTTGTTGGCACATTCGCTTCGACAGCGCAATATAAGTAGCCCCGTTTGCACCATGCTTAGTTTGGGTCTCTCGATCATATCGAAGAATGTTCTATACGCTATTTCGTTGAGCTGCTCCGTAACATCTGGCTTTGGAAACCCTATAAGTTTAGGATGAAATTCCCATTTTTGGAGCGCAAGGGAATATATTGATGCAAGTAAAGGAGCTGTTAGCTCTCTGTAAGATCTAGCGTATTTTTCCATGAAGACTTTCTCGTGTAGGATAGGAAAGTAAGGATGCACAAATTTGAAAAAAATATCTATCAGGACTTTACCATGTGGGTGTATCATTCTCTCCACCATGTCGATCTCATGCTCTTGCTTCATATATAGCTTCTGGTCGAAATTGTCCCTTAAAATGAACTGCGCATTGGATGCAACCTTTCGAAGTGCCACTGTGGGGGAAAGCTGAATCTGATCTATATGATCCAGCTTGACATGATTTACCAGGTTCACGTCGTACACAGAGGTTGGGCCCACATAGAATGACGACCTTGGAAACTGCTGCTGAGGCGTAGGTGATCGTTTGGGCAGCGGGACCTCCCTTGAGTTTGACTGAAGCAGATTTGTCAAGGTGGTCACACTTGGAATGTGCGGAGGTGACACACTATGCGCTACTTGACCATATTGATTTGAACCAAGATCACTATAGTGTTGCAAAAGCTCGGAATACTGGTGCGCTGAGTTGTGATTGTTGTTCAGCTTGTTCTTTTTCGGCTGAACGCCATTCCCAAATTCCTCTGATCTGGGATGTTTTATTCTAGTCTGTTCTGAATCTCCCATGTTAAATTTGTGACCATCATTCGGTAGTTCTGAGAACGTGCACTTGATACCCTTGGCTTCGCACTGAACACAGCTGGGTAGATCCGGTGCAACCACACATTTTATCGTCCTTCTTCGACAGTGGTCGCAAGGTCTCTCGGTTGATATACTGGTCATCGTGTTAATCTGGTTATCTACACCCTGACTACTCTTCGGAGTGCCCGACATACCGCTTGGGGAATCCGGCCTACAGGAGTTGCCATTACTCTCAGACTTACTGAGCAACCCCTGGTAATGTTGCAGAAGCGCGTCTAAATTATTCTTGTCGATACCAGTTCTGCCATTTCCGTTCTTGTTTCCGCTGGCAGTGCTACGACCAACAGGTATCTCTTCATTCTTGGATCTGCTGTTCAAGCCGTTGTCATCAGAGAGGATCGACATTAGAGCATTCTTTGCACTGATATTACCTAGGTTCCTAGAAAGATTGTTGTCATTGGCCAAATTCTGTAAAATTGCAGCGTAGTTATCGTTAAAGCTCAGCATCTCAAAGTTACTGTTAGCTCTGTCACTAGAGCGTCGAATGTCCGCAGCCCCAGGTTTAACCTCCTGTTCCTTCTGTAAACCGGGCTCCACAGCTTCACCGTCGTTTCTAACTTGGGATTCATCGCAAGCTGCTCCGTTCGCAGAGCTCCCAGAAGCTAAAGACATTTCACGCAGATTAACCACACTCTTGTGAAAGCTACAACTGGTATTTAACCACTATAAGGCACCTTGCTGAACTGATTCACTGCTCATCAAGTCTTTGCATCTCACGAGGTCCAGCATTTATCACACTACATAGGCTACCGATGCTCTCATGACCGACGGTGTCACGTGACGTATTGACATCATATACAGACCTATACGGCCTCGACTAATAAACGAATTCTCCAAGGTATGCCTCTGCGACGAATCTGGCTCTGGCATTGAGAAACAGCTTGATCTCACTAATCTCTTTGTCGACCTCCTCCATGAATTCGATGATGAAATCGACGAGTTTGCCCGTTTTCATCGACTCTGTATGCTTGTTGGTGATGAGGAATGAAATGCTGTAGCCCGGCATTGGAACACGTCTTAGAACGTAAAACGATTCCGCGCGCTGTTCCAGGAACCTGGTAAATTTGTGCACTAGAATCTGCTCGATCTCATCCGCCTGCTTGACCTTGATGCTGACACGTACGGAGTTTACACTGGGTTCGATCAGCACTTGCTCGTTCTCATTACGCGAAATATGCATTGGCTGCAGAAGCAGCTCTGCACTCGTGTTGGGTACTTCCACTTCAGGTCTGTTGTGTCTTTCCACCTCCTGCGACGAGAAATTGCTCAAAGTGAGAGCGGCTTCCAGCGAGTAGCGGACCGCCGTCAAGTATGGACGTAGCGATTGTGACATTCTGGTTGGGCTGGGAATCTCTCGGTCGATCCTACCTGACTTTTAGTGTTCTTCACCATCGCAGGTGAGTTCCCCTTTAGCTTATCGAGGCTACTAGCTGCGCTTAAGTAGGGTAAGTGAAAATATATGGTTAATGCACAGTCATCTCAGCTTAAAGGTGATAATTGAAGCGAATTGATCAGGTCCTAGGTCGGTGTAGGTCATGAAATGAGCAGTGCTGGTGATTGGAAGGAGGCGAAGGACAGTAATGGTAGGGTTTACTACTACAGCGGGCGGACTGGCGAGTCGCGATGGGAAAAGCCGCAGGAAATGCTCTCTGAGACCGAGTTGGAACTGCTGAAGCATGGTTGGAAGACATCTAGGACTGCCGAGGGGAAAGTGTACTACTACAATGTCAATACTAAAGAGTCGCGGTGGGATGCGCCAAGTTTCGAAGAAAAGGACGAAGCATTGGGAGAAGAGCAGAAGCGTCCGGTCGCTAGCCCCGCTGGGGACCTAGAGATGGCCGACGAGATGGATAAATATGCTAACACGTCTAAAATCTTGAATCCACCGCAACGAACGAAGGAGGAAGCGGAGAGCGAGTTTATCAAGATGCTGCAGGACAACCAGGTGGACTCGACGTGGTCTTTTGAGAAGATCATTGCCCAGCTGGGTGCGTCTGATCCTCGGTACTGGATGGTTGATGACGATCCGCTTTGGAAGCAGGAGATATTTGAAAGGTACCTGTCTAATAGATCTGAGCACCAGCTTCTGAAGGAACATGCAGAGACTAGTAAATTCAAGAGTACATTCTTGGAGATGCTTCAAAGTAAGAAGGAGATTCGCTACTACACGCGGTGGCCCACCGCTAAGCGCTTAATTGCAAATGAAACGATTTATAAGCATTCGGTGGTGAAGGAAAGTGTTAAGAAGAGAACGTTTCTGGAGTATATTGAGGGCTTGCAAAAAGAACGAGAGAATGAACAGAGTCGGGTTAAAGAACAAGCATCAGAAGAATTGAGAGAGTACCTGAAAAGCATTATGTATTCCACGGAGGTGAAAGGCAACGAATTACCCGTGGTGAGCTGGCAATACCTGTTAGATAACTATCTATTTGACAAGAACAAGAGGTTTGTCGCCAACAAGCATTTCAAAGCCCTAACGCATGAGGATGTGCTAAACGCGTACCTTCAATTAGTACAAATAAAGGAGAACTCGATGAAAGACGAGCTTGCTCAGCTGCAATCCAAGAACTATACAAGAGACCGCATAGCGCGTGATAAGTTCAAAGAACTTCTGAGGAGCCCAGAAGTTTGCATAAGGGCCAATTCTAAGTGGAAAGATGTGTATCCAATTTTGAAGAACAATTCAACATTTCTTCGCATGCTAGGAAGTGGTGGCTCATCTGCGTTGGCTTTATTTTTGGACATTGTTGAAGAAAGAACCATCAGAATGAGTGCTAATCGATCCATAGCTCAAAACTTACTAATTGAGAAAGGTTTTGAATGGAGTGACAGTGATGATGTAGATATACCCTCGATCAGGCGAGTGTTGAGCATGAACTCTCATTTTCAGAAAATGGATGGAGACGACATTGACTTGATCATAAAGCTCCTGTTAGAACTTCGGAAAGAGAAGCAAAAAGAGCAAGCTGCGGTACAGAGTAGGATATGGGAGCAGAAAAAAGTTTACTTCAAAATGATGCTGAAAAGGTTCTATAGAAATGCTAGTGCGATTCATGATTCGTGGGAGGTAGCCCGTGAAGAAGTAAAAAATACCGTGGAGTACAAGGAATTAGGCGATGAAGATGAAATCAGAAAAACAGTGTTTGAAGAATTCAAAAAGACGGCCCTGGACGGTGAGCGGGTCAACGCTGCACCGCAGCTAGATAGAAAGAGACCACTCAGCTCGCGGGTGGAACTGGACTACTGACCAAGCCCAGAAATCAATCGAATCACATTACTCATTACCTAGCAGGGCACTTAACCCCAAAAGACCCATCATTGCAAATTTGGCATATTTATTCTCGGAGATCCAAATAGTTATGTATCCCAGCTGTGGAATATATCCTTTCACAGTACCAACAATGTCTTTCTCCTTTTGTAAGTATAGCTTCTTGTTAGCATATAGTGGAATATCATTACCAGCATTGTTATCACCCTTAGTTAACAACAGCTGTCTCCTTTTTTGGTCGCTATGGTGTTCTCTCAAAACTCTGTGAACGATAGGAATTGACTTTCCCTCAACTTCATAGATAACAATGTCGCCAACCTTGCTTCTTTCGTTTCTATTCCATAAGAAAAGCACATCACCTCTCTGAAACGCTGGTTCCATAGAGCCTGAAAGTACTACCACAATCGGAGAATGCGAATTGGTAACTAACGACAGTCCCTTCCAAAACATAAAAGCCGATGACAGAACAAAGCATAGCTTCAAAAATCTCGTTAGCTCTAGCCTCAAATTCATGATGCTAGAAGTGACTTGAAAGGTTATCGAACTCTCTCTCTCTCTTGGTGTACTCTCACTGATCTGTGGAGTATTCTGACATCCATCTATGTTGACCAACAAGATGTCGTGCAACGGAACACCAAAACATCGAAAGTCAAGAGACCATTGAAGGCCCCGTCTATCATAGATATATACATGCTATCAGTAGCCTTCGTCTTCTTCAGGAACTTCTAGATTGATCAATCTTTCGCTAGTTCCCCTTTGAAACTTTTCAAGCTCAAGTTTCTTCGTTTTGCAGTAACTGTTGAATTCCTTCAGCACATCTTGGTCGAATTTTCCCTCTTCTTTCATCAGTATGCTGTAAAGCTCCTCATATGCTCTGAGCCACTCCATCCATGCAAGTCCGTGTAAGAAAGAGTCCGCTAGATCGTCATCTTTCTTAGTTCCGGCGTCGGGGCCTAAACCAGCGCAGTCCCAGAGCTTAAATTTACAGTTGTCCGAGATAACGCCCTTAAGCCTTTGACGCCAGTCAGGCGTGAGACCTACAATCTTCTCTTGCGAGAGCCCTAGAGCTCCTTCTAAAATCCTTTTCACGAGATTTATCTTAATGGATTTCGACAATCTGTTCGATTTGATCTTAAGCTTTGCCTCCTCTGATCCATCAGGAAAGTTCTTGCCGAGCACTTTTCGTGTTGGAGTGAGACTGCACCAGTATGAGGTCATTCTCTGCGGGTCTGACGATGCTACCATGTAATTGAGTTTCGAACCTTCATTAAATTTGATCTTGTTCTTCAAATTGGAATACAGCACCTGCTCCAAAATATTCACCCTGAGGATGGGCTCCAGAACAGTTCGTGATGACATAGACCTTGCTCTTTGTCTTTCAATCGCGAAAGCATCAGGTACCGGCAACTCAGTGGTCAAATACTCCGTCAAACCATAAACGACCTCAGAAGTGTCGCTAGGGCTCAGACTCATATATTTGCGATGTGGCAGAAATTTATCTTTCAATTGTATCTTGTTCCAGTCCAGTAACTGCGGTAAATGTTGATTCTTTGCCCACGAGAATCTAGCAAATGCAAAATTGGCAATCCCAGCATCAATGGCAAGAATTGATACAGCATTGTTCTGCTCTTTTCTCTTTCGCAGCTCCTCTAGAGGTGCCGCCTGGGATAATATATTTTCTCTAATTGTACTTTTATTAGTTCCCTGTGCAGCACCAAGCGCCAGTGCTAACCGCTTCAAAGTCTGTCCATTTGCCTTTCGACAGTAAAGATCTAATGCTTCTAAGGGACACCGTTTCAGCACCAGAGTCTTTTTCACCATTGTCACTCGTCTGCATGTCTTTTTAATTCTGTTCGACGTCTACTACCTGGATTCGTCAACTTTTCAATTCATCTGAGCGCGCCAGCGTCAGCGTCAGTAAATCAAATAAAATCACAAAGCATATATTAAATGCAGTACAAAATTGATGAACCAAAGCCAAATCTCAACAGCATGACTGATTATCAAGATCCAAACTCCGGTTCACGGGAGACTCGATCCAGATCAAAAAGGTGGAAACATCGTTTGAGAAGGAACAAAAGTGACAGGCCAATATCGGGAAGAAGGACACTTAAGCAAACGTTTAGAGACTACCGAGCAGAAAAGAAGGGTGCAGGCTCCTCATCGGAAAAGCATTACTCGATAAGAAGATGGAAGAACAAGAATCGCAAATCCTTGAGAGATGTTGATTCTGTGGGAGAAGCAGGCACAAGAGCAGAAACTGGTTTAATTCGTGACCAAAACACTCAACCAAGGTTTGCGCCAAAAATTCATTATAGAGAGCAGGCTTCTACTGAGTCATTTTTATTCATGTCGCAAATGGCTACGAATGGGGTTAGTGGACAACGTTTTGCATCTCTTCAGTTTGAACCGATAGCTACCGCGATGTCAAGATCGAAGTCTGCTCCTGTCACTTCGCCAAATGAATATGTAGCTCAAGGGTCTTTTGAACCTATATCATTGCCAAGAAAATTTCCCGCTGATCAGTCAGCTCCATCTTGGGATCCTAAAATGCTGCTCGAAGAGCAATCGCAACACGCTGAACTTAGTGCTATGTCTCTGTCAGGAACTGGGTCTACAGTAAGCACGAAAATTGCCACAGAGCCCAGAATATGTACTGATTCGACTGGGAACGGCGTAATGAAGAGACTGGAAGCCTCAGTTCTTTCATTTTTTAGCTTTGCCATCCCCAAGAACAACTCCGAACAGCTTTCAAGAGCCGTTGATGATAAAGGTCTTACTCTGCCATTTTTCAGAAACAAGAACTCGACTGAAAAATCGCACACCTCACTCAAGAACTCTAGAGAGCAAATCGATTATTCCATTTACGGCAGTCAAGCCAAGTACTTTATATAAACATCTGCTTTAAACTCAACTATCTTTCGGCTTCTTCCATTTCGAAGTTGCAAGAACTAAACATTAAAAGCCTCTATGAGCCTTCGTATAAAACGACTTCCATGGATGGCTCATCGGCAAGCTCTTGGAACGAACCAACTTCAAGGGCCCATCCTTGAGGAAGAAGACGCTGTATTTGACGTTAGAGTGGCGATCTTCTGAATCTCATACCAGTACGGGGCGGTCTCTTTTAATTTGATAGGCCTTGTGCGGTTTTGACCTTGTGTTCAGGGGGAACTGTTTAAAGTCGCCTTGACTAATCAGCTTTGAAGTTTACGAACAGCAGAGGTAAGAGGGTTTAAAAAGATTCGTTATGGTTCAGGAAACGCGTGAAGAGAGCACCGCTCATATTGTGACAAATGCCGCTGATGCGGGAGGAGAAGAAACTAAAAAGCCGGTCTCAATACTGAATAATTGGCGTAATAATAGGTCGACTGTACGAAGAGAACAAGATAATAGACCAGTATACTACCAAAGACCGGGTGTACGTGCACCTAGCAAGGATTCTGAGGAGATGGCGGAAACGAAACCTGCAAAATTGGATCTATCATCGGACTCTAGTAATTCTATCCCAAGATATACGTCATTCGACAAATACAAGGGCTCGAATAGTAATAGTAATAGCAGTCAGAAATTGAAGATTTCGACTGACACTCCAGTTGAAATTTCGCCTCAAAAATCGAGCAGTGCTTCGTCCAATACGGCAGTTTCTTTTACCGTGTCAGAGGGGGCCAAAATTCCCCATCACAGGTACTCTATTAGCGCCAAACCGGGAAGATCATCTCTCACCAACTCCCCCAATGGGAGCACGGATCAGCTGGTTATGCAGCCAAGTTCCCCATCGGGAGAGAAGAATTCTATTGTTCATATGCCCGGTGATTTTATTTATTTTGAGTCCAAATTTAAGTCGAATAGTGGTGTTTCGGGCAGTTCAGTCGATACTCCAACACAGGCTCCTCGAAAGGAATTGATAAAACCTTCCACAGGCCCGCAAGTACCATTCACAGATTTTTTTCAAAAGCAAGATGACAAAAAGTTTCACATTTTACTGGGGGCTACAGGCTCAGTTGCCACAATAAAAGTTCCTCTCATAATCGACAAGCTGTTCAAACTATACACGAGAGAGAAAGTATCCATACAGCTAATTGTGACAAAACCTGCTGAGCATTTCCTTAGAGGTTTGAAGATTTCCACCGACGTCAAGATATGGCGTGAGGAGGATGAATGGTCAGGTTTCAGGAAAATGGGTGATCCCGTATTACACCATGAGTTAAGAAGATGGGCAGACATATTTTTGATTGCTCCATTGTCTGCCAACTCTCTTGCGAAGATAGCCAACGGCATCTGCAACAACCTACTGACTTCTGTTCTCAGAGATTGGACACCATCGACACCAGTTCTTGTGGCACCTGCCATGAACACTTTCATGTACATCAATCCAATGACCAAGACCCATTTGAAAATGCTGCAAGAAGATGCACCGTTTATCACAGTACTAAAGCCTGTTGAAAAAGTGCTGATATGCGGTGATATAGGGATGGGTGGTATGAGAGAGTGGAACGATATTGTGGATATTTTACGTCGCCGAATTACCGAGCTGTGCAAGACTAACGAAGAGACCGTGGAAGACGGAGAAGATGACGAAGACGAGGAGGAGGACGAGGATGAAGAGGATGAAGAGGACGAAGAAGAAGATGAAGGAGATCATAGCCATCGCGGTGCAACTCAAAAGGGCAACGACGATGACGACGAAGAAGAGGACGATGACGACGATGACGACGACGAATATGATGATGAGAATGACTGTGATTTAGCTGCTTCGAAGAAAGCTTGAGAGCGAGGCTCTTGAAGGTATAAAGGTCGAGCGTCACAACACGACGTCTTCCCAATACCTGCCGCCCGTGTTGCGAGGCCGCATTCAACTCTTTGGTCCGTTGGTCTATCACAATGGATTGGGTCTTCAGCGCACCGGGTAACGGTCTTGAAAAGTTTTCGATAATTAAGCTTTATATACTGGAATTGATGGAGGACATGTAACCATAAGAATTAGGATCTAGGGACCCTAACGATCAGCATTCAAAATGTCTTTTTTGGGATTCGGTGGTGGTTCTCAACCACAACTTTCAACACAACAGAAAATTCAGGCTGCCGAGGCGGAGCTAGACCTTGTCACCGACATGTTCAACAAACTGGTCGATAACTGCCACAAGAAGTGTATCACTTCACCATACAACGAGGGTGAACTGAATAAGAATGAGTCCAACTGTCTGGATAGATGTGTCGCAAAGTATTTTGAGACCAACGTGAAGGTCGGCGAACATATGCAACAAATGGGACAAAATTTCAATGCTGCTGGCAGAGTTTAGAGATCCGAATAAACAGTTTTAGCATTTGCTCCTGTATATATAAATAATCATTCAGTCTTTAAGTGCTCAATATTTACAGATAAACCCACTTTAAGACCCGCTTCAAAGACCAAGAGTCTTGAAGATGCGCATTTTCACTCCCTCCAGAGAGTTCAGCTTGGGACGAACGTCTAAGTAGATGCTGGGCCCCAATTTTTCACTATCTTCGTGATAGAAATCGATCACATAATCGATGTTTGTACCGCATCTGTTGACAGTCCAATCGTGTCTGTCAAAAGGTTTCGAGTAACCAAGAATGGCACTTCTAAACCAGGCTCGAGGAGTCAATTTCTTGGCATCGCCTTTGAAACTCGTCAACTGTATGCCACCACACTCATCTCCGCCCTGATCCTTCTCCCAGAGTCTTATGCTATTCCACACCCGTTCATTCACAGAGTTATGCAACGGCACCACCGTCTTCATATCATCAGACTTTGGATCCCACCTTTTCCTCAACATCGCCTCGAAGAACTGTTTCTCAGATGGATAAATCCAGTGACCATCCGTCCCTGTCCTTGGGATCGACGAAACCTCGCGATGTTCGGGCAGTTTGACATCCGTCTTGTACACCGGGTTTGCAGGGATCTCATCTGAAGAGCACTCGACTGCTTCTGCGGTTGATGCGGCATTCTGTAGCCAGACTTTCCGAGCACTATGATCTACAGGGCATTTTTCCGATCCTGAGTCTTCAGATCCCGCTATCTGCGCTTGCTTCAACCACACTTCTCTGGATTCATGGTCCACCGGGCATTTACCTTCGTCACCCTGAGCACCAGCCATATTCACTTCACTTCAAGACGTCTATCTCATCGTTGGAACCTTGACCATTCGTTCATATATATGAACTCTTTAGCATCAACCTCTCCGTACAAAGTGACACCACACCAAGCGATAAAAAAGTCCGTAAGAGCCATACCAGACCATACCAGATCTCAGCTAGCATTGATAAGACCAGTGCCGACTAGGTCGATGATAAGCCTTGCTAATCAACCTCGATGCTGTCTGCAGCTTCACCACCATCAGTGTCTTCTTAGCGATGTCCGCAACGGACCGAGCTGTCAGCCGTGCTTGCCCCTCTAGCAAGTTGCCCTGTTTCATCGATGAGCACGATCTTGCAGAACAGACCTCAAAACAAGCAGGAATGTTGGGCTCCCAGGCCTGATTGCTCAAGGATGAAACATGCAGGGCCTGTTCTTTAATATATGTGACAGGTCAATGGAAGTCTGAAGCTCTTGGCAGTAGTCATTTTGGCTACAACAGTAGCATCTAAGAGATGGGCTGTGGTATTAGCAGCCATTTGGTCGACGATGAGAACGATCCCTTCTTACAGAGCCAGCGAGCAAATGACAGCATCGAGCGCTCGATGCAGATGGAGAAGCAAAAGAACAAGAATGAAATCAAACTGCTGCTACTAGGAGCCGGAGAGTCCGGTAAGTCCACAGTGTTAAAACAGTTGAAACTACTGCACAAGGGTGGGTTTACGCACCAGGAAAGATTGCAGTACACGCAGGTAATCTGGGCCGATGCGATACAGTCGATGAAGATCCTGGTGATACAGGCGAGGAAACTGGGAATAGCGCTCGATTGCGACGATCCTGTGAGAAACCCGCAGCTGTTCGAGTGTAAGAGAATCCTACTCAAGAGCAAAGCTCTTGAGTTTATCGATGCCGGCGTCGCTGGCGGTTCGGAGTTCTTGAGTGATTACGTACTGAAATACTCCGAGCGATACGAGACCAAACGGCGGGTTCAGAGTACTGGCGTAGCGAGAGCTTTTGACACTGAAGAACGATTGAGAGCGCCCAACGGTGTGGGTCTAGAAGGCAGCACGCTCGATCTACAGGAGATTTCGAAGAATCTCGAGGACGGAACGCACGACGAGCAGATGTTCATCCGCGAGCAGCAGCAACAGCAGCAGCGAGAACACACAAACGAAGAGATCGCATACGCGATCAAAGAGCTGTGGCACAGAGATCGCGGTATCAAACAGTGCTACGCTCGTTCGAACGAGTTCCAGCTCGAGGGATCTGCCGGCTACTACTTCGACAACGTGGACAACTTCGCGCGGCCAGACTACGTGTGCTCGGACCAAGACATCCTCAAGGGCAGAATCAAGACCACGGGAATCACAGAGAGCGATTTCACCATCGGACAGTCCAAGTTCCGCGTGCTAGACGCTGGAGGCCAGCGATCCGAGCGCAAGAAATGGATCCACTGCTTCGAGGGCATCACTGCTGTTCTTTTCGTACTCGCTTTGAGCGAGTATGATCAGATGCTTTTCGAAGACGAGCGAGTGAACCGCATGCACGAATCGATCATGCTGTTCGACACGCTGGTGAATTCCAGGTGGTTTCGTGACACGCCATTCATCCTACTACTAAACAAGATCGATCTCTTCGAAGAGAAAGTGAAGCGCATGCCCATTCGCAAGTACTTTCCAGATTTCCCAGGCCGCGTAGGCGACTTCGACGCGGGAATCCAATACTTCGAGAGCATCTTCCTCAGTCTCAACAGGAACAATAATAAGCCCATCTACGTCAAGAGAACGTGTGCCACAGACACACAAATGATGCGGTTCGTCCTTACCGCTGTAACAGACCTCATCACTCAGCAGAATCTCAAGAAGTCTGGAATCATGTGACCGATCACTAAGCGCGCGCGCCGAGCTACAAGTCTTACTAAGACGCGGCGCTTCCAGCCACCGCTGAGCTTGCGTATATAACCACTTTCGACTGCGCTGACCGCAAACACATGGCCGAAGTAAGACCATCTACAACAACTATGTCGATTCAAACGAGCAATCTGAATCGTATATCTGAAATCCCGCTATCGCAGATCAAGCGTCCCATCGCCCCGGTCTTGGATCATGCCAAGATAGACTCCATGCAGACCACGCTCGACTCGAACCAGCCGCTACCCCCAGTCGATGTCTTGCAGTTGCGCAACTCGCGCGGCAACGTTGTGCACTTTGCGTTCGGCGGCTGCCACCGCCTGCAGGCGTACGACCGTGTCGCACGTGACACCGGCTCCGACCCGCTGGTGCGCTGCAAGCTGCTGCCCGCGACGCGGCAGCAGCTAGCGCTGTACCTGGGCGCTTCGCTGTCCGTGCTGGACGACGAGTAGCCCGACTCGGCGCCGCGTCACGCACCGCGCTGATAAAACTGGCGCGGTGCACGCGGGACGGCGCCCCCCTGGGCCGGCGTCTGTATACGGTATATAAGCACACCGCTGCGGGGCAGCTTAGCGGCCCACAGCGAAAAACAACCAACGATGTTTACCAGAGTCGCCAGACGTGCATTCTCCACCACCAGAGTCAACCCCTACAAGGTCACCGTGCTCGGCGCCGGCGGTGGGATCGGACAGCCGCTCTCGCTGCTGTTGAAGCTCAACCACAAGGTCACAGATCTCAGACTTTACGATCTGAGGGGCGCCAAGGGTGTCGCCACCGACCTTTCGCACATCCCAACTAACTCGGTGGTGCGCGGCTACTCGCCCGAGGAAGAGAACGCGCTTCACCACGCGCTAGAAGGTGCGGACGTAGTGCTTATCCCCGCAGGTGTCCCCCGTAAGCCAGGGATGACGCGTGACGACCTGTTTGCTATCAACGCGGGCATCGTGCGTGATCTGGCCGCGGCAGCCGCCGAGGCGGCTCCGAACGCGGCCATCCTCGTGATCTCGAACCCCGTCAACTCGACTGTGCCGATCGTTGCCGAAGTGCTCAAGGCGCGCGGCGTGTACGACGCGCGCAAGCTGTTCGGCGTGACCACGCTGGACTCGATCCGCGCTTCGCGCTTTATCTCCGAGGTCGCCGGTACGGATCCGACGCAAGAAAGCGTCTCGGTGGTCGGTGGTCACTCCGGGATCACCATCATCCCTCTACTGTCACAGACGCGCCACAGCGAATTTTCCAAGGAACAACGTGACGCGCTCGTGCACCGCATACAATTCGGCGGTGACGAAGTGGTCAAGGCTAAGAACGGCGCCGGTTCCGCCACGCTTTCGATGGCGCAGGCGGGTGCCAAGTTTGCAAACGCTGTGCTGTCTGGGTTGGCCGGCGAGAGCGACGTGATCGAGCCCTCGTATGTGGACTCGCCTCTCTACAAGGACGAAGGTATCGAGTTTTTCGCGTCTCCCGTGACTCTTGGACCTCGAGGTGTCGAGAAAGTGCACGGGATCGGCGAGCTGTCCGGCGAAGAGGAAGAACTGCTGGCCAAGTGTAAGGAGACTTTGAAGAAGAACATCGCCAAGGGTGTCGCATTTGCAGAGCAGAAGAAATAGATTCATTGCGTATATATAATTATCAAGACCGTTTATGTTCAGTAGGGTAGGCGTCTATGGTCGGGTCGTCGACACGGAGTCACGTTGTGTGCATTGGCACTCGCGGCGGGATGTGCTGGCGCTGAAGTTCAGGTGTTGTGACCGATACTGGGCGTGTGTCACGTGCCACGAGCAGTGCGCTGGGCATGCTGTGCGGCGCTACCATGTGGAACTCGATAGCGGCTTGAAAGTGGTGGTATGCGGTGTGTGCAGGTGTGAGATGACCTTTGCAGAGTATACCGGTGGGCTTAGGTGTGTGCAGTGCCATGTAGAGTTTAATCCGGGGTGTAAGATGCATTATTCTATGTATTTCGATGGTGTAGGTAGTGTAAGCGAAGGCGGCGGCTCGTCTAGTTGAGATCGCTCTCGAGACGAAGCTTTGTCACCGGGATGTTCAATAGTGACGTTTTCCTTCTTGCATGGGGTCTTGGTGAGTCTGGCGCCGTCTTCTCGGCATTGTCGGTGGTGTCGGTCCAGGCCGCCGTTGGGTTGTCGTTCTTGTTTGGTGACGGCTCCGTTGATGGTTTTGCGCTGCTGGTAGGCTTCCTAAGCGATGACGTGCTAGAAGTGCTCAGAGAGGAGTCCTTAGAGGTCAGTCTGGAGGGCAGCGGCGTGCTTGTGCCCGGAGACTTCCCACTGGGCACTGAGGGTCTGCGGCTTGTGGAGATTCTCGGCAGCTGCGGCATCGGAGCTGCCTGCGAGTAAAGGGAATATGGAGAGTTCATGGTCAGTACAGGTGACGGGCCGTCGTCGAAAGCGGCTTTCGACGACAAGACTGGCGTTCGGAATGAACTGTAGCTGGGTTTTTTCGGCAGACCGGACGTTTGAGCCTCTTTCAACATTTTCGCATAAGTCTTGCCAAGGTCAAAGGTCTCGGCGACGTCGCTAGGTCTCCAATTGTAGTGATTCTTGACGTTATTACCCACAATCCCGCCATCAAAGACCAAAATTCTCATACAATGGACACTGCCATACTCCAGACACACGTGAAGCGGTGTGTCTCCATTGTTATCCTGCACGTTCAACTTGGCGCCCACTCCCATCAATAGACCGAGACACTGGTAATGGTCGTGCATACACGCTATGTGAACTGGTGTTCTACCGTGATCTCCAGGTCTGTCGATAAACCTCGGGAAATGTTGCAGCAGTAAATGTGTAGTTTGTTCATGTCCATTCATCAACGCTAGATGAACGCAAGTGTTTCCTTTGAATGTCATCATCAACTCTTGCTTGCCGTGACCCATCTGGATGAGATACACACATATCAGATATCTTCCGTGATACGAGGCATAGTGTAGCGAACTCCACCCGTTAGATGGATCCACGTTGGTCAAATAGTTCGGGAAACGTCGCAGCAGTCTCTTTACAATCAGTAGATTCCCCTCAATAACTGCTTCCCGTAGTCGGATTGACGGATCACCTAGCATTTATACCACCAGCTAATGCGGTTCTTCTGTTCTGGTGATCAAGGCTGGTTAATGGTGTCGCGCATCCTTCGGATTTAAAGTAGACCTTGTAAGACATCATGATGATGTGAACACTACGAGTAGCAGTAATAGACGGACTGATGGCTTCTGTATCTGTGAATTATAACTTCTCATGCTTCAGAATTAAATTGACCCCAAATACTGTAATGAACGATGTTTTAAGCCAAAGCCTGAGTCATTTCAAGCTGGTAGATGAGAAGTCTCAAAGTACAGAGACACGATGGGTGCTGGAGCACAACAAGAAACCATTAGCATTAGATGTTCCATGGAGATTCCTTAACTTGAGTGCTGGTGTCAATTTAGAGCTCAAGAAGGGCACCCCGGTGGCTACGACAGACAAGACATCGTCGATTAGAATCAAGATACTGGTATCGGGCTATCCCACCGTGGTAGAGGTAATAAAGAGCTCTGCAGATTTGAAAGATATGATCGATATACTTGCTTCGAAGCACGGTTGGTCCATAAACTTGTCTGAGTCCAAGTTACAAGTTTTCTCCAAGACGATCCCATACGCAGAGCTGCGGGGACTGAGTCTAATTAATGTTGGCGTTAACGATTCTGTGCTACTAAGGCTGGTTTGCCCAAGCTCATCGCAACCTTCTCAATGGCATTCAGTCGAAAAGCAATCAACTACCAATGGTCAAATCGACGTCGATGACAAGACTGGTGTTTCTCATGAAAAAGAGCCAGAGAGTAAGAAACACGATCTGCACAAGATTTCTGCATTCATACCCCCTGAAAACTCAATCGCATCGCAATTGCGTGATGAGGTTGAGGACGACGACGATTTTGAAATTACTGTCGACCAGGCAAGAGCGTATCAGAAGATGCTCTCAAAACAGACAGGAAACCTCGGTGGTCCTTTACTATCAAAAAGGCTGCGGGAGGAAAAAGAACGTGCTCAAAAGCCTATCGTGAGTGAATGCACTATCAGAGTCCGGTTTCCTGATCTTAAGCACATCGAAGTAACATTTCATCCCAGCGAAGATATGCGGACAGTTTACAATATTATTTCAGAGTCTATATTATCTGAACACCTCGATTTCACCTTATCGCAACCTCACCCATACACTGTCTACCCTCGCGATGATAGTACATTGGTAGATGACCTAGCATTTGGTACCAAAACACTGCTGTTATTCAACTCTCAAAAAGAAGGTCCATACTTGAAAGACACTATTTTAAAAGACGCTAAGCAGCTAAGGGAGGCTGATGATGTTCGATTGGACCGAGTGGACCTGAATACAGATAGAAACAGTGATGGCGGCGTTATGGGCTTCAAAGCAAAGCCAAAAGGCGCGTCACAGGCATCAAAGATTGATAAAGTGCCGAAGTGGCTTAAGTTGAGTAAAAAGTAGTATCTGAATAATAACACTGTCCTTTACTAATTACATTACTTCGTTTCTATTATGTACACTATTTATCAATTTCTGCATACCAGAGGGCGCGAAATGCAGCTCCTCCAGAGCTTCTGAAACGAGGAAGAACTCTTTGTCGTCTGGGTTCTTATACCTCTGTAGACGCAAAATTCCTTCCACCAATCTATCAAAAGTCTTGGACTCTTGCTTTTGTTCGACCCTCTCTTCATCGGAATTTATCTTTTCCCCCGGCTCATCGAAACTTTTAAACTTAGTCTCTGCCACTTGATCTTTACCACCAAGCGCTTTCAGTTTTCGACGCTCAAGCACCATACGCTCTCTCTCTAAACCTTTCCAGAGATAGTTGGAGATATTAGTAGACAATGGCAGTCCGTGGAACTCCACCATAGCTGCTAAAATACCTGGAATCGCTTCCCAGTCTCTTTTTTTCATAAATGTCACCAAGATAATGAAGTACATACGCTCATCCGGAAGGATATTATCATCATGGACCATGATTCGAAAGAGCGTTCTGATAGAAAAGTTTGGGCGTACTTTAGTAGTCTCCATTATTTTTAATGTATTTTTTTTCCAAACCCCATAATTAGACTTCATATCAATAGTGTGAAGTTCTCGAGTATGTGCGTAATAAAATCTTGAGCATAGCTTCCATATCTCAGCATAAAGCCCTCTCGTAATATCCCGACGATTGTAAAAGGTGGTCCTCTCGGCATCTGTCGGATTCCTCTCTTCTACCTTTTCCTTCAAAATCTGATTAATAAGACTAAATGCTTTCTCAAAATCATCCTGTTGCCTGTAAAACGCTATCAACTTGGTGAGAAATACAGCGTTGAAAGGGACGGCGAGAGATTTCATCCTATCCAATATATCGGACACCTTTTTCTGATACATTGCTCGCTGTCTCTTGGCCTTAACTGCCTGTAGCGTGTAACACTCAATGAACTCAGCATAATGGTGAGAGTTAGCTTCAGGGAAAAACAGATCTGTGTGCTCAACTTCTTTCCTTTGGCTCTTTTCTAGAGCCTTTTCCATATTCGACAGGACTTTGAAAGCCTCCGTTTCCCTTCCAGATGCAAGTAAAAGCTTCAACATGCTGTGAAAACTTTTGGAAGGCGAAGACAGTTCCTTGTTCTGCAGCGATGATACTATTAAGCTTTCAACTGTTTTAGTTAGTAGAGGATCTGCAACTAGTGAATCAACACTGTCAAACAATAGATCTTGACAAGTAGAGCTCTCAATATTTTTCTCCTTCACAACGTGGTTAAAAGTCTTTTGTAACTTCTCTAAGCAATAATCCGCAACTTTAGGAGACATATGACGCACAAGTGAGTTTTTGAGAGATTCGATGTCCCTCAGAAGATTTAATTTCATATGCAGAATCAAATAGCGATAACTCAAATCAGAGTCACCAGTACTATTTAGATAGGCCGCCATAATCTTGTATGCAGTGTTAAAATTTTTCCTGAAAAGATGGTAATCTGCAACATTTAGGAGGTCGTGACTGGTAGGCAACTCTATTTCATTGAGATATTGATCGGCCTCATCTTCAGAAGTAAAATTGATAGTCTTACGGGCTTGCTCGGGATTACTGTTCAAGCCGTAGGTATCAACAATCTGCAAAAGCCTCGTCGAAAGAGCATCGGCTGCATTAAAGTCCCTGAGAAGCAGTTTTTTTTTTATAGCAAGCTTTAGAACCTTAGTGTTAATATATGGATAGCCGTTGAACTTTTCGTCTACAATTTTCAGTAACCTCTCAAATTTGCTCAGGTAGTTAGCCCGTAACGCCACCATCATTCCCATCTCATACCACCATCTTTCGTCAACTTTCTCTCTGTTTGTTTCGAAAAGATTGTACGCCTTCCTGTATAGTCCGTAGTTGACCAGCGACTCGATGTAGAAAGACTCATTTACTGGATCCATCCTCACTTTACCAGAAGAGTAGATTAGGTTACCAGCCAAAAAAATACCTCTTCTGCGTCTCCCCTCAATAGGCACAATCTTTGCAAGCTCAAAAGCCTCAACTAGCTGCTCAATAGACAGCACTGTAGAGCTAGCGGGCTTCTTTTTGTTGTTGAGATCAGTTAAAATCTCGTAAACCAAGTCTAGGTTCATAAGGTACGTTTCGCTTTCCATAGGCGACTTGAGTAGCCCAGAAACTAGGCTTTGTTCTAACTCACCTTCAGCGTCTGTATTTCCATCCGGTGGATCTTCCTTTCTATTTTGGTGCAAACTCATCAGTTGCTCTTTGTCCATGGTTTCAAACCTTCTAATCTCTAAATTACTTTCACTCAACAAATAATCAAACAAAATGCTGGACTTTTCATTATCAGTGACACCCTCTGCGTTCAAACTCTTTTGTAAGTTTTTGAAATTACTAGAACTTCGTTTGAATGTGGTATTTGCATGCTTGAAATAGCCCAGCATCACATCCTCAAGAGACTTTTCTAAATTCAACTCTTCAAATTGCAAGCCTTGAAGTCTCTTGTCAATTACATCCTGTGTATTTGAATCTAAACTTGCTGTCCTGTCATCTCGCAGCAGTTTTTTATCTTTCAGTGCCGTGATATGACTGTTAGAGGGTCTCTTTCTTCTGTAAAATCTGACATTATTCCTGACTAGACATCGGAGGGTTGAACTGGCATTCTTAAACATCCCCAAGGCTCACTCTATCACTTTT
Source organism: Torulaspora gathmanii (assembly GCA_030580195.1). Taxonomy (NCBI): domain Eukaryota; kingdom Fungi; phylum Ascomycota; class Saccharomycetes; order Saccharomycetales; family Saccharomycetaceae; genus Torulaspora; species Torulaspora gathmanii. Next base: position 118,494 of record JAKTSM010000014.1, on the reverse strand, counting down.
CTTCCCCTGCATTTTTGAACTTTTGTCAATAGAAGTCTAGTAGTTTTTCAGTCAAGTAGCGATGCCAGGGCGACAGTGGACAGCTGTAACAACAAAGCTTGTTCAGAAGATTACAAAATTGTCATTAATAACTTTCTCCTTGTATTTTAAGTATGAATTTTAGATAAATTATTTCTTCTTGCCACTTTTCAAACGGCCCTCGAAACCAGCTCTCTTCTTTGGACCAACAGTACCAGTAAACTTCCGCTTCATCTTTTGTTGCTTCGACCTCTTCACACCTTTGTTCTCCTTTCTGATCTTCAGATTTTCTTCTCTTCTTTTTTGCTTTTCAGCTATTGTCGATGCTACGGTTCTTTGACGTTCCTTCCAATCCAAGGCAGACTTCCTCTTTTTGGCTTCTTTCCTCTTTAGAGCCTTGCGCAGTAGTTTCTCGTCATCTTTCAGTTTTACACCTTCAGCCTGCAGCGTAGCACGTTGCCATTTGCTTTTCTCCTTTAGCTTGATCTGCTCTAGCTCATCTTTGGACTCCAACTTTTGCTTCTTGGCTTCTGCCAACTTTAGATGAGCTCTTACATCGTTATTTGAAGGTCCCTTCTTCTTTGAGATCTTCCTCAGATTTTGTAAGTTGGATGCAACAGCGTTACCGTCATCAAATACTATATTTTGAAACATGACTTGGCTTGCTATACTGTCATCGTTGGCCTTATGCCTCTTTCTATCGTTCTCGCCTCCAATCTCATTGTCGCTGTCATCATCACCGTCAGAATCACTATTGTCGCTACCCTCATCTTCATCTTGCTGCTGCTGCTGCTTCTGCTTTTTGTTCTCCAGCTTACGCTTCCTTTCCGCCAGTATAGCTTCTCTGGAACTTGGAGCACCTTTCACTTTTGTGCCCGGTGCCTTCCTCTTTTCCTTCAGCTCTTGAATCTTAGCCTGCAGTTTAGACCTCAACGCCTCCAAATTTTTCTTGTTCGCAGTTTTGGGTTGCTTCTCAGGCTCTTGCTGTGCTTCCTCCGGTTCCGGCACTGGAGTCTCTGGTGCTGCCACAGCGTCCACTTCGTTTCCTTCGTCATCAAACACAAGGCCGATCTGACCTTCTTCCTCATCATCAACCGAGTCCTCTACAGATGCGTTCTCTTTGACTGGCTGCTTTAGCTTGAATTTCTCACCAGGCAAAGTGACCGGTTGCGCAGTCATCTCTCTTTTCTTCATAATCTCGAGGCTGCTCAACGTCTCATCGTCCATCTGATCAGGATCCAGCTTCTTCAGCTTATCCTCCCTTGCTTGGCTCTTGCTCTTCTTCTTGGCCTTCCACTGGTCTTGAGTTTTATCATCGTAGTAGTATTTTGCCGGAATAAGAGCCAGTAACCCTTCAAAAGCGTTTGAATTCGACCGTAGACGTTCTTCCAACGTATTTGACATTACGAATCAAGTTCAGATCCTATTAGAAGCGCTATTATCCAACGCCGTGTGCCCATCTCATCTCATCTCTTGTAGCTCATCGCATTAAAACTTTTCAGAGATGGCATTGAAGATCTACGGTCACGTGACACACAATCACGGCGCTTACTTTTGACGCCAAAACAGACATAATAGAATACTTTTGGCTGTTTTCTCGCAGTAAAATCTGCCTGAGGCATGTTATCTCACAGTTGCCGCCCATTTGGCGAGCCATTGACCTTCAGAGACGGCGACAAGCCTGGAGTCCTGCCATGTTCGATGACCTAACAAGCTTAACTAGGGTAGACATGCGGCGGGTAACGCTGAAAATTTTTCATCGAAGAGTATACGACTTTCACCAGATCTGCATACAATTACAACATATTTAGATGTGGTATTTAGGTTCCGTTGTGGTCTGCTTCGGTTATCAGTTGGTTGTGTATCGATTGCTATTGTAAGAGATGTCTTTAGGTACTTTATACATCAGCGGATCCTCTCCAAGAACTCAGTTCTTGCAAGCTTTGATTGCCTACTTCAAACTTGATATTACATGTGTCACGGCTAAAGATGACGCCAAATTCGGTGAATTGTTCCCATTGAAGAAGGTTCCAGCTTTCGTTGATGCCAAGGGTTACAAATTGACAGAAACTCCAGCTATTGCCTACTACTGTAAGTTTACATTGATTTGACAGACTGTGAGGGCGGTGATTGACGGATTCAATTCAAATGATGAGAAAAATTTTACAAATATTTACAGTTATCCCTGTCTGAATGGGTATCAAAAGGTAACCACTCATGTGTCGATATTTTTTACTCTGAAAGATCGAATCTGGCCTATTACTTGCTCGAAGTTTGACCAGAAAGACAATTTACTAACTAGCCTCTATTCAGTGGTTTCCTTGTTGAAGGACGAAAAGGTTGAAAAGGCTTTGTTCGGTAGCAACGAAAAGGAGAAGGCAAACATTTTGAGATGGACCTCGTTCTCTAACAGTGATGTGGCTGAAGCTTTCTGTGCCGCTATCCTCCCATTGGTCGGCGCTCAACCTTACAATAAGAAGCAAGTCGACTCCTCTTTGGCTAAACTTGAACTATACGCCCAAGTTTTCGAGGACAGACTAAAGGAATTTACCTACTTGACTGCTGAAAGAATCACCATGGGTGATTTGGCTGCTGCCATTTCTTGGTTGGTCCCATTCGGCAAACTTTACGGTCCTGAATTCGTTAAGAGTCATCCTTACTTGGTCAGATGGTTCAAAACCATCTTGGCTTCTCCATACTTGAAGGACACTTACGGTGACTTCCAATTCGCTGAGAAGGCTTTGGAACCACCAAAGAAGGTCAAGGCTGAAAAGCCAAAGAAGGCTGCTGAACCTGCCAAGCCAGCTGTTAAGAAGGAAGAACCAAAGGATGAAGAACCAGCTGCTCCAAAGAAGCCAAAGCACCCTCTAGAGGCTCTAGGTAAGTCTACTTTCGTTTTGGATGAGTGGAAGAGAAAATACTCCAACGAGGACACCAGACCAGTTGCTTTGCCATGGTTCTGGGAACACTTCAACGCCGAAGAATACTCCCTATGGAAGGTTGACTACAAGTACAACGATGAGTTGACCTTGACCTTCATGTCCAACAATTTGGTCGGTGGTTTCTTCAACAGACTGTCTGCTTCCACCAAGTACGTCTTCGGTGCCTTAGTTGTCTACGGTGAAAACAACAACAACGGTATCACCGGTGTTGTCATGGTTAGAGGCCAAGACTACGCCCCAGCCTTCGACGTTGCCCCAGATTGGGAATCCTACGCTTACACCAAGTTGGACCCAACCAAAGAGGAAGACAAGGAGTTTGTCAACAACATGTGGGCTTGGGATAAGCCCGTTATCGTCAACGGTGAACCAAGAGAGATCGCTGACGGTAAGGTGTTGAAATAATCCTAATGTAACGATATAATATTTAGAATCAATCACATTGTGAACTTTGAGACTTTGATATTTCAGACGTATGAGGTGACATGAGCTGCAATTCGTTCAAAGGGGATAAAGCAGCCAGGTTGGCAGCCAAACTAGAGCTATAAGTCAGATGCAGTATTGAACTAGATAATCGTAAGCTGAATTCTGTCGCTACTGGCCCTAGCTGATTGATTTGATAGTGATGACTACTGCTTTGTATACTGCGAACGATTTCATTCTTCTTTCGCTGCCAGAGAAGATAAAGCCTGCCAATTCGCCAAGTTTGAGTGCTGATGCGTGGTTGCAGGAGGGATTGATCGGTGGCAGGGCATTCGTTTCGGATTTCAAAGTACCTGAATTCAAGATAGGTTCTCTAGATAGCTTGATCGTGGAATCTGAAGAGTTGGCGAAGTACGATACCCAAATTGGTGGATCAATTGCCAAGATAGTAGAGATCCTGGATGGATTGTCACAGGCTAATACTAATGCTTTCAAGACTGTTCCTATAAACAATGTACCAGTGCCAGAATATCTGGAAAACTTTCAATGGCAGACAAGGAAGTTTAAGTTGGATAAGAGCATCAAAGAGTTGATGGAGCTTGTTTCTAATGAGGCTGCTCAATTGGATGCCGATGTGAGGGCCACGTATACCAATTACAACAATGCTAAGACAAACCTTGCTGCAGCAGAAAGAAAGAAGACCGGAGATCTTTCTGTAAAATCCTTGCATGACATTGTTAAACCTGAGGACTTCATCATGAACTCAGAGTACCTAACTACCATTTTGGTCGCTGTTCCAAAGAGTTTAAAAGCAGATTTTGAGAAGTCATACGAAACTCTCACCAAAAACGTGGTTCCAGGCTCTGCAGGTATCATTGCTGAGGACTCTGAATACATACTATACAACGTCCACTTGTTCAAGAAGAACGTGCAAGAGTTTTCTGCAAAGGCTAGAGAGAGGAAATTCATTCCACGTGAATTCAATTATTCAGAAGAGTTGATCGATCAATTAAAAAAGGAGCGCGACTCAGCAGCTAGCCTCGAACAAAATCTTCGTGTCCAACTGGTTAGATTGGCCAAAACCGCATATGCTGATTGTTTTATCAATTGGTTCCACATCAAGGCACTTCGTGTTTACGTTGAATCAGTGCTACGTTACGGATTACCCCCTCATTTCAACACTAAGATCATAGCGGTGCCACCAAAGAATCTATCCAAATGCAAAGCTGAACTAATCGAGGCTTTTGGATTCCTGAGCGGTAATGCCTTTACCCGTGATAAACAAGGCAGAATTGTCAAACAGGACACCAGTTTGCATCAATATGCTCAGTTGGTCGATACTGAGTATGAGCCATTTGTTATTTACGTTATTAACTTGTAGCATAATATAGACACAGCAACGCACCAATGATGCCAACTGAAATAAGAATTGACAACGAGCTATACTGAGTAAGAAGTTCAGGTGGTTTGTTTGTCTCATCATCTATGTTCTTGGGACCCTTCCGTGTTGAAAAGTTGGCGATCTTTGGATGTGAAAGGAAGCAAAATATCCTAAAAGTTGCATCAAAATGCTCTGGAGTCCCGACTCAGTGATATCTGATACTCCATTCGCAGGAATTGCTCCGTGCCATGATCATGCAACCAAGGTTTTCCTGAGGCTTAAGTCAGCAGATGATGAGGCAGCGAGATTGGCATACAAGGTTAAAGACAGACACACCATTGTCCTTGACGATAGAAAGCGATCAGAGCCACTTGCGGGGCAGAATTTGAGACTGTTTGTTTTTGATTGGGTTGAAGATGTTGGGTCAAAAACGGACGAGATGACCAATTCCATCGCAATGGAGAGCGTTAGAGAGCTTTTGGATGGATACAATTATGCAATTATGGCTTATGGGCAAAACAATTCTGGGAAATCGTTCACGATGTTTGGTAATGATGGTAATGATGGAGTGGTACGAACTGCGTGCGAGCAGATATTTGCAAGAATAGATCAGGAGGATGACGGAAAGGTCAGTTTTAGTGTGAAGCTGAGTGCTGTTGAGGTGTACTGTGAAGAGATTAGAGACCTTTTAGCCCTTTCTCATGAGAGAAAGGCCCTCAAATTGCGCGTTGACACTAATGAATGTACCACTAACATCAAAGGTCTTCGAGCGGTCTCTGTATGCTCGCTTTCGGAGGTTCTATCCTGCTTGAAGCAAATCAGAGATATTTTAAGCAGCACTGAGAAGTGGATCTCGTCCAGGACAAGTACTATAGTGAAGATAACGGTAGAGCAACGAAACAACGATGACGAAACGATAAAGTCAGGCACCCTGCAATTGATCGACCTGGCTAGCTCAGACAAAGTGGACAAAGACGTTAATTCAGCGTTCAGTGCTGACAAAGTGAAGAAAATCAACAATACCATGGATACCATAGAAAATGTGGCTCGCTCTTTAGCAGGTTCTAAGACGAGTCATGAAAGTTCCAAACCGCCAAAGTTTGCTCACCATCAAATCCCATATAGAGAGTCCTGTCTGACTCAACTTTTGCGAGAAGTTATGGGCGGCAACTACAAGACATCAGTAATACTGACTTGCTCGACCACCAGGAAAGACGAGGAAGAGACATTGAACGCTTTGAACTTTGGGGCGAACATGAAACTAGTGAAGAACACTGTAAGTCAGAACAAATCGGGGTTCAACACTAAAAAGATCTATGATCTAATGGTGACAGATTTCAACGTCAAACACGCTAATTATCTTTCAAGAATTGAACTGCTTCAAGCCGAAATGGCTACAATAAGGGCGAAAGACAAGGGCAAAGAACACTGGAAATCGGATGATTTGATAGCTGAAAACAAAAAACTGAGGGCACAAGTTGATTCACTCTCGCAACTACTTAGCAGCAATTCTAGTTTGGCAAAGGATGAGGAACATGCTAGGGTAATGAAGACTCTGATGGAAAAATGTGAGAATATCATCCAGCTTCAGCTCAAACTGGATAGCGAGTGTTCTCATACAGCATATCTTGCTTCGGAGCTTGAATTCAAAGAGTCAAGGGAGCAAGCCTTGGAGGCTATGAATTTGAGACTTTTACAGCAGCTGCAAGAGAATGAAGATGAACTACGGCAGGTCCTTGCCTCTAACTTTTCTCTCAAACAGGAAGTAGAAAAGTGGCAGAATGTAGCAAGCTCTCGTTTGGAAAAAAATGATAGTCTTGAGGGTTTATTAAGCGCCAGTCACATATCTACAAAAACGGATGATAGGAATCGGAGATCTTCGTCGTCATCTGCAGGCAGTTTCATGAGTCAAATTGATGAGAACTCGCCACTTAGAAAGAGCTCGTGGTTTTTTGGACATTCAACCTCGAGTAACAGAGCTGCCCGACAGATTTCTGTGGCTAGTGTAGGGTCCAGCGGTTCGCTAGAAATTCCTAGGCCAAAAGGTTTGAGAAATGGTATTAACCTGAACGTGGTTAGCGGCGATACAGAGAGCTCTGTAAGCAGATGATAAAAGCGTTTTATTTCTTGTTGGATACTATCAGTGAACCCACTCTGTAACCTATAAATATCATTATGAGTACCAAGCTGCATTTCAGCATCGATCGCACTAGATTGATGGTGGTATGCACCAACATTTTGTGAGATAAAATTCTTTTTATCTTGAAGGCGGGAAAGCTCATGATGACTAGAACCCAAAACGTTCGATTGATAAGTAGGTGCGATAGAAACATGCAATTATATCGAACAACCCTTATCAGTATATCAATTGTGTTTTGAATATGATCGAACAAACCATGGAGCCTGGATACTCTATTGTCCAAATCGATCACCTTTTCCATAGTGTCGTTAAGGTTTTGCGAGAGTGCTTCAAAGCTATGCGCAACTTCATTATTCCAATTCAGCACATCTTGCGCAATTATACCTACAGTTTCTCTCCACTCAAACAGAAGTTGCTGATTGAGATCCTGCAGCTGTGGAAATATATCTTCGGTGATTGACGGCACTATCCTATCTCGCATGAGACTGTCGTAGTCATTTAGAACTTCTAGAGCTCTATTCTGCGAATTTATTATGTTGGATGACAAGGCTGACATATCCTCCGTGGCCGATGCTACAAAACACTTCCATTCCCTGCTCATCTGGACATTGGTTTCATTCTGCGTCGAGCGCAGCTCTTGCATCATCTCTTCCACGTCGGCCCACTTTTCCAAAGCCGCTCGGTTCCTGCCATTGATTTCATCAGCGATGTCCATATGATTTATCTCATTGGCTATTCTATCAATGGCATCTACAATAAAGTCAAAACTTTCCGTCAAATGAGCGTCCTTTTTGGTCAGTTCATTCTCGAGCTCTGCCGAGTTTCTTATGATCAAGGCCTGAATCTCGGCCTTGTGAGCCATGAAATCGTTCTCCACCTCTTCTTCATGAGATTTAGCCCTTTGGCTCAGGTCATCGATGTATTCTTGAAACATATCTGCCATATCTTTCATGTGCCTCTTAGATGCCTCTTCCGAGTTGTTAATCATCTCATGGAACTGGGCATTTAGTGTGTCAGTAATATCGCTATACATAGCGGTTACATTCAGAAAAAGGTCCAGGATCTGTTGCTTCTCGTATGGAAGTGAATTCTCAAAACATATCGCGGAGAGTCTTTGATAGTTTCCGCTGTAAGTGGTCCACCATTGTGCTGAAGATTCTAGTTTGATCATGCAGTCCATCATCGATTCCACATCCCATGATTCACAACTGTCAGGTATATAATCCAAACCAGATGCTTTGAACTCACAAATGGAAAGCTTGACTGCGGTCTCAACTCGTAGTGCGGAATCTACGGCCTCGATGCCTTTGTTTAAACATATAGGTAAGAAAGATTTCAGAGCATCCGTAATACATTCAGATTTAAGAAACGGAAATTTATTTTCTAGGTATTCCTTAGCCAGTACATTTTCAGTGGTGTTTATTACTCGAAATCGCTGTTGAAGCTGGCTGGGGATATTTAAAGTAGAGCACTCCGCCAGACATAAGCCGACCACTAAAACCCAAAGTCCAATACACATCATGGTCAGTCCGATCGACGATCAAGTGCGATGCAAGAGTTTTCAAACCTTTTACAAGTAGCTGAATATAATTAGTTTGTATGTTTCATAATGTGACATGTCACTTAAGTACGGGCTTCGAACTTCAAGCTGAAAATCATCCGAAAAGCCTTGAGACTATACAGTCTTTGTAAGTTCGCTCTTCTCAGTAGCATTTCGAAGCTCATTAATGGTACGACTTAATTCTGGTACTTTCATCAAGTTATCCCATAAGGATCCAGGGAACGTCAGAAAGTAAATTCTTGCCGTGACCATACTTCAAAATCTTCCTCAAGATATCAATCTGTCTGCCCGGAGGCTGAAACGCCTGCTCTCAGTATTGAAGAAAGCGTTCCACTTCTCTTAATCTGCGGAATGAACTGCAGCCTGGCCTGCTGGGGCAGGCTCAAATAAAGGGGGACCATAAATCTTCTCACAAACTCAACTCTGAAGGCATCGGATATCTCAATTGCTGTGCAGGTCTTTTGAGGATGGCTCCGTTCGAGTTTTGAAATAAGGCTGTCAAAAAGATCGCTTGAAACAGCGACGGAATCTCTTTTCATTATGGAGGCCATCATAGTGTAATTCTGCAAATCAGCAAATGAAAGTAGGAACGCTTCACTAAACTTATTTGGCAGCTTGTTATCATAAAAAGGTGAAGCCATGCGATAAAGCGAACACAAGTGAGCCGACTTCAGAGACCTGTCGTTCTTTATATGATTGGTCCTGTTAATGAAGGGTATCAGATTAACATCTAACATCTCTTTCACGTTCTTCGAATTTTTTATAACACTGAGGAGACTTTTCACCTCAGATATGTGCCTACAGAGCGGTAGCAGGTAAGTGAAGATGAGTGGGTTGCGGGCACGTTCAATGATTGGACGGAAGTCAGAGATTAATGCGAAGGCCTTCAAAAAGTCCTTTTGAGTTTTGTTGTGTGCCAGCTGGTCATTCATGACTTTAAGGTAAGCAACTGTCTCTTTCTCCGCCGGGATAAATCTCCTGGAAATCAGTCCACTTATAACCCTTTTACTTTCATTTAATTTCTTTATCTTGATGTAAAATTCCAGAATCGCTCCGCAAACAATGGGCTGAAAATGGGTCGTACAGTTTTCCAATTGAAATCGGTTGTTGATGGCTTTGAGCAAGCCATCGAAGGAAACAGTGAGGTTGGGTGTCACTTGTAACTGATTTTTCTTAAGCGATACGAGAGTTTGAAGCACGAGCTCTTCGACGACTCTTAGTTGATCGATATCGGTGCTTAGATGCGATTTTATCGATTCAATAATAGTTACAATTTTCCCCGTAGAGTTGACATGATGTTGAAGTAAGTACAAAAAGACATCCTCGCTGAAGACACCAAGACCTTTATCAGACACAAATTGTTCTATAATGGCGTCCAATGTACTAGGGTTGATTTGATAGCTTCCTTGATCCGAGAAGAGCTGCTTCAGGTTCATAATCAAAGGGTGGTTCATCCTCGTGATTTTGCTAGGCTTCAACAACGGAAGTACCATCGCTTCATTCAAAACTTTGTATTCGGATTGCGAAGATGAATCTCTTATGGTTTTAAGGTCACCTAGCCAGCTGGATACACCTCGCACACACCTGAACTTTAATGAACTCATCTCTAAGCGATATGTCGCGGCTCCCGGATCGTTAATTAGGGACGGCACGATCGGTTTACCATCTAACAACGCAGGAAAGGTCTCTGTTGAGCAAGCAACAATCTCCTCTGTAGTGCTAGGGGCATAAAACGGGTGGACGATGTGTGATGGAGACGGCACCATAGATGGCACTGCATTTTTAAGTCCGTCCCGATGTTTGAGAGAATTTCGTGGTACACCAGGTACCTTGCAAGTGGAGTAAAACCTCCAAGACCTCATGCTAACCTTTCAATTGCAGTTGATCTTCCTAGATCTTTTGCAGTTAAAGATGGATGAACTGGACGGTTCAATAGCTGGAAAACTGTAAATCTGACGTGAAAAGTGATCTTCAAGCTATCACGTAGAAGGGCCAACTTCCAGGATTGACGGTCCATTGGCGGTCACTGAGTCTGTTTTGGCCTGTGCAAACTGTACCATTGGAAACGTTTCCGCTGACGAAGTTCTTTCCCTAGCCTGTAGCGCCTCGTAATTTCTGATCGAAACAGATCGCCTTAAAGTCCAAAGCAAGGAGCAACAGATGGCCATACTGATGGTGGCTGCCAGCATTAGCCACCCCGGCCAATTCAAGTGCGAAATAAAGATAAGAATATCCACCAGGAAGCACAATAGGCTGAGTAAAAAGGCTGGTAAAGAGAATAATGCCACAACCAATAAAAACCTAGGGGACGATCCCAGTGAAGAAAAACATATCAATAACACCATTAGCCACAATAGTAATGTAAAGAAGAGTGAAAGAGGATGTACCACGAGCAGTCTGGTCACAGAATATTTAACCATAGATGGAAGCAGGGTTCTCTGCCCAGACAAATCAATACTCAAATCGGTATATCCAATCCTTGCGGGGGTGCAAACCGTTTCATTTCCATTGAAATTGGTTTTACACCATCCGAATACACCAAACGTAGAATTGAAAAACCTCGAAAGCGTTAGATTCTGCGTTACCGGTACTGAGATCACGGGCAACACTTGGAAAACCAGGGATATCGTGATCAGTATCACTACCGTGATGGCCACCGCCCGCCTAGACATTATTTCATCTTGCCGTGCTTGCTATCTTGTATGCATCAATCGAAGGACCCTTTGATGAGGACGGTACTTGACTCGATGGACTCTTTCGTGAGTGGTGACTGAAAAAATAGTGCTATTAAGCGATGAGCTAAGATGAGATGCGATGAGTCGAGTCGCTAGATCTGGGCAGCGAAGCAATTGATCCCCGATATGAAAGATTCGAAGCCCAAGACTGCAGTTGGGAAGCAGCAGAAAGGCAGGAAAGTGCATCCATTCCAGGGATCCCGCGGCAAAGTGGTCGAATTCGTGGAAAACCAGCACGAGTTTGACGATGAGCCTAACAATCAATCACTAAATAAAACCGAACTGAGAAGGAAGGCCAATGAATTGCTACAGGTGAGACAGACATTTCCCGTTTATCAGAATAAGGATGAGATTATGAAGTACATTCGAGAGAATCAAGTGACTATTCTTATTGGTGAGACCGGTTCGGGTAAATCTACTCAGATTCCGCAATTTGTGCTCGATGATCTGTACAAAGAGCATGGGAAAGGTGCCATAGCGGTCACGCAACCGCGTAGAGTTGCCGCTATCAATCTAGCCACCAGAGTTTCCCAAGAGTATGGGTGTAACGTGGGCGAGCAAGTCGGTTACTCTGTGAGATTCGACAACAGCACGAGCTCAAGAACACGTCTCAAGTACATGACAGATGGTATGCTGCTTCGAGAGTTGATGATGCACCGAGATCTCAAGGAGTACAGTGTCATAGTAATTGATGAAGCGCACGAAAGAACTGTACTAACTGATCTAATTCTTGGGTTCCTGAAAGCGTTAAGCGACGGACCCAGGCCCGACCTCAAGATCATTGTCATGTCTGCGACATTGCAAGCAGAGAAGTTCAGCTCCTTTTTCCACAACGCACCAATCCTGTTCGTGGAGGGCCGTAAGTTCAAGGTGGAACAGTATTACCTGGGACAACCCTGTGAAGATGTGGTCGACAGTATGGTTCGCTGCTGTTGTCAGATCAACCAAGGTGAGCAAATGGGTGACATTCTGTGTTTTCTGCCGGGCCAGGAAGAGATCGACAAAGCCGTGGCTATTATGAACAAGATTGCAGCCTGTGTGGCAGAGACCGCCGCCGTACCGTTGATGGTAGCCTTACCGCTTTATGCCGCATTACCGCCTGCGCAGCAGGCACTGGTTTTCAGTCCCCTGAAAGGATTCAAGAGAAAGGTTGTCTTCAGTACCAACATCGCCGAGACCTCTGTCACCATCAGTGGAGTCAAATTTGTGATCGACTCCGGTCTACGTAAAGTGAAGGTATGGAGACACCAGCTTGGTCTAGCCACACTTTTGACAGTACCGATTTCACGAGCAAGTGCTCAACAGAGAGCAGGTCGTGCCGGTAGAGAAAGTGAAGGTAAGTGCTACCGCTTGTACCGAGAATCCGACTACGATCAACTTCCACTACAGACAGAACCTGAGATCGCGCGGAGCGAAGTCACCTCTCCCGTTCTGATGTTGAAGCGCTATGACGTCCGAGACATCGTCAACTGGACCTGGTTCGAGAACCCAGGCAAAGACGCCTTAGTCATGGCGCTCCAGCAATTATATGAACTGAAGGCCTTAGACGACCTGGGTAAGATAACCGCTCGTGGTCGGCAGATGGCTTTGCTGCCAGTCCCACCGCAGATGAGCAGTGTCTTGATCCAGGCACAAGAGATGAATTGCCTATCCCCCGTCATCGACATCGTCGCCTGTCTCAGTGTCGACAACTTTCTACTTAACCCGTCACCAGAACTCAGAGACGAAGTCAACGAGAAAAGGCTCGCGCTATGCACCGGTGGCAAGAAACACGGTGACCTGATTATGATGAAGGAACTACTCGACTTCACCGACCAGCTCTCCCAGACCCACACTCCGCAAGAACGCGCCGACTGGTGCAAACAGCTCTGCATATCGCACCGCGCGCTCAAGAACATAGTCAAAATAAGAGAACAACTAAAGTCATACTGCAAACTACTCTTCCAAGACGCCGCAACAACGCAAAATATGGATCAAGAGCATGATCCGGCTAAGATAACCCAGATCATCAAGTGTTTCCTCAGCGGATTCGCCAAGAACACTGCCATAAGAATGCCAGACAGGTCTTACCGGACTGTCCTAACGGGAGAACCCATCAGCGTCCACCCATCCTCACTGCTCTTCCTCAACTCACACTGTCCTGCCATCATGTACACCGAGTACATGTTCACCACAAAGGGCTACGCGCGAAACGTGACCCGGCTCGAGCTCACGTGGCTGCAAGAGGTCGCCGGTTTCGGCGCCGGAGCCAAGATCCATGTCTCTCCACACGAATAGGGGGTGTGACGAGGGACAAACTCAACAACCAATAGGAAGGGCCAAAAATATGGCCAAATTTGGGGCCAGGACCCACGCCGGTGATATCATCGCTCGAGGGACGGCGGTTGCCTTCGCTCCCTGTTGCCCCGCAGCACAGAGAGCGCCGCAATGCGGGCCCCTCGGTGCCCGGCGCCAAGCGTTTTGCGTCATCGCGCGGCTCGAAGGTAGCCATATCACCAACAAAGCTTGACGTTGTTCGGAGCTACGGGCACCAAGAGCAAGAGCAGCAGGAACCGATGTGACTATTAGAAAATTTTCAGGGCATCTCCCGGGAGAAGCGGAAGTGTGGGATCTTGGGTATATATAAGAATGTGAAAGGAGCGTGGGGAGATGGCGTTTGAAGGGTCTTTTCTAGATCTCCAGAGACAATTGTTTAGCTGGACAATGGGATTGAAATTAAGCAAAAAAAATTCTGCAAAAAGCAGGCTAATGAGCAGGACCGCACATTTTGGTCTCTCCGGAAAGACATTGCGGTATATGATTACCGCCACGGCGATGACAGGTTTTTCGCTTTTTGGTTACGATCAGGGTCTGATGGCGAGTTTGATTACAGGACAACAATTTAATTACGAGTTTCCGGCTACAAAGGAAAAGGGCGAAAGAGATACACACGCTACCACAGTTCAAGGTGCAGTGACTTCCTGTTACGAGCTTGGTTGTTTTGCAGGATCTCTATTTGTTATGTTTTATGGTGAAAGAATCGGTAGAAAGCCTCTGATCGTGATGGGTTCTTTGATTACTATTGTTGGTGCTGTTATTTCAACAACAGCTTTCCGCGATTACTGGGCTTTGGGGCAGTTTGTCATCGGTAGAGTCATTACAGGTATTGGTACTGGTTTGAATACTTCTACTATCCCTGTGTGGCAATCTGAGATGTCCGATCCTAGCATCAGAGGTCTCTTGGTTAACTTGGAAGGTTCCACTATCGCAGTTGGTACCATGCTTGCGTACTGGATTGATTTTGGGTTCTCTTACATTGACAGTTCCGTCCAATGGAGATTCCCAGTGTCTTTGCAAATCTTGTTCGCCTTGGTGTTGTTTGTCCTTATTATCAACTTGCCAGAGTCACCACGTTGGTTGATTTCACAGAGTAGGACCGAGGAGGCACGTTACTTGTTGGGTCAATTAGACGACATCGATCCAAATGACGACAAGATCATCGCAGAAGTGGCTATGATTCATGATGCTGTCAACAGAACTAAGCACGAGAAAAACTCCATGTCCAACTTGTTTGCAGGAGGCAAATCTCAAAACATGCAAAGAGCTTTGGTCGCAGCTTCGACACAATTTTTCCAGCAATTCACAGGTTGTAACGCTGCTATCTACTATTCCACTGTTCTTTTCAACAAGACTATCGGGCTAGAACCAAGACTTTCCATGATCTTGGGTGGTGTGTTCTCCACCATTTATGCATTATCCACCATCCCATCATTTTTCTTAATTGAACGTCTAGGTAGACGTAATTTATTCCTGATGGGTGCCACTGGTCAAGCCATTTCATTCACAATCACTTTTGCATGTTTGATCAAGGATACACAGGAGAACGCCAAGGGTGCCGCCGTTGGTCTGTTCTTATTCATCACATTCTTCGGTAGTGCTCTACTATCCCTGCCATGGATCTACCCACCTGAAATAGCATCCATGAAGGTTCGTGCTTCTACAAATGCTTTCTCTACCTGTACCAACTGGCTCTGCAACTTTGCCGTGGTCATGTTCACTCCAATCTTTATCAACAAGTCTGGTTGGGGTTGTTACCTGTTCTTCGCTGTCATGAACTATTTGTATATTCCAGTCATCTTCTTCTTCTACCCAGAGACCGCTGGTAGAAGCTTGGAAGAGATCGACATCATTTATGCCAAGTCTCACGAAGAAGGTACCAAAGCTTGGAGAGTTGCTGCTAACTTGCCTAAGTTGTCCTTGCAAGAAGTCGATGACCACGCTAACGCTCTTGGTCTATACGAAGATGATCTGGAGAAGGAAGATTACATGGCGGATAAAGCTGAAGACAATGGCGGAGCTCACGGTTACGCTTTGTTCGCCAGAAACACGAGTAATAACGCTGATGAGTCATCCTCTGGATCTGAAAAGGATCCTAGAACAGCTTCTCAAGGTGACATTTGATTTCAATCGACTATCATTTCGCATAGTATAATATATTTCATAGTTTTTCATTTTTAATAATCGTGATATACAATTTACCTTATCAATATCGCTTGAAAAATTCATCGAACTCTCGTTATACCATAGTCGATACATACCCTACAAGCAACTGAAGGAGCTCGCTGGTTTTCCAACATGAGAATCAATGCCATTTTGTTGCAACATGGAACAAAAATGATCGATAAGTACGCTTTATATGTACCTAAATCAGGCGTTTTTCCAAAAGGCTTCAAAGTCGCTTCTGCTGCCACTGGTGTGAAGAAAAATGGTAACCTTGACCTGGGAATTATTCTAAATACCAATAAATCTTATCAATCCTCTGCCGCAGCTGTCTTCACCACAAACAAGTTCAAAGCAGCGCCAGTGTTGCTTTCCAATAAAGTCCTTGAAGAAACATCTGGGAAGAATATCAATGCAATTGTGGTCAATTCTGGATGTGCAAACTCTGTTACCGGTGATGTTGGGATGCAGGACGCTCAAAAAATGGTAGGTCTTGTGAATGATAAACTACAGGTTGACAATTCTACCTTGGTCATGTCAACTGGTGTGATCGGTCAAAGATTGCAATTGAACAAAATCTCTCAAGGTATTGAGAAAATATTTAGCGAGGATAGATTTGACTCCAATTTCTCCTCTTGGTTGGACATTGCTAAGTCCATATGTACCACTGACACCTTTCCAAAGTTAATCACTTCTCAGTTTACTTTGTCTGATGGTACCAAGTATACTTTGACTGGTATGGCAAAGGGAGCTGGTATGATTTGTCCTAACATGGCCACCCTACTAGGATTCATCGTAACAGATTTGCCAATTCAGAGCCAGGCTTTGCAAAAAATGTTGCGCTTCTCGACCGAACGTTCTTTCAACTGTATTTCAGTTGATGGTGATATGAGCACAAATGATACAATTTGCATGATCGCCAATGGTGCTGTTGATACTCCTGAAATCTCAGAGACCAGTCCTTCCTACGAACAGGTGAAAGAACAAGTCACTGAATTCGGTAAAAGATTGGCTCAATTGGTGGTCCGTGATGGTGAAGGTGCTACAAAATTTGTCACAGTTAATGTCAAGAATGCTCGTACTTTTGCTGATGCCAAGATCATCGCTGAATCAATCTCAAACTCTTCTTTAGTGAAGACTGCTCTGTATGGTAAGGATGCTAACTGGGGAAGAATTTTATGTGCTATTGGGTACGCCAAGTTAGAAAATTTGAGCTCTCTCGATGTTGACAAGATCAATGTGAGCTTCATTGCCACAGACAACTCCGAACCAAGGGAACTTAAACTTGTGGTCAATGGTGTTCCTCAACTAGAAATCGATGAGGAAAGAGCCTCTGAGATTCTGGCGCTCACCGATCTGGAAGTCCTGGTAGACCTTGGTACCGGTAAGGAACATGCACAGTTCTGGACCTGCGATTTATCTCATGAATATGTTACTATTAACGGTGATTACAGGTCATAAACACAAGCTGCCATCAGAATCTAGATAAGTAGCAATGTAACAGTTGTATCCGTATACATCTTTCAATCATATAGTACACTACCAAGATCCGTGAAGACTAAACACTATTTTGTGATGGTAGCTCTACTTGTTCATTCAAGTAAGTAACCAAATTTTCAGGATCCAATAGCGATGTCTTGAAGTACTGACGCTTAGGAATTATGGCTAGTAAATCGATGACCTCATTAGGAACAGACGAGTTCTTTTTCACTCTCTTACTGGACTGACCATTAGTTTGGTTTCTACGGGTCCTTTTCAATGACGAACTCAACAGATCGCCGGGCTCAGAGTATTTTTCGTCGTCCATATATGTAAGTTCCAGTTGCTTGATTAAATTCTCGTCTTGAACCCTATAGCGATCAGTGAAGACTTCAAGCAAATTCTCCTGAGGGAATCTTTCGAAAAACCTTTTTTCCAACGAATAGACATTGTTCAAGTTCCCAAACTTCGATTCGTAGCTTATCATTTTCTTGTATATTGACCTCAAGCCTTCAAGGTCGGTCAACTTTTCGACTGAAGTCTCGAAAAGGGTTTTAATTTGAGAGTCCTTATTGATCACAATCAAAAAATCCAGATACTTGTTCACATATGCAGCGTCATCTTGAAAGTATTTCAGACCCAGCTCCAGAACTTTGCAAGCTGTCTTGTAGTCATTTTGATTCTGGAATTCCAGATATGCATTCTCAATGTAAATGTCATGAGTTAAATTGTTCTTGAGTTTACGGCATTTACCAAAGACGGATCGAGCTGCTGATAGCCCCGATAATCTTTTCATTGTGTTCATGTATATACAATTGACGAACGTCATCTTTTTCTTTTGCTTGTATATCGTGGCCTCGTCATCATCTGCCATCATCAAGCGATATTGATGAAGTAAACTCTGTGTACAATCCTCAAAACATTTCTGAACCAATTCGTATTTGTTGTCTTGTTCATAGCATTCAGCAAGTTTGAAAGTGAGAGAGGGAGAAGTTGGGTTGGCAAGCACTGCGGTCTGTAGAATTTGACAACGCTCAGTGGCATCAGGGATATACATGGCGTAATCGTACCACATCTCAGCTGCAAAAAGCAAGTGCTGCACACCTTGCTTGTACACATACACAATTCTGGACTTCAATGCCTCATTATCAAGTCCCAATTTGTTCTCCTTCTCCCACTCGATCCATTTAAGCCATGTTCTCAACTGGTTTGGATCCAAATCTTCACCGATCGATGGAATAGTGTTTTTATTGGCGGTCGACAAGCTCGAGGGTGAAGATCTCTTGAGACCTCTAGTAATCTGAGACCATTCCTGGTACAATGACCTAGCCTTCATGTAATCTGGTGACAGCTCCCCAATGAATTTTCTTGCCGTCAGTGAATTTACTTCTTGCTCCCACTGGGTGTACCTATTCCATGTCTTTTCAATACTTTCAAAAGGAACACATAGCATTCTCTTATAAAGTCTCCTTATCATATCGATACGTTGTTGGTCCTCCCACTTATTAACTGGCTTCCATTGCTCCAAGAACCCCAGATACTCGTTCCAAAACGACGAAGAACGTGGCTCAAACACAGCGCACTTCTCCATAACCAACTCAAATGCCTTCATCACAACCGCACGAGCCTCTTGACCCCCGGTGATCAGATTATTAGTACGCCGAACGTAACTCAGGTACGTTGACCACAATTGCAAATCGTTATTCGCTTTATCCCCAGACAGACAGTCAGCCAGCAGCCTTTCCACCACTTTGAATTCATCTCTTTGTAATTCTCCTTTCAGTTGCAATGTCCACAGTGGCGAGTAGAGTGGGAATTTATTATGTAATTCTGTATATACCTTCCTAGAGTCCTCGAAACCATCTTTGGACTCGTAATACTGCACCAATTCCAAATATGCCAAGATATCCACTGGATTCCTCTCAATCTTATCCCTAATTCTTCCCTCTATGTCATTAGCATCCCTCTGAACAGCTGTATCGGGCGGCGTCAACGATTTGTTGCTTGCGTCAACACTTAAGGTTGGAGTAGCGGCACCAGACATCGCTAAGCTCCCGTTCCAGCTTTGTTACACCTTTTGTCCACTGCAAACCCTACTCTAAAGCCTTCAGATCAATGATAGGACGAGATCCTAGCTCTTCAGTCGCCTTCCAAGTGCATATTTCATTCGATAGTTCAGCTTTCCCAGCCATCAGAAGCCATGAAAAATTCAAAGAGGGTAACAAGATCAAGAAACAAGCTTTAAAGCCTGGCTTTAAGGCTTAAGACAGGTCAAATCAGGCCACTGAGAGCTTGATCGAGGGTTCAGGATGGCTGCTGAACGATGTATGATCCATATGTGGGGTTTGGGCGGAAGACCGAGTCTGATATCTCCCGAGAGCATCGCTCTGTACTGGTTTCTTAATGGGTATTACTCAAAGATGGGAGTCAAGGATAGAAGAATAGAGATTGTGTTTAGCAACAATACTGATCTATCTCCTAACGAGGAATTGCCTCTGCTAGTCCAGGGCGTAGAGAAGATTTCAGGTTTTGTCAATATTGTAGATTATCTGACGAGCGATGTGGAAATAAAGAAAGATAGCGGTGGGAGTACGTTGTTGCAGTCGTCTCTGCTGCAGTTTACGAGTGCAGATCTTACTGTTCTGACAGACTATCAGCTGTATCTGAATAAGGTCAATTACAACAGCTTCACGCGCAAGACCTTTTGCCAACTGTTATCGTGGCCGATGTGGTACAACACGCCGGTACATTACCGGGCTGTCGCGAGAGAACGGTGCCAGGACCTGCTGGGATACCTGGAGTCGGAGGACGAATCTGAGTCCACTGGTGTGGAATTTGAAAGTGCCGAACTGGCGCAGTCCAAGACTTTCAAAATAGCACAACAGATTAAGAAACAGGGAAGAGAAGAATTACAAAACGCTAAACACAATTTGCAGTACCTCAGCAAGCTGAGTGAGCACTTAAAGCTCTGGATAGAAGTCAGGGAACGAGCCCAGTCTGACAAAGTCATACCTGCAGACCTCCTGATGTGGGCAAACATATACGTGCAATTGCAGCTGCCAGACAACGATAAAGTAGCCAGCCATCTCTCACAGACATTAGGTGTCGATTTCTTCAACACTCTGCAGAAACAGCTCGACCTGTGTTCGAACTTTGAGCCTGTCGTGTCTCAAAGACCTGCCACCTTTGCAGAGCAGGGCAATCTGATCATGTCAGTATATAATCATGCGGCGAAGTACCTTTGACTTCAGTGCCATTTCAATTCCTTTTCGGCTTATGTAGGCCCTTGTACACATAATAGAACGCTGTGGTCCCGTCATCGCTCACTATCGCCAGCGTCAATCTCTGCGCGGACCCTGGGCATAACTGAGTGAATACTTGGTCAAGACATTCAAGAGTAACGTAGCCTGACTTATACTGAGACATCTCAACGGGCAGCACGTATTCCGTACGTATCTCATCCTCATCGTCCTGGCTCGACTTCTGAGTAGGTCTGCCCGAGATTAAACGAAGCGTCTGATCTCGCCAGGCCATCGCTTGATCAGAAACAGAGACATCTGTCCAAAATTGACAGTATGCCAAGTTATCTCTCACCAGTCTGACTATGCCCTGATAGTCGCCTTGATTGGCCATATCAGCTACTTTCAATGGCTCTTTGACTTAAATTTGTCACCGATGAGTCTGAAATTTCAACCATCATGAGTGAATTTTTCAGCTCGGATCGACTGTACTAATTCTTGCAAGAATTCAAACAAATAGAGACTGGTTATCACCACAATCTTGCTCCTATTGAGTCCTCAAGGGATTGAATTTGCAAGCGTTACTTGATACAGACATGCAGAATTTTTGGCTAACTCTAGTAGTTCTCTTGGCTGGGCTGAGTCAAGTGAACGGGTATAGACCAATCGTTAGACCAAAGGAAAAAATTACCACCAGCGAGGCACCAGAACCATGGCATCGTACAATTTACGAGACCCAGAAGGAAATTGTCACTCCCACGGTCATTGCCGGGATCACTTTTAGAGCCAAACCTCCAGCAACACCAAACCCATTACAACCATGGATTACTTTGAATAAGCTTGGTGAGCCAAAGACGGTGAAACCGGAAATCAAAAACGGACATACGAAGAAGGGACATCCAGATTACTCTACGTATTTCAAGACGCCAATGGTTCACACTTATTCCTACGAAGAACTGAAAGCGCACAACATGGACCCTGACGATGTTCACGTGGAGACAACATTTATCGATGAGGATGACACTTACGTCTCTCTAAATCCTGTTATTAGATGTACCCCTGACCGATACTACAACAAGGGTGCTTCTGGCGACTTATCAAGTGAACCGTTCTGCACTCCACGTGAGAACGTTTTATGGAAGGTTGGCAAGACTTATTTTGCAAGTTGGTACACTCACTTCTTCAGAGATGAGGATTCTGATGAAGTAATTGATGAAGTTAGAGTTCATTTGTCATATGTGAGGGAGAAAGAGCACGAAAAAGGTTTTGTAAAGAGAGACCTCCCGGCCACTTTTTTCTCCTCTGAGTGGTTGAGAAATGATGAAGGGATGCTGCCAATTGAAGTTCAAGAGGAATGGTTGCAAGGCAGTCGTTCTCGCAGAGTCGTGCTGTCTGTGCAGCCTAAGAATGTTCCTGATGATGAATTTAAACCGCTTGATCATGGCGTCCTTTTCACTATCGATCAAGGATCCAAGGTTTTTAAGGCTACTAAAGAAGAACTCGCTCTTGAGGATGCTGGGTTCACTAACAGACACTGGCTGTGGGTTGCCATTACTATGCCCACCGTTGTGGTCATTGCTTTAATTCTAATGTACTTTTTCCTCTACGCAAACAACGGATACAGAGACTTTTCTGATATTACTCGTAAGGCAATGAGCAAGAAACATCGTGTCATTGGTAAAGTGTCAGACTTGAAGAAGTACAAGAGCTTAAAAAACCATAAGTACTCTGAGTTGCCAAGTTACAAGACAAAACCTGGCAAGCAGCATTAGTTTTTCCCTGAACCTGGTACATAGTCTACAGAGGAGAATTATATCCATTTTTGCCTAGCGGCCACTTCGCATATCTTTTCCAAGATCACAACTCTTTGGTCTGGTTTGAAGCTTTGTGGGTCGAATTCATCGGTCGCATCCTTGTCATTACTTAAGTAAGCTGGTGTCACAGAGTCATCTTCGGTGTCATCATCCTCACTGATCCCTTCAATGTAGTAGAAGAACGGTTCTAATGTTATCATTATTTTCCAAAAATGATTGCTGCCACAATTGGCGAAAAGAACATCTACCAAGCTCGGTAGGTATTCCAACTCTATGTATTCTTCTGCGCAGCAAACGAATTCGTCCAGTTCATAGTCCTGCTCATCTGCTGATAGAGTGGAATACATCTCCGACAATAAGGTGAGTTCTTTACTGATTGTCTTTGGTATATCTTGGCGAGCTTGCCACAAGAGCTTTTGAGCCCTTTGCAAGCGTTCCTGCGTTGAGCAGTCTCCATTACCGCCATCCATCATGTCCCGAGCCGTCTTATCGTCTTCTTCAGAGATGATTTCCCCCTTAGGGATGGTTCTAGATGGTAGAAATCCGTTTCTCTCGCTCTTTTCCATCAATTCGTTGTATTCGTTATACAGCGAGATGATTTTCATCATAGGCTTGTAAAGTTGCTCGCAGACTTTCATCTCAGAATGAGGTACTATAACCTGCTCCAGATAATGATTTATCAAACCCTCCATAAAGTTCGCCCAGATCGATGAAAACACATAATTCTCATCGTAGGCTGTCTCCGTAAAGTCTTCATTAATGTTGTGTCTCATAACCTGTTCAGTCAAAGAAAAGATCACATCATCCTCGCTATCGTTTTGCTGCTGCTTTTGTTTGCCTTTGGAATGTGAGTTGTGAGTCTGCTCATTCTTATCCATCCAGTATTCTGGTCCACCTCTTTGAGACAACGTCACTAACAGTAGGAAGAGTTTGATCTTGATCCAAGGGTTCAAAGAGTCCACAAACTTGTCACTCATCCTGTTTACATCGTAATCAATCTTTCTATGAATGCATTTAAGGAACTTCTCGATGTAGTGACTCTTTCTGATACCGTACTTTTCGTTCAGATACTGAACAGAAGTGATTAAGTCATAATTAGTGCCTTCTGTTCTCAAATTCTTAGTGAAACGGAACCTTGGCTTCCTCAACCTGGAGCCTTGAACTCTTCTGCCAGTAGATTTTCTACCAGTCTGCGCTGAATGATGCTCCTTTGGGCCAATTTCACAACCGCAAGGACGTTTACCGCCGGCTAACTTGGCTGTCGACGCAGTAGGGCCAGATTCCTGTGAATCCAACATCACAAGCGATCTGGATGGGCGTAGAGTCTCAAAGTTTTGCCAATTGTCAACTAATATTGTTCAATTCAAATTCTTAACAAGCTTGCGCCGTCAAAGAAGAAGCCTGAGCGTCGCAGAGTACGACGACGACAATCGAATAATGAGTGAAGATTAAGTACCTATTGAAGTCATATTGATATTAAATTATTCTTGTCATGATTGACTTCTAAAAGTATTGATATATACAGCTGGAACGACATCGATTAAGAACTTGCCTTCTCTTGTGGATGCGAACAGGAAGAGCCCTTGTCCTGATGCTCATCTGGCCCCGCACTAGAAGAATGCTCGTCTAAGAGTTCGCTAGAATCGATATCGAAGTCCTGAATTATCTTCTCAGAAGCAGCTTCCGGTTGTTCTAATAGACCGTAGATTGCAATGGTAACTATACCGAGCACACCGGCCAAACAAGAGAAAACCATGGCAATGATACCTTTCTTAGTGAATCCGGAAGGAATGGCTCTGTGCTGGACGTTCTCGCCTGTTAGATCACGGAAGTCTTCGAAGTTACCGGCAGCATTACCCTTCAAGGCAATACCAGCGTCTCTACAAACTTGCTGACCATTCTCGGTCATATGTTGCGACGCGGTGGCTTGAATAGTTAGAGGATCTTCGACTAGAACGATAGCCAGACCTTGTAGTAAATGCCATTCGATATGACAATGGAAGAACCAGATACCAGGGTTGTCAGCTTTGAATCTGATGACGAAGTTGGATTGTGGTCTGACATAGATAACATCTCTGACCATTGGGTGTTCTGGGAACTCTGGATGATCGCTATCGTCGTAAAAATGAGGAACTTCTCCGGTTGCATCATCGTATGCACGGTCTCTAACAATGGTCTGGAAAACATGACCGTGCAGATGGAAAGGATGTGTACCAGTATCCAAGTTGTTCAAGACAATTTCGACAATGTCGTCCTTTTGCAAAACAAAAGTGTTGGTGTTTGTACCGTAAATCAATGGATCTGTAACATCATCACCACCGGTTAGAACGGTCACCAAGGTTGGAACCTTTGGAGTAGTGTAGGTGATGTTGTTGAAGAATGCGTACTTGATACCGTTGATCAGATTGTCCATAGCCACATCGACAGTGATGACGTAATCTGGGTCTCCTAGAAGTTCTTGCTTCTCGTAAGGAACCAAGTAGAAATCATCAAGGTGATCATCAAGCGAATCAACAAAACTCTCATTAGCAGCACCCAAGCTGGAGTCATAACTTAGAGTCGAAGTAGCATTTAACTCTAGAGCATGTGGGATCAAATCCAACATGGTGTCATCGAATTTTTGCATAATAGCGTAGTTCTTCGATGTATCGTTCTTCGTGTGCAACAAGACCGTGTAACGCTGAGCAACCGTGATGTAAAGCATATCAGTGGTATTTTGCTCGGTAGCAATACCGTCAACTTCAACCACGGTCATTTCGTGGTCTTCGATCCAGAAATACTGGGAGACAAACCCACCAATGTTAATCAATCTCAGCAAATAGGTGGTATCTGGTTTGACCTCCCAAGTCAAATTCATAGTATTATTGATGATCAAATTTTGTGGAATTGGCTCGGCACCAGTTGGATTGTTCAAATTCAAGAACTTTGGAGCCAATTCGTGAACTGGACGGTCATACCACTCACCAATCGTCAAAACCATCTCTTCATCGTACTCGTAAGGGAAATTTTCGTTGTTCTCACCATCGTCGACGATAAAAGCTGCTCTGAAACCATCCTCATATTG
This sequence comes from Torulaspora gathmanii, assembly GCA_030580195.1. Taxonomy (NCBI): domain Eukaryota; kingdom Fungi; phylum Ascomycota; class Saccharomycetes; order Saccharomycetales; family Saccharomycetaceae; genus Torulaspora; species Torulaspora gathmanii. The sequence continues at coordinate 93,222 of JAKTSM010000014.1, read as the reverse complement.
ACCATCTGTGTGAGAGTGGTACCAGTAAGCACCAACATTCTCATCAACAGTGAAGTTGTATAGCATGGTAGAACCCGGCACAATAGGACATTGCGTCACGCCAGGAACACCATCCATCTGCAGATTGTCCCTTTGGAACAACCCGTGGAAATGCACAGATGTGTTAGAATTGTTGAAACCATTAGTCAAGTACACTTCCACTCTGTCACCCTTGGTGACCCTAATGTCAGGCCATGGAAATTCACCATTACAAGTAATCACCGGTCTCTCAGCGATACCATCTACATTTCTGTAATCCCAGCCAGTGGTCCAATTGAAAGTATGAGTAGCTGCTTGAGCGCACGTGACGACGCTTGCAATCAAAAGTGCCACCAATCTCATCCCAATTGACTATCTCCAGCCACTTTTGATAACTATGCCACCAACATTACTAAGATTGCCCTTCTTATATCCTTCGATGCCCGATTATTCTAGGTGCATCGAAGCTGCTATCTCGACTTCTAACCATTGTTGGCCAGTTTGCACTGGTAAAAAAACATGAAAACTGCACCCGCATTCTACCAGTTAACAGGGACGTCTGTGTTCGGTTTTTCCCACAACCAGGTAAAATGGGTGTAAGAACGTCGCCCATGGTAGCGCCGTGCCAAGCGGAAAGATATTTTCCGTGAAAGGTGACTAGATGTGTGTATGGTAGCGCCTTTTGGTCATGTGTATTTCGTGATGTGTGATTTGAAGTGGTCTTCGGTTTGCGTCATGTGACTGAACGGCGTTGCGTCCTTGGCGGGATCCTTAAGGGAGTCCTATTATATAAGTAGTATAATGGCGATGAGATAAGCAATACGAGCTATTGATGGGATCACAGGTCGCCATGGAGGCAAAGAGTGTTGGTGAAGATGGTAGTGGTTCGAATTTTGCCATTGATTTCTTGATGGGCGGTGTGAGTGCTGCAGTGGCCAAGACTGCAGCGGCTCCCATAGAGCGGGTCAAATTGCTTATCCAAAATCAGGATGAGATGATCAAGCAAGGAACTTTGCAGAAGAGGTATGGTGGTATCATCGATTGCTTCCGTCGAACTGCCAGTCGAGAAGGTGTTATATCGTTTTGGAGAGGTAACACGGCGAACGTTTTGCGATACTTTCCGACGCAGGCTCTGAATTTTGCGTTCAAGGACAAGATCAAGTCGATGTTTGGTTTCAAGAAGGAAGAAGGCTACGGGAAGTGGTTTGCTGGGAACCTGGCATCTGGTGGTGCTGCTGGCGCCATCTCTCTGATGTTCGTCTACTCTCTGGACTACGCCAGGACCAGGTTGGCTGCTGACGCTAGCCACCGGGGGACTACGCGGCAGTTCAGCGGGCTCCTTGATGTTTACAAGAAGACGCTGGCGTCTGATGGAGTGGCAGGGCTGTACCGTGGGTTCTTGCCCTCGGTTGCGGGGATCGTCGTCTATAGAGGGTTGTATTTCGGTCTGTACGACTCTTTGAAGCCTGTTTTACTGACCGGGTCACTGGAGGGCTCTTTTGCAGCATCATTTTTGCTTGGTTGGGTGATTACTACTGGTGCTTCCACGGCTTCGTACCCGTTGGATACCGTGAGGCGCCGCATGATGATGACTTCCGGTCAAATGGTGAAGTACACTGGTGCTTACGACTGTTTCAAGCAGATCGTCGCTGCAGAAGGTGTCCCTTCCTTGTTTAAAGGTTGTGGAGCCAATATCTTCAGAAGCATTGCAGCAGCGGGTGTGATCTCGCTTTATGATCAGTTGCAAATGCTGCTGTTCGGCAGAAAATTCAAATGATATCGAGAAGGGTTTCGAAAGTAGGTATCTTTGTTTAATTATCGTATCTTGTTTATTCCTTTGTTGTAAACAGTACAGATCAATGAAAAGTATATGAAAAGGTATCGCTAAGCATCACAACGCCAAAGAGGATAAATAGCGGAAGAGCCAGCCCATGAGCTCGATTGAAAAGTTTATTTCGCAACAGCCGTTTATAATCCACTCATCCCTGGCTCAATTGAGATACCTAATTCTCAGTGAGGGTATTCAGGCTACAAATGATAGACAACTACAAAGGCTAAGATGCTATGTATGGTCCGTACTCTCTAGGACATCAATGGAAAGATCAACCCAAATATATCTTTCATTCTTGCAACTTGGGCCTGCACCACAGCCGATTTTGCAGAAGATCAAGAATGACACTTTTAGAACTTTGCAAACCGATCCCAAATTCACAACAGTGGTATCGGAGGACTCTCTCGTCAGATGTCTGTCCTGCTTTGCGTGGCAAAGTCTGCAATTACAACGCAATGAATCCGGTGACGAAGTTCATCGTGTCAGTACTTACGTACAAGGTATGAATGTGCTGATGGCACCACTATTATATTCAAGTCCCTCCGAACCCATGGCTTTCCAGTTGTTCTCTAAGCTTTGTTATACAATGATACCGACTTACTTGGACAACAACTTGACGGGAGTACACAATGGAGCCAAATTGCTTGACATTTGTCTAAAGATTATCGATCCCAAACTGAGCAAGTTTCTCAGTGATAACCTGCTCACTGCTGAGATTTATGGTATACCGTCAATTTTAACGCTGTCCAGCTGTAACAAACCCCTTGATCAGGTCTGCAAATTATGGGATTTCATGTTCGCATATGGATTCCACATGAATATTCTATTTGTCGTTGCTTTACTGGTGACTGTACGAACTAAAATCCTCAAGTCCGAGTCCCCGATGAACCTGCTGACAAGGCAACTGCCCGAGTTTGATGCTGATGAAATCATCAAACTAGGTGTCGGTTTCGTCGCTAAAATTCCCTCCGAATACTACAATTTGCTTGTGCAGCATTTGACCCAGCACGACTTGACGATTCCTTATGATGATGACTAAAAGTATTTGAATCATGCAGAAAGAGGAGATGTATACGAGTTTAGAGGACACCGATTTTTTCGAAGTCTTCTTCGCTCACGTAGGAGCATAGAACTGTCCTTCCATTGAATTTTGACCCAGGGAGTTTGTTCATTGCCTTAATAGAGGCATCCAAACTATTGAATTTAACATATATGTTGCCAACACCCTGACTTAGGTTTTCGAAATTCAAACGATAGTCCACATTTGGTCTCTTCATTCGGACTGTTGCAACATCCTCTAGTGTATACTTTATAGTGTCCTCGATCTCTTGGGCAAATGGCACAAACTTGAGATCTAAAGGATCCACACAGTTCAGTAAAACGAGAACTTTAGATTCAAGACGTGCTGGCTCAGTCACCAACGTCGGTAGGCTCTGGAAGGTAATCGTGGAGCTCTCTTGCATCAGAGAACCCTTATTCGGTTTGAACCATGGAACTGCTTTAAAATTGTTCATTATGTCATCTTGCACATTTTCCAGCTCTACCAAGACACACCCAGTAAATATATGATTCCCTTTAAGCTGACTAGTGATCGGTTTGATGAAACAGCTCTTGAGTCCATTATCAGAGAGCAACTTATGAATCGCTTCTTCTTTATCGTCCTTTAGCCCTTCGAGCGCAATGACATCTGGACTGCATAAACGATCTGGATGGTCTAGCTGCTGAACGTACTCATTCGGCCTCGACCAATTCAAAGATGCTCCGAGCCTTTCGTTCAGAAAAGACCTGCAGGAGAGAACAATGGTAGCGCATTCGGCAGAACTTAGCTCAATCACTGCATAAGTAGCATCTTTGGGTGAATGCAGTTTGTGAACGATCGTGCTTTCCCCGAGGCCACTTACAAACTCTTGAACAAGGCTTGTAAACTCGTCTTTTGCGCCTTCATCTAGTCCCTCCACTACCAGTTCGCAGCCCACTCTCGATAACACCAAATTCTTGCTGGTTGCATCCTCAAACAGTATTCTCGTCCGTCTACTGTTTGAACCACCTTGCAGTGCTACTTTCTCCAGCTTCATACGATCGAGCTCCTGTGGTTGCCCTGGCTGCGGGAAAAGTCCACTGAGCTTGGCCCTTTCAGCAGGAACCTTCTCAAAGCCCCTAGGCGTTACATCCCATTGTGATGCGGTCATTCTCACTCTCTTGTCAATCGGCTCAACATCCTTCAAGTAGTTGTCATGGAAGGGAGCGGGAGCCCTCTGCTCCTGGTGATTGTTGAACCTATTGCGCCTAAATGGTGGGTGTGTTGCATATCGAGATGGCGGTGATGATCTGTCGTGAGACACGCTGCCAAAGTTTTCATTCCTAACGTCTCTGCGGTTGTAACTTGAACGTCCTAACCTCCTCGAATGTGGATCGTATCTGTTCTGGACTGCACCATTTCGTGGGCCAGTGGGCAGATTGATAGGTCTCTGTCTCTTCACATCAGTATCCCTGGAGCTCATCTCTAATGCTACTCTCTTGATGGGCTGCCCATTGCTCTGTTCTGACGACATCGAGGCCACTATTTTGGATCTCAGGTCTTCAAGCGGTTGACGATCGCTCATGATGGGTTTAGAAGCGTATTTGATGAATTTTAGACACCAAATGCTGGTAAATCTTAGATCAATAAAGTATGTCTTCTTCTTAGCTTGGCGAGCTTGAAACTTTAAATAAAAAATGCCACGTTGGACAGTTAGTTCAAAACACTTTACCAACCAAGAAAGCTGGAAGATCAATTGAATGTTGGCAGTATGAAGATCTCTGCTATATACTGGATCTTATCGTGGACCTCTTTGCTTTGGCACTGCTCGCTCGCGGCAGTTATTGGGATTGACTATGGTCAACAGTACATCAAGGCTATGGTAGTGTCGCCCAGAGCTCCATTGGAACTTGTGCTGACTCCAGAGGCCAAGCGAAAGGATGTCTCGGGACTGGCGATCAGAAAGCAAGGTGATGGTATTGAACGTGTCTACGGTTCAGCCGTCGGTTCGCTGGCAACCAGGTTCCCGAAGAACAGTTTATTACATTTGAAACCACTACTGGGTAAGACTGAGGGTGATGAGTCTGACATTCTACTGTATCTAAAAGAGCACCCTGGTGTCAATATCACTACTACCAGAGGAAACTCGTTGGCGATTTCTGTGGATGGGCAACAGTACCCGATCGAAGAGCTAGGCGCCATGAACATACAGGAGATAGTGAACAGAGCTAACAGCTTTATGAAGGAGAAGGATTCTTCAAGCTCAGATCACGTTGATAAGCTGGCCATAACTGTCCCTGATTTTTTTGATGAGCGTCAGCGTCGAGCTATGCTTGACGTCGGCAGCTTGACGACCGACAATTTGGAAACATGCCTGATTAGTGATGGCCTATCTGTACTGCTAAACTTTGCCTTCAAGCAGAGGGATTTTGTGCCTGGTGAGCCTCAGTATTATATTGTCTACGACATGGGTGCAGGTTCTACTAGAGCATCACTCTTTTCCATTTTACAACCAACCATCGAGACGGAGCCTCTTAAAATCGAGTTTGGTGGGTATGGTTTCGATAAGCATTTGGGAGGGTCCAAATTCACCCTAGATGTCGCCGGTCTCATCGAGAACAAGTTTTTGGAGTCACACAAAAATATTAGGACAGACGTTTTACACAGTAATCCAAACGCTGTGGCAAAGATCAACCAGGCGGCAGAAAAGGCTAAGCTTATATTAAGTGCCAACAATGAAGCTTCCGTGAGTATCGAATCGCTTATCGGTGATATTGATTTCAGAACCAAGATAACAAGGCAGGATTTTGAAGATTTTATCCAAGAGAGTGTGGTCGATTTAATCAAACCTATCGAAGATGCTTTGGATGAGCAATTGTGGGAGTCTCCAATTGCTTTGAAAGACGTTCAAGGGATTATTTTAACCGGTGGTTCAAGTAGAGTCCCAATTGTGCAGCAGAGACTTTGTCACGCACTTGGTGAGAATAAAATTTTGAAAAGTGTTAATGCGGATGAATCAGCTGTGAATGGTGCCACTATCAGAGCAGTCAAGCTCTTCAACGCTTTCAAGACCAAGGCAGTGGATATCGTGGAGCGTTCAACATCTGCATTTAGTTTGAGGGCCATGAGTGACGAAGTTGAAATGAATGTCTTTCCAAAAGGCAAAATCTTCCCTTCAACTGAGACCATCGAGATTAAGGACAGGATTGATTCCTCGGAGGCCTTTACAATGGACTTTTTCGAGAACGGCAAGATTCTTCGTACCGTGACAGTATCTCCAGAATCGCTCAAAAAAGCGTTTGTCTCCGATGAATGTTCTGATGGTGTCAGCTTCAACTTGACGATGTCTCTTTCACGGGATAGACTTTTCGAGCTAGATAAAATACAGGCTCTTTGCTGGAACGAACCTACAATTGATGCAGAAACCGAGAGTACCGATGCAACCAAAAATTCAAGCGCAAATGATGGGGAAAATATTAGGGAGGTCAGTAGCAGGAGGTTCAAGTCATCTAGGGTCGACTTCACGGTGAAGGAAGCTTCATCCTCTCATTTGTCTCATCAAGAGAAGTATCGTCTAAGAGAGCATATCAGGGCGCTCAACGAGAGGGATTACGAAAATTTTGAATTTGAGAGGGCTAAGAATGAGTTGGAGGCACTATTATATGAGACTCGTGAGTTCATCAGCTCTGAAGATATTGCGACAAGTGGACCTAAGAGACACCTTGACAAACTTGCTGAAATCATACCAGCTTATCTCAGCTGGTTGGAGGATGAATCCGACGGAGCCCTCAAGATAGATGTAACATCAAAAATTGCAGAGATCAACGACTTGAAGGGGAAAATAGAATTGTATGTCGAATCTCTTTCAGAGCCATTGGATGTCAAGCAGTTTGAAGGCTTGTTAGAAAAAGCTGATAAGATCACAAAGCAACTCACTGTCGAGAGAGAAAGGCTCCACGAAGGTTTGAGTGCGCTCAATGAAACGTTTTCACAAGCGGGATATGATGCTCAGAAGGAATATTCAAAAATTAATTTACCATATTATCTCTCAAATCCATTGAAGACATGGGAGGAAAAATTGGAGGCATTAGAAGAACTGGCAAAGGTTGTTCAAGAGAAATTATCATCCAACTCTCTAAATGATGAGAGTCGCGAACAACTTTTTGAGTCGAAGTTGGCATTTGACAAAGCTTGCATTGAGCTGGAGCAAACTATCGAGTTGTTTGAAAAAGCTCGCAACTACCGTTTTCGTGAGTTGCTCTCCTGGTTTCAGAGAGCTGAGAAAGCCAAGAGAAGAAAAGAACTGAAGTCCAAAAGCTTGGAGATGCTCAAATCTTCAAGCACTTCAGTAACCCCCACGCCTGAGGTTACGAGTGACTCATTCACAACTACGTCATTGATGTCCACGTCTACTTCATCATCCATCATACCAACCGATGATTCTGGTGCAACTAAGGAAGCACCTTTCCACGATGAACTGTGAATACGTACTTAGACGTTTTTGCTTGTTATATTACTTCTTACAAATACATACAAAGAGCGTCTATTAATGAAGAAAATTTCATATACTATAAGGCGGTTACCACGTTCTCAATCGCTCAGATTTGCAAAAGAGAACGGCTCATATGCGTAACCTTCACCTTCGAAGTATTTGGACATGGCTTCAACCCAATGTAGACGCAAAGAATGAAGCATGGCAGATGTGCCTTCCATCGCGACGAGAATACAAACGGTCAACACAAACCACATTCCAAAAAGAATGACCACCTTGGCGACCGCTAGTGGCGATCCGGAGTTATTCGACGAGAATCCATTTTGAATCGTCATGGACCATAAGACACTGGATAACTGGGCATGGGCGAGAGATAAAGCCCATAAACGTAAGTAAGATGCAGTGTGTGAAATACAGTTTAAGCAGAACTCAATTGTATGTATCACTTGGTGAATCATGATATCACCGAAATTAAACTGCTTGTGCTCATCCTCGTTGCCGAAGTCCGTAACAACCATGTCATCGCCAGCCTCCTGCTGTGAGTCTACCAAAGACTCGCTAGTTTGTTGGTGACTAACACTTTGGTAGCCATTCTCGATTGCGTACCGATTTTGCCGCCTCAAACTCAGTGGTTTGTAAAGCAGAAGCCATGGAACGCATACCAAGGCCGCAAGCAGTAGAATTGTCTGCAAAAATGCCTGTCCGGGATAGAGTTGATCATCAATAGTTCCTGGAGATAAGAACATGTTTATCAGCATATTAAGCAAAGCAGGAGCAGGCTTGCCATCTTTAATCCAATCTTTCGACCATTTATAAACGATTGCCCATGATAAATAGCCGAAAATGGATTGCATGAATATTAGTCCCGGTACGAAATTACCAATGATGTCTACAGTAGAATTTCTATGCTTGTAGTTGATGTACGAAAACATGAAGGAATACGTCATATGGATGAATCCCATCAAAATTGACAGTTTCATCTTGTATGAATTGGAAAAAAGTAAACCATTATCAGTCCCATGCCAAGCAAAATCTAAACCAAAAGGATAAACCCCAACTTTAGTGGCTTCGATATTTTCGCCTTTCTTGAACGTTGAGGGCCACTTCCAACCGGACTTGAATAGCGTCATAGATTTCGAAAATATATCATTGTACATGACTCCCGTGTACATTGAAAATGCCCCCATCAGTAAAATAACATATCTACCTGAGTAAGCCATATCGAAGATCTCGCCTCTCTTCATCGTCTCGAACTTAGTTTCATTTAACCACAAGACTAGCCCAACCAAAAATAAGATGAAGCCATGACCTAAATCACCAAACATGATAGCGAACATAAATGGAAAGGTTACAACAGTTGCTAAACCAGGATTTATTTCCTTGTATGTGGCGACACCGTATGCATCCACAATGTTTTGGAAAGCACCGGTGAATTTGTTCACCCTGTGAAACGTTGGCGGTAGCTTGTTAGTATGAATGACACTAACAACTGTGCTAAATTCGGACCCCACACTTCCGCTGTAATCTTTGAGCGCGTTTGAGACAGTCAACAGGTCGGAGCTAGGGATCCATCCTTCGGCGACTAAACCATGTGACTCTTGTCTAAAAAGGTTTAATGTTGCGTATATGTATTTTTCTCTCTTCACCATGGCGTTCCACATCGGTAGTTGATCAGTGATAACTAACAGCTCGGTATGCAGTTGTTGTTCGGTTGTTAAAACCACTTGCTGTAGTTCCGATATTTTGCCGTTCAATTTCTGGAGCGCTTGATGCGACTGCTGATCTAGAGAGAAGACTTTCCCATCCAAAGAGTCGACCACTCGTTTCACCTTTGATAAGAGGGTGTCACCGTGAGTGAAAACCAAGAAGCAGTCCTTCTCCACGCGTTCATCATTCTCAAGTATAGCCTCATCAATTGGAAAATTCTTGAAGAATAAATTACCACGTAGCAATCTCCACAGGATTTTGTTTAGCGCTTCAACTTTCTCTCTTCGGATCGATCCTGCTATCATGAACCTGTTTTGGAATCCACGCTCTAGCATATCGAAGCTAGAAAGACTGTCCCGTCTTGGATTTTCTAGAGCCTGCTCATAGAAGCCGGCGGCATCTGCTTCATCATCTCCATCGAATGAAAAGGCCTCACTCAAATTTTCGCTAATTTCGTCATTGCTTATACTAAAGTCGTCCACGTCCATTCTTTCCCGCTGCTCACGAGTGACTCTACCCAAAAACCCAGGGTTTCCTTCCAAAAACCTTGAGCATTCAAAAATCACACTTCTCTGTTCCAAAAGGCTGTTCAACCTCTCTCGCAGATTGCTCAGCGATACATCCATTTGACGAACACGGTTTTCAAAGGATGTCACGTCTTCAACCATCTCGTGAATAGAATCGTGCGTGTGTGTATGCATAGTACGCACCAATTGAGCAAGATTTGGATGCTGAATCGCGTTTCCCTCGTCATCGGTGTGCAAAATATACTTCCAAGTTGCAGCTGAGTGTTTCGCTGTAATCTCCTTCATATTAGCAACCAATCTATCCACATCATCGAACTTTCTTATCTGATCAACATATCCTCTCTGAAAAGCTGTCAAGTCTCGATTGAGATCTCTGAACATCAAATGGCCCAAATTCCCTAGCAAACAGACCACTTCTCTCGATATTTCGAGCGGTATATATAGTTGGACATAAGTCATATCCGCAGAGCCTAAAAACCACAGTTAGTAACCAATTCCTCATATTTAAAGAACCACATAGTGCTATCTTTCCGAACATACGGTATATTGCCTCCTCGCTGGCCATTTTCTACCACAAAAAGCGCCTTTATAAGAGCAAAAAGCCCTGTAACTGTTCTGAACGGGTGCGACCAACTACTGAGTGAGCCAATCCCTACCAGTCTGATCTCTTTCCATCTACAGATCTTGACAAGGTCGATCCCTTCCCAGGTATATGGCTTGGCTCACCAGAGTCTATAACGTATGGGGTGATCTGGTTCACATAGCTTAATGAATCACTATTCATCAGGCCTTACTGGTTCATGATGAGGAAACTTATCTGACCAAGGCAGAGATAAGTGCTTTGTGGGAGGATTCGGTTAGTGATTTAGGTTGAGACTAAGGGCTAGTTTAAGTTTAGAGGGTCATGGCTAGCGAAAGTGCTCGCTGGAACGGTCAACAAAGGCCGAATGTCGACACATTGATGTACAAACCTCTAGCAACGGAACCTTTGGCGAGCTTTATCTTCCCAGATTTTGGTGCGTTGCATTCTCTACGTCTGGAGTCTTTTGTTAATTTGAATTTCCAGGAGATTGATGTTCATGGGTTCGAGATCTATATCGTGGAACAATGGGCCACAGAGAGGCAAATATCCACGGTGATCACATCTTATACAGGTAATTCGCAGGATACTATCCACGCTGTGCAGGTTGTGCTCCCGAAAGACCCGTTGAAGTGGCCTGAACCATTGAAGAATTATTACCATAATTTGACAACTTTCGCGCAGGCAAAATTCATGCCAAAAGGTACGTTATTTATAACGAATCTGCCCTCGGTACCGTCTACTCTTAACCTTCTGCATGTGGAATGCGGTGATGTCAGAGATATATGGAAGAATTTTGAGGTAAACTTGGATTTGAAGAGGTTGCAGTGTGGTGGTAGATCTGCACTGCTTCTATGCGCTTCATCTAAAGCAGCTGAAGACAAGTTCTCACAACTATACAAGATATCCATGTGTCCTGAAGCGCGAAGACCATACCTACAGGAATCAGATCAAAACGAAAACGCTCAATATCATGCGATGGGGTTAGCAGACTCATATCATCCTGTGACAGAGCTAATAAAGCTAGTCCAGATTTCTCTAGGGTATTTCAACTTATTTCACCATGAGAAGGATGGATTACTATGCAATGACACAATATCAGCCATCAGTCGATGGTGGGAAAAATTCGGGAAAATATACATGGGCTTAGAACGTCCAAAAAATGAGGGACCATTGGGACCGACAACCACAACGGCATTGATGAGTTTAGTTTTGAGTTGTTATTTTAAATTGAAAGTGGAGGATTGCGTATTCTCTAAAGATCCCTTCGAAGAAACGCATTTTTTTAACAGCATTTATGCATTTCAGAAAAAGTATGGCATTGCAAGGCATTCGAGTCCAATTTATCTGGACGACAAGACTCTCGAAAAGCTGTTCGAGGTTTGTGCAAAGACGTCAAACACAGATATATTCAAATTTAAGAAAGTTGTCAAGTCGACGGTGCAGGATATCGCAGGCAGAGGAAATCCTATGCATCTCTCCAACGAGATTCTGACAACCGACCTGGATACGCTAGTCAAGAAAATTCATGGTGGTTCGTTGGGATTATTATGGAAATGTAAAGGGAGACCTAGATATCGTTTGAGGAATATGCGGGAACACCTTGGGATGTGCGATATTCGGTATTTCAGAGGTGATCCGGATGCTTTGCTAGCAAAGCAGGCCATATTTTTCCTGGAAATGAAGGCAAATGGTGCTGACTCGCAGTCCTCTTCTGATGATCAGGAGAAAAACCTATTTGATGCAGGTAAATTGATGAGATATAACACTTCTAACTCGTCCATATCGGCCTCATCAATGTTCTGTAACTACGACAAGAACAAGTATGCTCGAAATTTTGGAATCAACAAAGTCTATCATGAGGAATACATAAGGCGCCATTCGTTCCCCTTCTCTAATGACGGAACGCACGATACTTTTGATGATGATGATCCCTCTAATAACTGGAAATCTGAATGTCTGTATCGTTCTGATTCGGCTTCTGAAGTTCAAGACATGGTCGAAACATGGCGCCTACCATTTGATCCGTCGCTGGTCAAAATGGCTAGAGATTTATTGAGAATACGATACAGATTGGAAGCACAGCAAAGGGCAGATGAGATGATGCATGGATATATAGGAAAGCTCGAGTTGGGTGGTGGCTGCGAAACTGCGTTTAGAGGTCTGATGGGTGAGGTTGAAGGAGTTTATCGTGATTATGCTCATAAAGTTGGGGCTCTCGATGAGAAAAGCAAAGAAACCGCTACGAAGCAGGCTCTTCTAGATGGTGAGATACGCGAGTTGAATTCTCTCTCATCGAAGTTTCAGTATGACATGCGAGTTTTAGAGGGTCGTATGAGAGATGTCGAGGATGGTGTGAATCATTTCGAGGCAAAGTTGGAAAATATGCAAAAGTCCCTAGTCGAGCAAGGATTAGGTATTGCCATGGCTGTTGGCTCATTGAGTGATAAAGCCAAATTTGATAAATGCATAAGCGATTTAGTACAGGCAAGGAACACGAAATATGAAGGTATTTGTCTGAAAATGTTCAGCAAGAGGTTTATGCGAGATATCAAGAACGATCTTTCCCAGTGGGGCTCTTGGTTTTTCACTAAACTCTTCTACAGACATGGAAACACTGATAATGGCATTAAATGAGAAGCTAGAAGTACACTGCATTCATAATCTATGTACAACTTTGGTGATAATCAGACGGTGACTACCAACAATATTTTACGTGGCTTTCTCTATCAGATCAACCCCATAAGACTCTTTAAGTATCGCTAGTAGATCGAATATTCGTTTGCCTTCCCTACTATCGGTAGACAGCTTCTTCCAATCAATCTGTTGCATGACAAGTCGTACCTCTCCATAAACCGCACTTAATTTTTCCCGCGTTACATTCTTGGCATTACGTAAAGCTTCATTACTACTCTGCAGTAGTTGCATCTTCGAATCGAATCTCTCCTGTAGGTAGTATTCAATCGTTTGCTTTCCCGTCATCTTTCGCTCAACAACAAACCCTCTAATAGAATTTAAATGCTCAACAATCTCCTGTATAAGGCTCCATATCTTACGGTTCAAATACTCTTGCAATTCAATCTGATAGATTAGATTATAGTTCTCCAAAATCAGTCTGTCTGCTTCATCCGGCAGTGAAACTTCATCATACCTCTGCCGCGTATTTTGAGATACGGCATCAGACAACTGGTCATACGAAAGTCCCGACTGTTTAGCCAACCGCCTGAGTATACTCTCAATCTTATCACTTTCCTGTCTGCTGGCCCTACATTCGGCGCTCAAGACTTTGGTCAATTGGAATATGTAATCGAAATTATCACTACTGGACTCCATTATGTCGCAACCACCAAGTTGCTGAGCGCTTGAGAATACGTCTAATCTCGACTAGTTTCAGTATAAGGTCGACTCACTTCAGCTCTTGATGTCGCAGGACTAAATTGTGGTCATGATAGCTTTGATACTGTCTGGTAAGTTTATTCATCTTAATACTTCAATCAAAAAGGTGAAGCGGTGGCTCAATGGTAGAGCTTTCGACTCCAGTTAAATCCTGGGATTTCCACGGAATTGCAATCGAAGGGTTGCAGGTTCAATTCCTGTCCGTTTCAATCTTATTTTTTTTTTCAAATGAGTAGGAATCATGTGGGAAGCTCGTCTGAATAGCTGCTATCAAGAGTCACCGGAATGTTACTTGGCTTGAGGTGTAATGTAATCAATTACTCAAGGATGTCTTACCATGCTAATTACTCTTGCTTCGCGCAAAATTCAGACAAGAAAGAAGCTTTACAGTTGGTTTTAGATCACTACACAAGCTTGAGCACCGGGCAGGACAACTGGGTCGCCAATCTAGCAAACGCTTCGTCATTGTTATGGCACGCATATAAATCTCTCAATGTGAACGTCAATTGGGCAGGATTCTATGTAACTCAGTCGATCGAAAGCAATAAAAAGAGTGTTCTTTTGCTAGGCCCGTTTCAAGGTAAAGTCGCATGTCAAATGATTCCTTTCAATAAAGGAGTTTGTGGCATTGCTGCTGAAACACAGGAAACACAACTTGTACCAGACGTAAGCAAGGCTGAGGGCCACATCGCTTGTGATGGTGAGACTAAGAGCGAGATCGTTGTGCCAATAATTGATCCACAGTCTGCCAAAACCTTGGCAGTTATTGACATTGACTCTGTCGATCCCAACGGTTTTGACGAAACTGATAAATTCTATCTTGAAGGACTAGCTAAATTGATTTCTTCGTCCTGTAACTTCTAGTCTCAACTGAAGGCATATATACGATATAGCTTGTTAGGCACATCTAGTGATAGGATCATCGGCAAATGAAAATGGCAAAAAATGATTTCGCCCAGGATCGAACTGGGGACGTTCTGCGTGTTAAGCAGATGCCATAACCAACTAGACCACGAAACCGATGATTGGTTATTTTTTATTGTAATGTGGGTCCGGGTACCACAACAGAATAGCAAAGCTTCTTATGCATCAGAGAAAGCAATTTTGAAGCTTACTACGTTATCAGGGTTTGACCCGCTAACTGCCCCTGTATTTATACGTTCTTGAACACGCTGGTTAGTGTGCCCTGGTTGTGTGCTTTCATTGCTTGGACGGCTGGCTTTGGTCTGCGTGGTCTGGCTGTGTTGCACCTTACTTAGCCATAACTGTCAGCTGCGCTGACTGTACTGTGGGCTGTGTAGTTTGGAAGCCTCTTTGGATATCCGGTTTAGATCTCAAGTCATATCATTTCAAGATACAACAATTTTTCGAAATGCTCTAATTCGTTATGCCACATACTACAGATGCGGAAATTCACTCTGTTTTGGAAGAATCTAGGATCACTTTCTCCATAAGAGAATCCAAAGTCGATTGCCCGACTTTTATGGCTAGTGACTATTTTAGTCCACAATTAATTGCCATGTTGAATAATCTGCCACAAGACTCATTCTTCTAGCATTGACGACAATGACACAGTAGACAGCTGGGGTGCTTTCTAATGAGCTCACTCGCTGGGTCATTCGCTGGTATTTGACGCGCAGCCCTGCCCTGTTCGGGTCCTCTTACGAATCTCTTCAAACTGAACAAACTCTACATGACAATACGGATCTCGAGTTGCCGCTACCGTGCAACCCACCTTATACTTAACGTGATATCTAGTCGGATCTTGATCTACTTTTGATATGAAAGCTCTTGTTTACAGAACTAGGGCTTAGGGCTATGTGGCTACTAGGCGAGAAAGTGATAAAAAATTTTCAAAATGCGATGAGATGAGATGAACTCATTGTACTTTGGCAATTGTCAAATTTAATAAGACAGTTTGGCTTCCTAGGACTCAATCTTAGGAGAAATCTACCACTGGAACGTAGACTTTTGAAGAGATGGTGGCTGCAAAGAAAAGACCCTCAGAGGAAGACATAGAAAGTAGTGATGATGAGCAATTTGAGTCCTTGATCGACATAGAGGCTGATGAAAGTAGTGATGACGACAGTCAGACATTTTATGAAGCAGAAGAGCCTGAAGAGGAGGATGGTGATGTCGAAGAAGAAGACTCTGATGCAGAATTCAATAAATTACTAGCCGAAGATGAAGCCGAAGAAGACGACGATGAGTACAGTACATCAGAATCATCAGACGATACGACGTCGATGAGTGAAAAGCTCTCTGGTATCGAATTGATATCAGATCCAAATATCTATACAAAATTTTCTGATGGAAAGCCCAGAGTGATTAAGCCGGAGATAAATCCCAAATATGATAGTGACGATAGTGACGCTGAGGCATTGAATACCATTGGTAACATTCCATTATCTGCTTACGATGAAATGCCTCATGTTGGTTATGATATCAACGGTAAGAGAATCATGAGACCTGCCAAGGGCTCAGCGCTTGATCAATTGCTTGATTCGATTGAGTTGCCTGAAGGATGGACTGGTTTACTGGATAAGAATTCAGGTGCAGGATTGAATCTGACTGAGCAAGAATTGGATTTGATTTCCAGGATTCAAAAGAATGAACAGACAGACGAAAATACAAATCCTTACGAACCATTGATTGACTGGTTCACTAGACATGAAGAAGTGACGCCATTGACAGCAATGCCTGAACCAAAGCGAAGATTTGTACCATCCAAGAACGAGGCAAAGAGAGTGATGAAGATCGTCAAAGCTATCAGAGAGGGTCGTATCATCCCGCCCAAAAAACTGAAGGAGTTGAAGGAAGCGGAAGCTGCTGCGGATTATAAATATGATCTATGGGGTGATGCCCCAGAGACGACCGATCACATAATGACTTTAAGAGCACCAAAGCTACCTCCACCAACCAACGAGGAAAGTTATAACCCACCAGAAGAATATCTAATGACACCAGAAGAGAAGGAAAAATGGGAAAATACCGAACCAGAAGACAGGGAAAGAAACTTTGTTCCTCAAAAACATTCAGCTTTAAGAAAGGTCCCCGGGTATACTGAATCTGTCAGAGAAAGGTTTGAAAGATCTCTGGATCTGTATTTGGCACCTCGTGTTCGCAAGAACAAACTGAACATTGACCCGGAGTCTTTGATACCTAAATTGCCATCACCAAAGGATTTGAGACCCTTCCCAATTCGTTGCTCTACTGTTTACTCTGGTCATGAGGGCAAGATACGTTGTCTATCGATCGACCCATCAGGCCTTTGGCTGGCAACTGGTTCAGATGATGGTACAGTCAGAATCTGGGAAATACTGACCGGAAGAGAAGTGTACAAGGTGACTCTTGTTAACATCAAAGAGAATACCGATGATCACATCGAAGCCTTGGAGTGGAATCCAGATAAAGATACGGGTATTCTTGCCGTTGCTGCTGGCGAAAATATCTATTTAATTGTTCCTCCAATCTTCGGTTTTGACATCGAGAATAATGGTAAGACTTTGATTGAGAATGGTTATGGCTTTGACACTTTCGGCACGCAGAAAAAATCTGACCTGAAGGTGAATGATAGCGAGGATGACGAAGCTGAAGGCGCTGCATCGAATGTTGCAGTGAAGAAATCTGTTGCCCAGTGGGTAAAACCATCCCAGGCTCAGCAGGAAAAGGACATCTCTATTGTCATCACCTGTAAGAAGACGGTCAAGAAATTGTCATGGCATAGAAAAGGTGACTATTTGGTCACTGTTCAGCCTGACTCCGGTAGCACCTCTGTTCTCATTCACCAACTATCTAAACATCTTACTCAATCACCTTTCAAGAAGTCTAAGGGTATCACCATGGATGCTAAATTTCACCCTTTCAGGCCACAGCTGTTTGTTTGCACACAGAGATATATCAGAATATATGACCTTTCTCAACAAGTTCTAGTCAAGAAGTTGCTACCCGGTGCTCGTTGGCTATCTGAGTTTGATATTCATCCAAGAGGTGACAACCTTATCGCTTCCTCATTCGATAAGCGAGTGTTATGGCATGACCTAGACTTGGCCAGTACCCCTTACAAAACTCTAAGATATCACGATAGAGCTGTGAGAAGTGTCAGATTTCATAAGAAACTACCTTTGTTCTGTTCCGCCGCTGATGATTGCACCATTCATGTCTTCCACGGCACTGTCTACGATGACATGATGAAGAACCCACTAATAGTACCATTGAAGAAGCTAACTGGTCACAAGTTGAATAATAGTCTTGGTGTGCTGGCGACCGTTTGGCATCCTCGTGAAGCATGGTTGTTCTCAGCTGGCGCCGATAACACGGCTCGTCTGTGGACTACTTAAACTAGCTGATTGTACATTAAGATATATACATAGATATATGCATCAAAATCCAAGCTCCCGCATTGCCTCCATCGCGTCCTGGTCCTCTTCAAACATATCCTGCATGTCCAATTCCTGAGTATCTAGCTCCTGCTCCGTAGGCCGTGGAGGCTCCTCTGTGCCTTCGACGCTGGGCTCCATGCGCTCGAAGTCTGCCTCTTCCTGAGAACCGGCGGGCTGTCGAGAGGGGGTAGTGTATAGATCGTCTTCTAAACCTTCCACATTTGTCGAAACCGCATCAGTTTTGTCATTCGAACGCTCTGGCTGCTCCTGTCCGACTATCTCTTCACGGTAGAGATTCTTCCTGTATTCTCTCAAAAGTTTATCGCTCTTCCCCAGAGATTGACATAATTTAACAAAATCATTGAATTTTGCCTTGGGATATAGATCGTGTGCCCATAATTGATAGAACTGAACTATATGAGACAGATTATCGTGAGCATTCCGCCTCTTCGAGATCCTTATCCTCTTAGGTGCGTTCTTCATTACATACGGCAGTCCTCTCTCACCTACCAGCAGCTCTGCCGTAAGCCTAACCTGCGGTCTACGTCGCCTAACGGTTCCGGCCACTGCCGTGGGATCCACTAGTGTTGGGTCTGTAATTTCAGTGGTTTCATCATCGGATGGGCCGGGAACACCCTCATCCTCCACACCAAACCAAAACTCTCCTTCCATTCTACAGCGATGTTACACCTACTCCACCTACTGGCCCTTACTCGCTTATACAACTACCATCTCATCTCATCTCTTTACGCGTACCAGGCTATATCGCGTCTAAGAGCCCTGATGTCACGTGAGGAACCTTACAACTGTGGCTTTCAGCCGTTCGGTCTCATTCTGTGGATTGCGAAAAAAAATGAGGCGAAAAAAAAACCTTACAGGTCTTGAAAAGTCTGTTGATATGTGGTGGCATCTGTGAAGCGCCTTAGCTGTGAGACATGAGAATAACTTATATATGTAGCTGTAAGTTGCGGCCTCTATCTTGATTCTTGATCTGTGAGTGAACTACATCACTGCAGCTTGAGCCTACAATGTCAGGTGTCACTTCTTCTGCAATGGTCTGCAGTTCTGAGTCTTCGATGTTTGACTCATCACGTGGAAGTATCGGCAGCGGAGTTTTACAAGAGCACTCTGCCTACGGTCAGTTGACCCGGGACGATGACTCTGAAGACCTGATAGTGGATTTGAGTACGGGGTCCTTCATCCCTATGAACTTACAAAGCTGGACGCTTATGATGGAAGTAACTGATAAACTGGGTAAACTGTGACGATTGGCGTGCAGTAAACAGCAATAGGCTGTACGGTAGGCATATACATAGCTTAATTTTAATTTAATGGATTTTCGGTAGTAATTTGTGCGTGAGCTTTTAGAGTTGAGTCACGTGTGTTTCTTTGTTTGTTCTAGGATTAGATGTTTAGGTGGCGAGAACTGGTTTAAGTTATTGGCGGCTATCGCTTCCCCTTGAAAATGTATAAATACACACGCGAACCACACATCTTGTGGTCCTTTGACACCAAAGGAAACAGAGGAAACAGAGTAAGAGAACGCATTGTACAGGATACGCTGAAAATTCGAATCAAAGAACGTGTTAGTGACCATTAGATGTTACGATTGAAATTTTACGACGGCGCTTACACGAAGTCAAAGGGTTTAAAAAGACTGGTTATCTACCTTGAGACTTTAGTCGAGTAAAGGGTAGAGAGTGATTGAGAGATCAGAAAGCCGCTTTTTGTTCATTTGCAGACCAAGTCTGATCGATTCTGCTACACTTTGAGTCTTAGTCGCTCTGTACGGACACGCACCTTGATGACCAAGTAGGGCATTGCAACGAAATACTTTAATAAAACTAATCGTTCTTTGATCCAAAAGTCGCAAAGTTGGCCAAGACAGGGCACTAGTTTGAACGCTTTGCAGCGATAAAATTTGTTACTGCACGCAAATGTTTGGTTCAAGTAGACCTGCGTTCGGAGGAGCTTCTCAACCCTTTGGCTCGACGTCTTCTCCTTTCGGGTCTCAATCTCAGCAGAATCAGCAACAACAACAGCCAACTTCTACGTTTGGTTTGAACTCAGCAAATAATGCTCAGTCGGGATTTGGCGGGTTTGGTGCTGCTCAAAATACAACTGCCACGACAAATCCCAGTAACACGCTCTTCGGTATGTCCAATAACAACAATACTTCCAACAGTCCATTTGGTAAGACAGTAACTGGTGGTGTTACGGCTAATAGTTCGGGATCTTTGTTTGGCAGTGGAGCAATTGGATCTTCAGGCTCCGTTGTGGGCTCGGTCAACGGCAACACAGGAACTGGAACAGCGATAAAGCCCTATGTCGCATACCAGGAGAAAGACCCAACAACTGGTGTCATGAACGTCTTTCAAACTATCTCTGCCATGCCGGAATATAGAGAATATTCACTTGAAGAATTGAGAATGCAAGATTATCAAGCGGGGCGTAAATTCCCAACGGCAAATAGTAACGTCACTGGAACTGTATCTCCATTTAGTGCTCAAACAACTAATACTAACAGCGGTTTCAATAATTTAGGCAACAATAATGCAATGCAACCTCAATCAGCTGGCAGTGGTGGATTATTTGGCTCAAGAAATACAGCTTCTCAAGACTCCCCTTTTGGCTCTCTTACCTCTTCAAATAACACTAACAATACAAACAATACGTTTGGCTCTGGTGGTGGTGCATTTGGTGCAAGCAATACTACTGGTACCGGGTTTGGCAACGCTGCCAATTCACCATTTGGTATGAACAAGCCAGCTGCTGGAGGTCTCTTTGGCCAATCACAAAATTCTGGCACTACAGGTTTTGGTCAGCAAAGTAACACTTTTGGTGGCGCGAACAGCTCTTTCGGTAACAATAACTCTATGGGTAACACGGGCGGTTTGTTCGGACAAAACAACCAACAACAGAATAGTGGCCTCTTCGGAAATCAATCTTCCAATACTTTTGGACAGAGCAGCAATCAAGGTGGCTCATTGTTTGGCCAAAATACGAGCACTAATGCTGGAGGACTGTTCGGCCAGCAACAAAATAATCAAACTGGTGGAGGATTGTTCGGCAACAAGCCAAGTGGGGGCTTATTCGGTCAACAGAATACCAATGCCTTTGGGTCGACAAATACCGGTAGCACTGGGATGTTTGGTCAGAACAATCAACAACAACAACCACAAGGTGGAGGCTTGTTTGGTCAAAATACTAACACTCAGCAAAGTGGTGGGTTGTTTGGTCAGAACAACACTATGAATCAATCTGGCGGACTATTTGGTCAAAACAACAACCAGCCTCAGCAAAATGTTGGATTGTTTGGACAAAACTCTAACCAGCAAAAAGGTATGTTTGGTCAAACGAACACTCAAAATGCTTTTGGTCAGTCGGAGGCCAGTAATACCGCTGGTCCGTTTGGAAGCAAACCATCCGGGGGCCTTTTCGGTCAGTCTCAAAGCAACACAGGTTTTGGAGCAAATGCCGGATCAACTGGCCAGGCAGGTGGTATATTTGGACAAAATAATGCGCAACCACCTCAACAAAATGGTGGTGGTCTGTTTGGTCAAAGCAATAATCAACAGCAAGGATTCGGAGGCCAGCCTAATCAACAGCAGTCGGGTGGATTGTTTGGTGCCAAACCTGCCACTGGGGGCCTTTTCGGAGGCCAATCCTCGCAAAGTGGCTCATTATTTGGTAGCAACAACCAACAGCAACAACCGCAAACTGGAGGGCTATTCGGTCAGAACAATCAGGCTCAGAATCAAAGTGGTGGCCTCTTCGGCTCCAAGCCAGCCGGTGCCACTGGCGGTGGTTTATTTGGTAATAGTGCTCCAAATAATCAAACGACTCTGGGACAGACATCCGGCGGTGGGCTCTTTGGTGCCAAGCCAGCAGCTGGTGGTCTGGGATCAACTGCTGGTGGTGGGCTATTTGGAAACAGCACTTCCAACAATACAAATACATTAGGTGGAGGTTTATTCGGAAACAACAACTCCACTAGTAATACTGCGAACAGCACTGGATTGTTTGGTGCTAAAACCCAAGGTCAAACCCCTGGTGGCTTGTTCGGTAACAATCAGTCTGCTAATAATACGTCTATGGGAGCTACCACAGGTGGTTTATTTGGTTCAAAACCTGCGAACACTACTTCTGGCTCCCTAGGTGGAGGATTATTCGGTAACAACAGTAACAACGCGACCAACAACCTTCCGGGAGGTCTTTTCGGTAACAAGCAACCCCAAGGCTCCCAGCAACAGGGCTTCCAAGGAGGACTACAGCCATCACAACAACAGCAAGCACAGCAAGCACAACAGCAGGCAGCTAATCCATATGGTACTAACGACTTGTTTTCCAGAGCTATGATTCCAAACTCCATCACGCAGCCCACAAAGCCTAGCGCTACTAAGATTAATGCAGATTTGAAAAAGAAAGCAAGCTTGACCGGTGCCTACAGATTGGCACCAAAGCCACTTTTCAGTGGAAGAAGCTTGTCCAACAGTCCAAAAGTCAGGAGCGATAAACTCTTAATCACCGATTCTCGCTTACCTTCTAACTCATCCACTCCTAGTTCGAGTGGAAAGGAGTTAGTTTCTGTTAACGGAAGCTCTTCCTTGTTCTCGCCAGAGGTGGATGATGCAATTTTATCAGCCGATAAGTTACTGTTTAATCCTGACAAAAAGTCCTTCAAAAACCTAATAATCAACAGAAAGAAACTAGAGAAGGAATCTGAATCAACTGGTGTATCTTCTGAGGTCAAAAAGATCGCATTCCAACCTCATGAGACAAGAAATAGGAAGGCCCCAACCGATGATACACGTGAAACTGGAGAGAAACTATTCGATCAAGTTCATGATAGCCCAACGGTTCACAAGGATCAGAAAAATAGAACCGGATCGAAGGCAGTAAAGGGCATGGGACTCTCTTCAACGGTCTCAAGGGATGAGGGTTCCGTGAATTTAAAGCGTCATGGTGTCATCGGTGGTGATATAACGTTCACCGATAATGGTTACTATATCTCCCCATCTCTGGACTCTTTAGCATCAAAATCACTACCTCAATTGCGTAAAGTGTCTGGACTAGTAATTGGGCACAAGGACTACGGGAAGATTGAGTTTTTGGAGCCAGTAGATCTATCTAACATACCTTTGCCATGGCTCTGCGGGAAGATAATATGCTTCGAACCTAAGGCATGTATCGCTTATCCTAACTCAACCAATCCACCTGCCGAAGGCGAAGGTATCAACGTTAGGTCTAGAATTACTCTCTACAAGTGTTATCCTTCCGACAAAGCTACTAGAGAACCAATAAAGGACGCAAGTCATCAGCTGGTCAAGAGGCACATCGAAAAAATGAAGAAACAGAAACATTCAAAATTCGAAAGCTACGATCCAGTGACTGGCTGCTGGACTTTCATTGTGCCACACCCGGTTTGGTAAGCACTTGCTCGGCGTCCCTTCAAAGTTGATCGCTGTGGTACAATCTCTTACAGCTACAGGATGCCGTTTTACGCTATACATTGATCCAGCCTTGTATATTTACGAAAGACGTTGTAATTGTACATAATTTTAAGATAAGTCATACGAACAATAGTAAATGTTTGAGGGCGCAGTTGAGGGCCGTGACTATTTGATTACTCTAGTAACTGGTTGGTAGATGAAAAATGAATAGTTCAATCTTTAATATGGGAGCAAAAAATAAATGCCATCCCCTGGAATCGAACCTGGGTTTCATCGGCCACAACGATGTGTACTAACCACTATACTAGGATGGCTTGGAATTTGATGTGTGATTGGATGTGGAAAGGGAGCATATTCGCAGATGAAAGCGAACAAAATTCAAGGATGGCATGCATTCTTGGTATCGGAATATCCCAACTAGTGCTTATTTTAGATAAAGACATGATGGTTTCGTAAGCCGTTAAGTATAACATTTACGGATCTGGAAAAAGCGGCCAAGCTGCTTCTAAGACAGTTACTACAGTTTACATGGCATAAGACCTGTCATGAGACGCTACCATGGTAAAATTGCCGTCCTATCAGTGTACTGGGCTTACATAGCAGGATTATATATAACACAGCATTATCGGCATTGATCGTTGCTACCGATGGCGAATTAATTAATTTCGAAGAAAACGGACGGTGGACATAGCAGAAGTTGTCTTAGGTTTGATCTAGAGTACACCAAACCGCGAAGAGGCTTTATAGCCTGGTACATCATCATTGTCTGTCCGAATGCTCCAGCATATATCGAGAAATCCATGATAACGTGATGATCTGACTTTTGAGAAACACTTTTCATTCAAGTCTTTATCTCTTGCTTAAAGCCGTTTTGCTCCTTCAGCTCCTCCTTTTCCGTAGAATCGTCCAATTGAGTTTTATCTTTCTTTGCCAAGCTCTTCTCTGCTGACCATTCTTCGCGATCAGGTATAAATTCATGTCGGTAAATTGTGGTGAAGTAGTCTTGGAACTGGTCCCATAGCCCCCAATCTTTCAAATCACTGCCTTTCATGTTGAAAAGCAGTCTGAAATATGATAATAGTTCGGTACTTGATTGAAAAACAGTCGAAAATTCATCAAGAGCGCCCTTCATCGTCAGAGCAATGTTGAACTCATCTAAGACAATCTCACAATCGTCCCGCAGGCTTGATGATTCCCTTCCTTTAGACGTCAATATTTCAAGTAACAGTTTATTAATCCCATTAACTCTATCGGTTAGCTCAAGTTTGTTCTCTAGATGACTCTCCATGTTCTTCTTCTGAGCCAACCTATTAGCAAAAGAACTGACATGCTCCTGAATGCACAGATCCTGGGGACCCCTACCAACGAGAGTCCAATCCTCATCATCCTCGAATTTATACTTTACAATAAGAGGCCTTTTCTTTGTATTAGACTTTGCTCGGTCTCTCCTGGTCTTTGGTTGCAAAAACTCTTCATCACTATCCACAATGTCATCTTCTATTTCCTCTAACTGTCTTTTTGATCTTGTATTTCTTTTATTCCGGGCATTCTTAGTCTCTCTTCGCTTCTTTTGCCTTGCTGAACTTCTTGATGGTTTTAGACGTTCATCTGCGGAATCACTTTCGTATTCAACACCGCTGTCTTCTTCTATCATTTCTTGCTCCTCTTCGAACGGTTCTTCGTATTCTTCCTCATCAGGTTTTCCTGCCGATCCGTACTCTATAAACTCCCAAACATCGATTCCTTCAGATCCCTTGCTGGCCATCTCATAAGCAGGTATCAATTTCTTGTTTCGTGGTCTTTCAAGCCATTTCTGGCAATCTTCGACACTAAGTGGTTTCAGATCTGCTGGTCTAACCCATATATATGAGTCGTCACAGAAGAATTTCACACAGTATTGTTGACTTGGACTATCGAACTTCCTGAACTTTAAGATGTTCGAGTAAACGATGTACTTGTCGGGATCCACATCTTCCTCTTCCTCGTCAGCTGCTACTGCGTCATCTGCCTCTTGAGTCTTCCGCTTTGTCGACTGTTGGTGCCTGGTCCTCAGGATGTGCTCTGGTATAAGCTCAGTCGGTACGACCATAGCGGGCCAAGCCGGATATCCCTTCACTTTGGCAAGTACAACATCGGTAGGTTGATAAGTGTGTTCCATCTAAGTTAACGATGCTAGCGATATCCAAATTCTGATCAACTTTGGTTAACTTCAACATAGGTTCAGTTGAATAAGAGACTCATTACTTCGTTGTGTGTGATTGTCATCAAAGAGTGTAATCATCTACAGCATAAGGTAGCTACTTAACTGTCCTACGGTAAACGTATTGTAAGGTATAATGGCATGACGGCAGTGGGACACCACTGCGTTGAATGTATATTTCAGGTGAGTAGAAGAAAGGAAGGAAGGAAGGGAAAACATGAAAGCCTGAAAAAATCCTAATATTGTCCCTGTTGCGATTCCTGGAAGTATTGTTGGTACACAGCGTTTTGTTCCGGATTCAGATAAGGTGAAGCAGTGTTGGGAAAACCCTGTAGATGTGGATGGGGCATTCCGGGATGTGGCTGATGTGGGTTCTGTTGTGGCATGGCCATGGGTGCGCCTGGTGGTGGCCCCGCTTGAATGCCATGATTTGGATTCAGTGATGGATGCATCGAATGACCCTTAATACCTTCTTGTTTCAAAGAATTGTTCAACAGTTGCTGCTGATGTTGTTGATGCATCTGTTGTTGTTGTTGTTGTTGCTGCTGCTGTTGATGTTGCTGCTGCTGTTGTTGCTGCTGTTGCTGCTGTTGCTGCTGTTGCTGCTGCTGCTCGTTTGTAGCAACCTGATTACCATCGTTCTCCTCTCCGCCGTCCCTTGCCTCTTCATCTTCCTCATCTTCCTCTTCTTCCTCGTCATCTGGCGCATTCAAACACGCCTGAATCAGGTTTCTACCCTCCTGCTGAGTCACTATCGGTTCAAATTTCGGTGTGCTAAACGTGTAAACAAGCCCCGTTTCGGAAACAACAAGCAGAAGAACTTGAGTTCCAGTCAACACAGACAACTCAAATGCCTTTTTCATGATACCATGCTTTCTCTTTGAGAACGTAACATGGCGCCGCGTCTTATTCTCGATGAACTTAATCTCAATCTTTCTTCTCTCCTTAGGTTGTCCACTGCGTGAACTCGTTTCTTCAACGTCCTCAATATCCGACATCTCTCTCCTGCTCTCAAGTAATGGTTACCAGACTGAACTTCTGCTCAAGTACTGTCAACTGCTGCCTATGCCCGTATTGGAATGCTTCTTGCCTATCCTGGCCAGTTTCCTGTTATGAACAAAATGTTCTCTACATCTATCTCTTCCCTTATTGGAAAATTGCTGTCTTTTGGCAGGCCGTCACCCGGATTTGTTGAAAATCCAAGCAGGTCATGTGATACACGAATCTTGAGCATTAACAGCCGATGATGCACCGATATCGAGTAGCATAGTCCTGGAACGCTGGCTCTGAGGACTACGTAGCATTGCGGGTGTTTCCTTCTCGCTCCGTACGCTGTACTGGGTCACAGCCAGTACAATTGACGAGCGACCCAGGTTTTGCAAAGATCCGATTTGACCCGGTTTACTCTTGTAAACACCGGCGTATTAGGCTCTTCCCCTCCTCTTCGCGCACTAGGGGCTCCAACTTCGGCGTCGTGAAGGTATAAACCAATCCGGACTTTGACAGAATCAGCAGCATCACGTTGGCCCCAGTGAGTACCGAAAGCTCGTACGCCTTCTTCATGATTCCGTGACGACGTTTGGCAAACGTTACGTGGCGTCTGGTCCTGTTAGCGATGTACTTGATACCAAGTTTGCGTTTAGGCGTCTTGCTACCCTCGACGGCGCTCATAGGGGTCCTATCACTCAGCTCTTGCTCGTCTTCTGGAAACTGATCCTGCATTGCCAGCGACCTCGTAGGTTCCACTTATTCGTAGTAACTGGCCCATCGCATTGTGATGTGCCATCGAAATCATATTTCATGGTCAAGACTAAAAAAAAAAGGAATGCGAATTCTGTGGATCGAACACAGGACCTCCAGATAACTTAACCGAAGTTGTTCTTCAGTCTGGCGCTCTCCCAACTGAGCTAAATCCGCTAGTTAATTAGATGTTCTATTCTAAGATTTGAAGACCCATACAGGTACGTGTGAACCACTCCGGATGGTCGAATAGCAGACCAACTGTTACCAGAATCACTCTTATCAGTAATTCACCCATTCAGCACAGCTCGAGGTCATCTTTCAGCTCACAGCATCGCTCTCACGAGAGTAAAGTTTTCACCTCCGGCTGTCTTGGCCAATAGGAAAGACTGAAAAAGTAGGCTCATCGCTGGCACGCCTCCATGCAAGTAACTCTCGAGCATTTCAAGAACGTCTGTAAATTCAATTGCTCCAGTAGTTCAAAACCTGCACTCCCAAACCACGATGTCCAACACTGAGAGAACTTTCATTGCTATCAAGCCAGACGGCGTTCAAAGAGGCCTGATCTCCAAGATCTTGTCCCGCTTCGAGGACAAAGGCTTCAAATTAGTCGGTATCAAGCTGGTCACCCCAACCGAGAACCTATTGAAACAGCACTATGCCGAGCACGTCGACAAGCCTTTCTTCCCCAAGATGCTATCCTACATGATGTCCGGTCCAATCCTAGCCACCGTCTGGGAGGGTAAAGACGTTGTTAAGCAGGGTAGAGCCATTCTAGGTGCCACCAACCCAGTGAACAGCGCTCCAGGTACCATTCGTGGAGATTTTGCCATCGATATGGGCAGAAACGTCTGCCACGGCAGTGACTCTGTTGAAAGTGCAGAACGTGAGATCAACCTGTGGTTCAAGAAGGAAGAACTTTGCGACTGGAAATTAAACCAACTCGCCTGGATCTACGAGTAAACTACCCCTTGCACATAGATATCGTACCACATAGCTTTCTACTTTAAAAACTGAGCTTACGAGAGGATGGCATGGCTGAAGCATCGCTACTTTGTGGAGAGACTTTAGGTATGGTCCGATAAAAATTCACTATACGAGATGCCACCATAGTAGGATAAGATGATCATGAGCTTGTCTAGCCCATGTTCAAGCCATAATCCTCCAGCGCACCATCTTACTGCCCCGTATTCTGGGCATCTATCACCCCATTTGACTTTACTCGCTCCAGAGCTGGCATGCCAGGCGGGGAGGGATACCTTACGGTCACTTGAAGAGTAGGTATATAAGGCAGGTTTTGGGATGATATCTGCCAGAAACGGAGGTCTCGTCGAAAGTTGCATCTAGTCATATATCGAAACTAGTCTAGCACAAAATGAACCCAATTTTAGTAAGAAATTTCCACAGATCGGCAGTAAGACTTGCTGCTCATGCCGAACATGGCGGCTTTTCGACCGGAAGATGGTTCTATACCGCTGGCGGCGTGGCTTTGTTTCTAGCTGGAGGTGCTGCGTTGGTTGCTCAAAGGAATAACGAACAGAACAGTCATATTCGCAACATCTTCAGGAACGAGAGAGGTACAGGTGCCAGACACTTGTAGAACGCATGGGATGCGTGAGTTGTATTATACGTTTTATGAGAATTAGCTGTTATGTCCATTGTATACAATATATTGCTCTTTAATTTATGAAATTTATGAGATCGAGGCTCTGATGAAGAAGAGCAAAACGAAATGCTACCAATCGGACCATGCCGTGTGCCAGTTGACCATTCCGATGTCACAAAACTACCAGACCTGATCCTCGGTGGTGCCGTTCTGAACACCCAATACAACGATGATCCTTTGCAGGTGCCCATCGTTGAAATGTTGAGATTCGCATTCTCTCATGGTATCACAGCCATTGATACTAGTCCATACTATGGACCTAGTGAAACCATATATGGTAACGCGTTGAGTCAGTTGGAAGACGAGTACCCCCGGGATACTTACTTCATTTGTACTAAAGTTGGCAGAATCGAGCTTGATAAGTTTGACTACTCTAGGGAACACGTCCGTTTCAGCGTCAAAAGATCATGCGAAAGGCTGAAAACCGATTACTTGGATTTAGTCTATTTGCATGATATCGAATTTGTTCCATATCAAGATACTCTAGAAGCATTGAAAGAGTTGAAAGCCTTGAAAGACGAAGGTGTTATTAAGAACTTTGGACTCTCCGGTTACCCAGTGGAGTACCTGAGAACTGTGACATACAGATGTGCTCAACAAGAGCCTGAAATTGGTCCCTTAGATGCCGTGCTATCGTACTGTAACTTGAATTTACAGAACACACTACTGGAGGAGCACTATTCGAAGTGGAAACAAGAGTCACAATTGAAACTGATCAATAATGGATCGATACTGAGCATGTCATTATTGAGATCTCAAGAGACCAAGAAATTCCATCCTTGCTCTCCGAAGTTGCGCTCTTTAGCTCAGTCTGCTGCATCTTACTGTCAAGAGAACGATGTTGAACTAGCAGACTTGGCGACAAGGTATGCCATCGCTAAGTGGAGAGGCAAGGGTAGTACCGTCCTAGGAGTCAGCAATCTACAAGAGTTGAAAGAAGCGTTACAAAACTATTGGATTGTAGAAAATAATGATGGTTTGCTAAATGACGCAGATGTTAAACTAGTCAGCCACATTCAGACTGAGATTTTTAGTTCCCACATGAATGAGACCTGGGCCTCAGGTATCGAACACCATGAAAAATGATTCTATCTAGTTATTCTTTTTAACCTTCTCATCGGCTTTCTCCAATGCTTTCTCGTCATTCTGCCTGTCAAAGTAATCTTCCAAATTCTTAACCTGTTTCCGCAAACCTTTCAATGAAGCTTCCCTATTTTTCAACTTTTCCTCCAGAGCATCGATGTCCCTATCTTCGACCGGTCTTCTTGGTTTGGCACCCTTGGGCAGTCCAGCTTGCTCCTCTCTAATCAAATTTTCGTACTTGATCAATCTTCTGACAATGGTCATTACTGTAGGTATGCAGACCATGAAATACAGGATGAATCCAGAGATATAGACATTCCTTTGGTTATACGCCCTGGAGGCCAATGCCTGAATAGGCGTCACCGCAGCGGGATCAGAGTTATCCTCACTGTACTTCCTGTGGTGGTACAGCGACACTTTCACTTGAGCCCTCTTCCACGAATCCACGAAGAGTAAACCAACGATGACACCAAAGATGTAATATACAGTCTGAAACTGTTTACTTGTAGTCCATTTGTAGTAGCTGTTGTACAGAAACTTCCGCATTCTATAAGGCAAAGGTAGCACAATTGTGAACAGCACAATCATCTCAAAGGTGAGAACGGCGAACAAGGCTGTGAAATACAAACTCATAATTTATCTCTTGGCTTTCTTGGCACAGTCAATAGATCAACCGAGCTTTCAACTCTTCTGTTTGACTTTCTTCCAAGTGGAATAGTTTAAAAGTGTCAATCGTCGCCTACTAACCCCTTTGCTACTAAGCCCTCGCAAATGACAAAACAATATAAAGAATAGAGAGCTCGACCTGTTGAGGTTGAATCAGTAGGCTTGAATACTAAAAGTGCGTATGATGGCAAGTGTAACTACGTTGCGCCTAAGAGGCAAGATGGGCAACAGGTTCGGTCATCAAAAAACACTGATCTTGAGATTATTCTGAGAAGACACACCAGTCGTGTGGCAATGCCAAGCAGGCTTTGATGGCATTGTTAGATCTCAAATGCTGGGTTCTTGTAGTCTTGAGACCCATAAAGCTATCTTCACCAGATCCGGGTATCCCCTCGTGCTGGCCAGTATTGCGTCCTGTCTGTGGGAGCAGCCCAGAGACGACTACTTCAGGGATTGACTTGAGCCCGCTTGTCGTTTCTGGATTCAGTGGTTGGGCAGTTGGAATTGAGTATTAAGGCGATGGAAGCTGCGCTTGTCGGATAGATCGTTTCATAGCTTGCAGTGGTCCTAAAAGAGAGCGGTGTGAAGATGTCATACTACAACAGATACAGGAACCGGAAGAAATTCGACGGTAGTGCCAGTGGATCCTCGAATAACGGGTCTGGAACGGCCGGGATGGCTGTAGCGGATGCCGTTTTTGATCTGGGAAAGAACAAGCGAGTGACTGTCAGGCAGTTTCGCAATGTGAACTTGATCGACATACGTGAGTACTACATGGATACGTCAACTGGGGAAATGAAGCCGGGGAAGAAAGGAATCTCGCTGACGGAAGATCTTTACGATGAGCTGTTGAAGCACAGGCTCAATATTGACGAAGCGCTCAGAAGGTTCGGGTCCAAGAGACCCAGAACCAAGACGGTGCGGTTGCAGTCGGATGACGAGGATGAGTCTGGTGTTCAAACGGATGTGAAAGAGTCCGATCCAGCGGGAAAGAGCCGTGATGACGACGATAGCTTCAATTCTAGTAAAAGGAAGAAACCTGCGCCACCGACCCTGTTGCCACAGGAGGAAAAGAGACAAAATGAGGAAAGAGAGGCCAATGCGCCGCTGGTGATCCCTGGTCTCGCTAAGAAGAGACCTCCTACGCAGGAATCAACTGGGCAGCCGAGACTGAAAACCGAAGATGAAAATGCCAGCGATGAGGAATTTGTCCAGAATCTGGAGGCTGAGATGAACAGGCCAGACGATGAGGTCTCCGAAGAAGAATAACCTCGCTACAGGCTTCTTTAGTTCTTTAAGTCTTATTTAATGATTTGCACTATATACATTTTTCTTCTGTCGGGCGATATTAAGTCCTTGTTCCTCTGAGAAACGCAAACACTCTGACAACCAAGCACTTGTAGCATTAGATGGATCTTGATCACGGAGTTTACGACTGAAAAGCCATCAGAAGAACACAGTCGCCGCGATGGGAAAAGGAAAAGATGCTGAACAACAAGCTTTGCTGTCGCCGAACACCAGTTTGGGTTCATACCAGGCATCCTCGCATTCCAAGTTGCATGCAGATGATTTGCATACGTTTTCGCCAGACAGTGGTAGAAACCATAACTCGATAACCGATTTTGATCAGGCAGATTCCTGGGGCATTTTGCATGAGAACGAGGGGGAAGGTAATTCGAAAGATGATCGTGACAATTTTATAGATCACAGGCCTGCGATGAATAGGTTAGCTAGTAGATCTAGGAGTGCCACTCATAGCAATGCTCATCGGGCTTCACTTCCTGCACTTTTGACTAAATCTCATTCAAGCCGGAAGGCCAAAGGAGCAGAAGCTTTCCAAAAATCCAATCTCGCGAGACTTTCACCATCAGAGCTGGAAGAGTGGGTCAAAAATGGCCATTATGGTGGGGATCGCTATGGTAGGGGCCTGGAACAACCAAGAAGAAGGAATACTATGGCGGGAGACGATGTTGTGATTGATGTTGATGAATTGATGCAGCACGTTCACAACAATGGCAAGAACGGCAACAATAGCTCGAAAAGTTCAAGATCTTCCCACAGCTCCCATCAAGAAGGTTACAACTCTCGGCCTTCGTCGAGAGGTTCTTCTACCAATTCGTCACTAGACGATGTTTGCTTGTACCTAGAGGATGAGGGGGCTGACGAAGGTAAAAAATGGCCAGACGTTAGTGTTTTAGAAGAGTTTTCGAAGGAGGAAACGGGAAAATTAAGAAGACAGGCGTTGAAAGATGCAGAGGAGTTTCATTTTCAATACGATGATGAAGATGATGCAGAAGATGAACTAGGGAGTAACGAGGGAATTTTCTTCTCTAAACCGATAGTTACTAGTATCGATGTTCCTGAATTGGGTAATAAAAGAGTGAATGAAGCTGAACAATTGAGATCAAGCAGATTGAGGCCCAAGAAGTTAGCGCCATGGCATCTCAAGAGGGCATTGGTTCCCTCTTCATACAAGACTTTGAAAGACCATACCAAGATCAATAATGATAATCAAATGCGCGATAACTTTTTAGTGGGACGCAATATTCAATACCCACCTCATATTGTTTCTAACAACCCTGAACATTTCAGATTCACGTATTTCCGTGTGGATCTAGACGCAACGGTACACTCACCAACTGTTTCAGGACTCTTGCAGCCAGGCCAAAGCTTCGATGATTTATTCGTGGACTCTGTGTATTCAGGAGGCTCTAGTGGGAGAAAATCAGTGTCGCCGTCCCTCACCAAATCTAATACACCTTTCCAAGGACAAGCGCAAGGCACTGGAGTTAATCCACCATCGGCAACCATGAACAATCGTTCGTCATACAATTTACCATCGTTACCAGATGAAGAGGACGAAGTTTCGCCCTTTTGGCTCGACGTTTTGAACCCTACTGAAGAAGAGATGAAAGTTTTAAGTAAAGCATTCGGTATTCACCCACTCACCACAGAGGATATCTTCTTAGGAGAAGCTCGTGAAAAAGTTGAACTGTTCAAGGACTATTATCTTGTTTGTTTTAGAAGTTTTGATATTGTCGCCGAGAGACATACGAGAAAGAAAAGATTAAGACAGGATTCCATGAGTCCTGGAATGGATAAAGAAAGTTTACAAAAATCTCCAAATTCGATCAAACGGTCTTCACGTTGGTTCCCATCATTTCGTCGTCGTCGTAGATCGTCAACGATAAGGACCACAACTGCCAGTTCATTGAGTAACAGACGCCGTAAGGATGAAAAGGAGAGAGAGGAAAAAGAGAAATACAAGAGAAAATCAGGTGACAGGCACAAACCGCGCCAAGGTGAACTAGAGCCCCTAAACGTC
Source organism: Torulaspora gathmanii (assembly GCA_030580195.1). Taxonomy (NCBI): domain Eukaryota; kingdom Fungi; phylum Ascomycota; class Saccharomycetes; order Saccharomycetales; family Saccharomycetaceae; genus Torulaspora; species Torulaspora gathmanii. The sequence continues at coordinate 59,138 of JAKTSM010000014.1, read as the reverse complement.
TACATCATAGTCTTTAGAACCGGCGTGCTAACTTTCCATTTCGCCCCAACGCCGCACCCCATCAACGTAAGAAGAAGAGCCCGTTTGTTGAAGGACTATCTGAACGTGACATCCGACTGGATAGCATACGCGCTTATCGATGACATCACCGATTCCTTTGCCCCCATGATAGAACTCATCGAAGATGAAGTCTACGACATTGAAGATGCGATCCTAAAGATGCACCACAGCGAGGATTCGAGCGACGATCAGAGCAGCGACTCCGAGAGCAGCGACTCCGACAATGAGTCATACCCATTCGACAGATCGTCTCGCCGAACAGCCTTCACCAAGGACTCCCGGTCCTCAATGTCCTCTTCCACCAGATCACGCTCCACCGACGATTTCTCTTTCAATGCCAACCTGATCGGATGGAAGAAAAAAGGTGACATGTTACGGCGGATCGGCGAGTGCCGGAAACGTGTCATGAGCATTCTGAGACTGCTTGGATCCAAAGCAGACGTGATCAAAGGCTTTGCCAAGAGATGTAACGAGCGCTGGGAGGTCGCACCGCGCTCCGAGATCGGCATGTACCTCGGCGACATCCAAGACCATATCATCACGATGGTTTCCTCACTTAACCACTACGAAAAACTGCTCAGCCGTTCTCACTCCAACTACCTCGCCCAGATCAATATCGACATGACCAAGGTCAACAACGACATGAACGACGTTTTGGGCAAGATTACGATCCTCGGTACCGTGGTACTCCCCATGAACGTGATCACTGGTCTCTGGGGTATGAACGTGATCGTTCCGGGCCAGTTCGAAGAGTCCTTGACCTGGTTCATGAGCATCTGCGCCTTCATGGTGATCCTGGCGTACACCGCTTACGTTTATACGAAGCGGAGGTTTGGGTTTTAGCTCGACCCGCTTACTAAACTACATACAACTAACTACACAGACCACTGAACGCCAGTGCCAGCATCTCAGCACACCGCACCATGACCACCGATTCATTTGAAGCCACCTACGCGGTGAAGATGCACTGCGATGACTGCACTTCGCAGATCAAGCAGTGTCTGAAGGACGTTCCCGGCATCGCCAACCTTAAGTTCGACCTACCAAAGCAGATCGTGAGTGTCGAGGGCAGCGCAGTGCCCTCGACCATCGTGGCCGCACTCGCTACCTGCGGCCGCGATGCGATCATTCGAGGCACCGGCAAGCCCGATTCCTCTGCGGTTGCCATCCTCGAGACCCACCAGCCTGCCGACACCGCCGTCCGGGGTTTGGTCCGCATGGTACAGGTCTCTGACAACCGGACGCTGTTCGACGTCACGCTGAACGGCATGCCGCGCGCTGGCGCGTTCAGCGCCAGCGTGCACGAGCTGGGAGACGTTTCACAGGGTGCGGCCTCGACGGGCGCCGCCTGGCACACCTTCGACGAACCTATCTCGTGCACGCGCCCAAGCGACCTGGGCCCCGGTCTCTACAGCGGCAGCGCGTTGCTGAGCGCCCCGGTCGCCGTGTGGGAACTGATAGGCCGTAGTTTCGTGGTCGCTGGGCAGCCGGCACTGTGCGGTGTCGTCGCCCGCAGTGCAGGCGTCTGGGAAAACGACAAGCAGGTCTGCGCGTGCAGCGGCAAGACCGTGTGGCAGGAGAGACAAGACGCGCTCAGGCTCGAACAGCATGTGACCGGAAAATGAGCGCGCGCAATCAGAGGGGAATATAACGTATTTAGTGACGAGTTTCAACCAGCAGATGGCTATTAGTTTTATTGCCGTTTATCACTATGCAGGTATGTATCTAAGGGTGGTAGAACCTTAAGGTTCAAAGCAGAACTGGTTCCTGCGGTCGAGAAAACCCTCGGATGGCAAGCCGCTCCAAAAAAAATCTCCCTATCTGCAGTGCTGAGATCATGCCTTGGTACAGGATGTCCCTTTCGTCGGAGTTTTCCGACCATGTCGCGACAAAAATTTGCGTTGTTGCCGCGATCGCTGTGCCGCCGAGTTGCGACTCGGCGCATTGCGCCTCACCAGTGACGTTGTCCGTGGTAACAGTTGAACTATTGCTAAGAGCGCTTAACGCCGTGACGGTGTGGTACCACGTTATCCAGTCATCGTCCCCACCAGTTGGGCACCCCACCCGCCTGTTGGTTCAGCGCTAAAAATACGCACGTCAACAATGATTAAACAGCCATGCGCTCGTAGGCTACGACACGCAGCGCCACTACACATCTACAGAGTCTCTGGGTCTATCGCCAGCGCGCTGGGCGGCCTTCCTGCCCTTGGCCGGCTCGGCTGCGACAGCGGCCGCGGCCGCAGCCGCTGCCGCAGGCGCAGGCGGCGTGTTTTCGTTTGCCAGGTTGACCACTTCCTGTTGCTGCGCAACCTCGTTGTTGAACATCTCATTGCCGCCAGGTTGCGCGTGGCCGAGAGCTGCGCTGGCTGCGCCGGGTACACCGGCGCCGTCCAGCTCGTAGGTTACCTCGCGACCGAGGTCTGAGAACCCGAGCCGCAACAGTACGAACACCATGCCCAGCACGACCAGGTACGCGATGATCTTCTTCATCGGTGTAGTCAACACGCTGCGCGAACGCGCGCCGCCCCGGTAGCGGGGCAGCAGGTCTCTTTTGCGTCTGATCCCGCCCTGCATTGGTGCTGTGGTGTTGCTGGGTGATGGGAAGCCAACTCGCTGCTTTTTCAACGGTGCGGCGTGCCGCCGTGCGTCGCGACGCACGATGGCACGCGCGGGTTTAATCGAGTGGGAGAAACTGTCGCGCTGTGCTGCCACGTATATATATATACGGAGTGCGTGCGGGCGCGGTGGCGGAGAGCTGCAGAAGTCCAGAGAAGCGATGGCGCCTATATACGCAGATATGGACGGCGGCGTGCTCGCGGAACAGGACATGATGCTGGATATGTGTGGAGCGGCGGGCGCAAGCGCAGCGTCGACTCTGGAGACAACAGCTGCAACGAATACGCCGGCAACACAAGACGGCGGCAGCGTGGGCCCGCTGGCGTTCGAGCCTGGCGAGCTTAAGCTCGCCGGCTCGTCGCGACCTCAGCCAGCAGCACGGCAGAATGGCGCGCTGGACGGATCGTTATCGAGCGGGTCACCCGGCACGAGCGCGAGGAATTACGAATATTATAAAGCGGGCAGGACCGGTGGTGGTTGGCAGCGCGCAGCACACACACACACATTGTCCACGCCGACGGCGATGAGTGATTTTATAGCAATGCTAGATGCACAGTCAGCGGCTCAGCAACAATGGCCGGGCGACGACGAGAAGCGAGGCTGTGAGTCTGGGTCGGAGTTGTCGTCCGGTGGCGCCGCCCGCCTAGCAGGCGACAGCGGCTCGCTGTCGCCGCTGCGGGCCGGGTCTGGCCAGTTCATCGACCCCAACCTGCTAAGCAGCAATGTGTTCATGGACTCGTTTGCTGCCGGCGGCGACGAAGATGCGCTGCAGCGCGCGAACCTCAACTCGTTGCTCGATGACTACGTGTCGACAGAGCTGCTGGGCGACGATGCGACCGCTTTGGACAGCTCTCAGAAGCTGGCGCACATGCACAGCAACCGGGACGCGCAACTGTTTACGGGTGACCGGAGACACAGCGAGGTGATCACGCAGGCGGTGCCGGAGTTGACCGCGGCTCGCGGGTCGATCTCGCATTCGATCGACTTCTGGAACCTGGGCGAAGGCGACGGGCATGCGCCAACGTCGCCGGCTTTGCCGCCGGCGTTTGCAGGCGACAGCGACGTGACGCAGGTTCTAAACGACTACAACATGAACTTCACCAGGACATCGCGGCGAAACTCGCATGGCGCTGGCGCCCCCGCTCAGCGGCACGGCGTTAAGAAGCAGCCGAGAGGCTCGATGTCGTTGCTAGACGGATCGCTAAACGGTGATCTCTTTTCCAAACTGTACAAGAACGGGACCGCGCCGGGAAACCTCAAACTGGTTTCGTGGGACAATTCGGTGTTCTCTGATGAGGACGAGGATTTCGGTCGCAGAAGCATCGATCCTGGGCTTCCCACTCTGGAGCCCATCATGTCTCCACAGTCGCCAAAGTCGGGCGTGGTGTCCGGCAGCAAGAAACAACAGTTCATCAAGCCGTCGATGATGCTTTCGGAGAACGCCTCGACCGCGGCTAAGGTGGCCACCACGGGCACCGAGAAGATCGACCTGATTGCAAACCTGGATACACGAAACTACGACATTTCCATCGATCCCAGCGTGAAGATTAGGCGGTCGCCGCCACCGCACTACCAGACCATCAAGCCTTCACCGATAGCGACGATTAACTCAAGCATGAGTACGCCAGCAGTGTCCCGTAGAAGGCGATCGACCCCTAACATCATGACTATCCGTAACGGATCGACCGGGGCCGGCGTCGGCGGCGGCGCGCGCGGCAAGAGCAGGTCGATCACGCCGATGAGCGGCCCAGACGACGAGGCCAAGCCTTTCAAGTGCAAGGAATGCGCCAAGGCTTTCAGACGCAGCGAGCATCTAAAGAGACACATACGGTCTGTGCACTCTACGGAGCGGCCATTCGCATGTATGTTCTGCGAGAAAAAGTTCAGCAGAAGCGATAACTTGTCACAGCACCTCAAGACACATAAGAAGCATGGAGACTTCTAATGACCGACGATTTGATTATGGATAAACCTGATAAATGATAGTGAGAAATCTGATAAAACTGATAAAGGATACAACGTGTCTTTGAAGGCACTTGGTTTGTAGATCATTCATTCTAGATGTATTTATAGAATACTTAAAATGTAACGATTTTGCTGGCTCAAGTTTACGTCTTGGCATCGAAGTGCATTGTCGAGAGCCGCATCGACGCGGTTTGAAGAAATTAGTAAACAATGTCGCACTGGCGATGAAGTGAAGAGTGAGAAGCTCTGCTTTGGGGCTTCCAAGTCTCGATCGAAATGGGTTTGTCGGCAGAGGTTGGTTTTCCCACCGTGGTGACTGGGAGATTCGATGGCGATGTTGCTTCATGTGCTGCTTCGATGAGCCGTGTCTCATCAGATTCCGTGCCGTTTAGACCCACCTACTATAATCTGGTCGAGGCTAATACACCGCTGATCGCTGAATTTCTAAAGCCATTTGTCAAACAGATCACATACGAGAACAATCGGTCGATAAATGATTACTCATTGGGTTCTTCCATTGGACATGGCCAGTTTGGCAAAGTGTACAAGGCATATTCCGAGTCTGGGAACTCGGTTGTGGCTATCAAGATGATACCGAAGAGACCTCGCAACAACCAGTATTCCATGAACCAGACCATGCGGCAAATACAGGTGTGGAAGTCTAGAGGGCTGGCGACAAATATATCAAGCGATGAAGCCATAATGCTTATGAACGTTCAGAAATGTAGATGGGAACTTTATGTTGTGAGCAGGCTTAGTAATCCATACGTGGCGCTTTTCAAAGAGTGTTTGGATTCGCCTCGAAGTAAGGCCATATGGATCGTTACAGAGTGGTGCAACTTGGGCGAATTGCAATGGTGCCGCGATTCTCGTGACAAAGTGCTGCCGCAGTGGGAGAAAATCATGCCGAAGTGCGATGTGTTGTCGTTCACAAGGAAGGCGCTGATAGATTTGACCCAGGGCCTGCGATACCTACGATCTCAAGGCTGCATACACCGCGACATTAAACCCTCGAATATTCTGGTAGACGGTGATAGTAGAATGCTCAAGATTTCAGATTTCGGTTGCTGTGTGCTGGTACCGGAAGCGCTGCCTTTCGAGAACGACTCATTGACGGAGTGTTTTAGGGCCGAGTTGAACAAGATCGTGGGGACGCCAGCTTTTATAGCGCCGGAGCTGTGCCATTTTGCAGACTACGATGTACAAAATGTCAAGAATGGCTTCCAGCTGGATATCTGGTCGCTGGGTATCACGCTGTATTGCCTGCTGTACAATGCGCTCCCATTTTATGGAGACAACGAGTTTGATACATATCAGAAGGCGATGACGGTCTCTTTAGACTCCAAACTGAGCGGTGAGTCTCTAAATGATCTTGTCATCTCCAGGCTACTCGAAAGGGATCCATCCAAGAGAATTGATATAGAGAAACTAGCAGATTTGGTACTGCCGAAGGGCTCGGTGTCCAAGAGTAAGACGGATAAACCAGTGCAAAAGTTTTTCAACAAGCTCTGGAAATTCAAATCAAAGAAGAAGGATGAGTCCATGGTGGTCCCGGAGAACTCAGACGTTCTCAAATTATACACTCGCCCGTCCAACGGATCATCCGGCTCTTCACTATCCACGTCATCATACGAAGAACCGATCCAGCTGACAGAGTTTCTCGACATTGAGTCAGCACAACCTGAGAAACCAGAGATACCCAATGATACTCAGCAGCTGTCACCTCAGCAAGATCACAAGGGCACCGATAGGAGCGACCATTTTTCAATACTATCGATCTCGCCTATAAAACTCGCCACACCCATTAAGGCACTTATAAGAATCAAGAGCTCACCACATACTGATCGTAGCGAGAAATCCCGGACATCGGCTCACTCTAAGTCACCATCGAAGGATAGTCCCAGTAATAACAAGAAGAAGAAGTCCAAGGGTCGGAAATTGGCCCACTCACACGACATAGTCAATTTCCAGAAATACATTCAGCCGCAGCAGCAAAGCAACGAGAGCATTGGTATACCATCGACTTCCCAGGATATAGAAGAGTTTTTGAGATTCGCAGACACCAAATAAGTGTATAATAGATAAACACGCGTTAGAAGTGATTGACGCCTTAAGCCTACTGAGGTCTGTAACAGTCTCTCAAATCAAATCCATTGACCTTCCAATCTCTTAACAGACGTCTAGCGGCCGCTCCATTCATTGTCTGCCACCGCTGCTCCACCCAGTTGTCGTCTTTGAGCTAGCCAGGTAGTTTCAGCTGGTTTCCTTCTGTGTTTTGTTGTTTGACCTCAGGAAAGCCCAATTTCTACGTCGTTGATCTGGTCCATCTACCACGTAATGAAGCTTCTGGCAGATCATGAAACTAGTGAAAAGGAGCCAACGATATTCCAGAAGATGACCCTGGGCCATTCTTTCAAGGAAGATCGAAATATCTTCAAGAGTATACATTCGCTGTTAAGAAAACCAAAGAGATCAGAGGAAGATCATCATAGTAGCTCCGACCAAGGGGACTCAACTATCCACAATACTTCCCCTGAATGCTCTTTGCAGATCGAGCAATCTCCCTCAAAGATCAAAATTGGAGACTCCGTTTGCAATGCCTCTCCATCCCCTTCGAGGGACATAGCAGGTCAGTGGCCCGAATCAGACATGGTAAGCGAGCATGCAAGCTCAAATGTACAAGAAATGACGCTCAGAATATCACCGACAAGCAGTTTGAGCCGATGTACTTCAAGTGAGCGGTCGATGGCATCATCCAGAGAAATAGAACCGGGTGAAGATGATATCTTCCTCCACACGCTTTTACCTCCTCAGGTTGTTAAAGCTCGCCCTCAAAGAAGGACCAGTCACAATAGCGTAGGTAGTAGCGGTGCATGTCGTACTACTCGCTCTGCAAATGCGATCTCTGGTAAACGCGATGGAAAGTCAATGAGAGGAAGCAGGACAAGTTTGCATAGAATGAACTCTGTGGATGTGTGCCACCGCGACTACATTGCATCCCCACAGGAAGAGCAACAATCGAAAGTTCCGCCACGTAAATCTTACAATTCAATGATTGCTCAATCTGGCATACCTTATTACAATCAAGATGGATCTTCCGGCGATCACTTTCCCAGAATTACTGCTGAAACTTTGAAAAGTATCATACAGGATGAAATTTACAAGTCACACTATGAATCATACCAGGTCATCGATTGTAGATTTGACTACGAGTTTAGGGGTGGCCACATTTGCAACGCTCTCAACTTGTCCTCCAGAGAAGATCTAGAGAGGGAACTTATCCATAACTATCAAAAACTACCAACACTGCTCATATTCCATTGCGAGTTCAGCTCCTACAGAGGTCCATTACTTGCGTCTCATTTGAGAAACTGTGATCGAATGCTCAACTATGAGAACTATCCAGAACTTTTCTATCCAGATATCCTGGTTCTGGAAGGAGGCTACAAGGGCTTTTTCGATCAGTTTCCTAACTTGTGTTTTCCAAGAAGGTACGTGGGGATGGATTCATCAGATAATCTGGCTAACCGCGACCAAGAACTAGAGCGATTTAGGAGCGATTCAAAGAAGGTGGTTTCAAGAAATAGTTCCTTGCATAAGCTCACGTCCGTCTCCAGTTCAACCAGATCTAGCATCAAGCACTGTTACCAGGAAAAGAACAACAGCTGTAGTAGGCTAGACTATAACACATCGCCAGGGTTCAAATACGAAGCACCTCCAAAGTTATCAATTTCTCGCTACAGCAATGACAATCCGTTTGCAAACAGCGATGACAGCTCTTCCGGTAGCCGATTGTCGATTAATTCAAGCCCAAACTGGAGCAGCAGTAAGATGCTGCTAACTGACGGTTTGGACGCAGACTCTAGCTACAGTCTCGAGGAGGGCGATAGCACATTCACAACACCCGTAGCAATGGTTGATGGCCCGATCAACCAGGAGCGTGGCTCTGAAGATGCCCTTACGGAAACCTCAGCATTCCATCCCATTAAAAAGTCATTATTCACCAATATTTTGAGAGAAGAGGAAGAAGACACTGATTAGACAACTCTCTCTCATCTTATCATCTTTGCATTAGTCTTACATATACAGGATATCTCGCTAAGTAGATCAAATGACTGCCCTGCGAGAACAACTTACCAGTTAAAAGTCTATTCGGGCTTGGCCCTCAAAACATCATGACGACCAGTGGTCGCCTTCAAATCAGCACCCCATCGCGAGGGCGGCCATATGACCTTGACGGCTTTACCTATCACCAACCCATTTGATATCGGACCAAAATTGTTGCTGTCGACAGAGTGATAAACGTTGTCTCCCTCAACCCAGATGTGATTTCTTGGAACGTGGACAACTTCTCGAGGATACGGGTGTCTTGTAAGTACCGAATCGTACTGCACTCCTTTGATTCTCTTACAGTATGTCTTGGAAGGATCTAACGGCGACTTGAACAGCACAACATCATTCCTATGTAGAGACTGAACATTACTTGAGCGGAATTTCCACAAAAGGACCCAGTCCGTCGAAGAAGTACTCTCATCGGGATTTAAAGTAGGTCTCATCGACGACCCATCGACTCGAGCGATATAACATACGTCGTCATTGAACGTCATTACCACTGGAATCCATGTCAGCGTCACGAAGGAAACTTTCAAAGCATAGCTGCTGGCAACCTTATTGAGAAGAGAACGTAATGACTGCCGCATGAATACCGAGCACCTTTTACCGAGTCAACTGACGTTCTACGCACTACTCAGTCGCTTTCTTGACTCGCTTCGCTTATCTGAAGATGGTCATCAACAGATACAAGAATGTGCAGCACATGTTCAGCTAGTGAGCAAGATTAGAATTAGTCGAACGACTACTGGGAATCGGTAGCCGAGCTTATACTTGCTTTATCTCACAGAGCCTATCGGAGCGGTGCGTCGATCACCGACAACAGACGACTGTGGCTCTAGGAATAGAACAATAGTAGAGTTGAGTTGGCAAGACTAAGATATTAGCGAGCCAGGCAACTCTGACAGCGATCAGTCAGTAGGAATAGACGGCTTGGCATTTGACGACACATTGTAAACTTTTTGCAGCGCCGTGACGGTGAGAGGCAGTGGATTGAGATTTATAAAGAGTGATCGAAGCCTTAAATCGTCGAGCTGCCTGATATTTGAAGCTTATTCAGTAGTTTAGCTGGTACAGATGGAATAGTACGATGGCTACAGAGAAAAGTAGAATGGGAAGAATATGGGCTCATCCAGTAACAGAATATCTGAAGAGTCAATGGTTTTTCTACTGTTTGGCAGTCTTTATAGTCATTGCTCGATTTGCACCGAACTTTGCTGCAGATGGCGGTCTCATTAAGGCAGAGTACAGTATAGGTTATGGTGCTGTGGCTTGGATCTTTCTTCAAAGCGGACTGAGCATGAAGACAAGCCGGCTGATGGCCAATATGGGTAACTGGAGGGCACATTTGACCATTTTGGTGATGAGCTTCTTGATCACTTCGTCGATTGTGTATGGATTTTGTTGCGCTGTGAAAGCTGCGAATGACGGTAATATCGACGACTGGGTGCTGATAGGTCTTATACTGACTGCTACATGTCCAACAACGGTAGCTTCTAACGTGATAATGACCGCTAATGCTGGCGGAAATGATCTATTATGTGTTTGCGAGGTGTTCATAGGAAACTTGTTAGGTGCGTTCATCACCCCGGCGCTAGTCCAAATGTATACTAGCACTGGTCCATTCCAATATGGTAACCCAGCTACTGGCGAGGGCATAGCCGCATTATACGGGAGAGTCATGAAACAGGTGGGACTGTCCGTTTTCGTTCCATTGTTTGTTGGTCAGGTCATTCAGAATACTCTTCCTAGACCAACAAGCATTTATCTGGGGTTTTTGAAAAAGTACCATTTGAAAATTGGCTCCTATATGCTTCTCCTCATCATGTTCAGTTCATTTTCTACCGCTTTCAAACAACATGCTTTCACGAGTGTATCGCACGTTTGCATCATATTCCTGTGCTTCTTCAACCTCGGCATCTATTTCTTATTCACAGGCCTGTGCTTCTTGGTCGCCAGACCTTTCTTTATCATCAAATTGTTCCCTGAGGAGCCAACCAAAGGAGAATCGACTCGTGTTTATTACTATTCATACAAGTTTCTGCGACCCTTTTATTACAACAAAAGAGATACTATCTGCATAATGTTCTGTGGTGCCGCCAAGACAGCAGCCTTGGGTGTATCACTGGTTACATCGCAATATGGCGATGATAAATCTCATCTGGGCACGTTGTTGGTACCGGTGGTACTGTATCAGAGTGAGCAAGTCATTGCTGCCAGTCTGTTTGTCCCTTTATTCAAGAGATGGTGTCAGGACGAACAGGAGCAATCTGATGATGAGATCAAGGAGGATCTAGAAAGTGGACCAGCCGGTTACAAAGAGGAAGAAAGTCGGGAATCCGACTCTCGAAACCCAGCAGGTGAATCGAAATATTCGAAGGATCAACTAACAGTCTAGAATCTTTCAGTCCCGTTGTGTTATAACAACATCCAAATACAAATTAATCACATAAAATTAATCAATGTACAAACCCTGCTTAAAACATTACTTCCCAAAGACCTGCAGGACCTCTTGCGTCATACTTCTCCTTTGTCATATAAAATGTATCCTTCGAGTGGGTGAAGATCTGCTTCGACACGATTTGAGCACCAAGGAAGGCGATCTTGGAGTAACCATGTTTTTTCCATTCTGGAAAATACTCTGGATATTTCGCCAGCTTGATGACACTAGGAGCCTGTACATACTCCAAGTTCGATATGAAACCGGTTCCCATAAACTTGTTTTTTCTCTTTGCGGGCAAGGCACCCATGGCCTCCTGCTCTCTTTTCAGCCTCTCATCCTCAGGTTCCACCTTCAAATAATCAACCATTAGTTGAGCCAAGAGAGCCTCCTTAAAACCGTGAATAGCAGAGGTACCTCCGATCACAATGATGTTCTCCCAAATACCCCGCAGTTTGACTATGTCGTCGATTTGATCAAGCGCTTTCCCTACCCTGCTAGATATTTTCTTGATGAGCTGATCACAACCCTGGAATCTACTCTTGCCTACAGTAATAGTGTTTCCGTGTCTATCTGTAAATGTGTTTGATTCTAGTTGAGCGTTTGGAACATTTTTCTCTGTCTTTTGACGTTCTCTTTCCTCCAGGATTTCGCGAGTGTCACGTCCACTGGTAACAATAGCCGCGACATCCAAGGCACCTTCATCTGTTTCTGAGTTTTCTTGAAAATCAAAGGCTGAGAGTTTTTTGGCATCTTCAGTCAATACTTCGAAAATTGGGGACTTCTTCAGATCTTCTATCTGATCAGCCGTAAGATCCGGCAAAAGTTTACTCAACTGGTCATTTATCAGCTGACCACCATATGAGATTTTCGATGTGTAGGCATCCAATGGCGTGTAGTCAATGATTGGAATTACATCGGTATGATTCGTTCCGATGTCGATGACGCAGCAATTTTGTAATGAACCCATCGCATAGGAAGACGCTAGCGAGACGGGCAACAATAGAGCATTTTTAATCTGCAAACTCTCGAAAACAAATTGTGTAATAGACTCGGACTCGAACTGCGACCAGGAATGATGACCCATCAGCAATAATGGAATATTTGAAAGCTCACCCTCAAATGCGTCTGGTCTTCTTGTTGAGGTATCATGCAAGATAGAAACGTAGACAAGTCTCAAAAACCCTAGAAAAGCACTTAGGTCTGTAATAGACCCGTTCTCAATGGGTCGTATTTCTTCTCGTGACTCGCTGGGTTGACTGTGGTACGAGACTTTACCATCAGCACTGTAACTTTTGTACACAACCGTTGGAATCTCTATATCTGGTGGCATGAAGACATCGTCTTGCAATCCAAACTGAACCAAAGTCGTTGCTGAACGTGGGTAGATAATCTGTCAAAAGTGTTAGTAGACAACTTGTTGAACAACTGTGGGAAGCAACGGCATAAAACCAGATAAAAAACATACCAATATACTATCCAGTCTGAACAAAGCCATGGCTAGATTCTAGATCTCTTATTCCACGTGGACACGTTCAATGTATCTGCTTCTTGGCGAGGTCTAAAACTACAGGAACTTGACGTACCTTGAAGTGAAAAATCGCCTTAATGACATTCGTCGGAAGTGACATACAACTCAAGAGGTCGTCTTCTCTTCTTCTTGTCGAGATTTGAGTTCTAATACCATCTTTTGAGTCGCCTTGATCTGCTACAAGATCAATCGGGTAGCAGCTACTGTTTGAGCCGATGTGAATATCTAGTTGTTGTCCTGCGACATGTTTTTTGAAGATCTACACATGTAGATCAATAACGCGAAAACAAGCTATTGAATATACTTATCTTTGACTAAAGTAACCAACAGAGAGCTAAGAAGGGTAGATCGTATTGTGGAATGGAGTTCAGACCATTGGATAGCACTAGTATTCATAGCGATACAGGCGTTAGGACCTTGAGCAACGTTAACAGGTTATCAGCTGAGCAGGAGAGGATAAACGAACGGGCATTGTCACTGCTTCAAAGGAATCGAGAACGTCGACAGCTACTCAAAAGGCAACAAGATAGTAGGCGATACGAGAGGATACCAGAGCAGTCATTCGCTGTTCCTGTTGAGCATCATTATGGCCAGGAAAGAGAAGAACTAAGTCATTTACCAGAAGAGAGACGACAACCGAGGAGAAGAAGGGTACGGCATATCAAGAAGGTTGCATCGCATAAGCGGCACACTCCAAGTGAATTGGCCCTTTACGAGATAAGAAAATACCAGAGGTCAACGGAGCTGTTGATCTCCAAGATTCCATTTGCCAGATTAGTGAAGGAGGTTACGGATCAGTTTACCACCGAGGACCAACAATTAAGGTGGCAGTCTATGGCAATCCTGGCGCTGCAAGAGGCAAGTGAAGCATACCTGGTAGGCTTGTTAGAGCACACCAACCTCTTGGCGCTACATGCGAGAAGGATTACCATAATGAGGAAAGATATGCAGCTGGCACGGAGGATTAGAGGTCAGTTTTTGTGAATAAGACTACGAGGTAGCCGTGCATAAAGTAATATTACATAGGGGAGGTTAGAATTTAATTTAGTAACTGGATGAAGTTGTAAGGGATTAGGCCATTCTTGTGACCTTTGTCGATATAATCGTTATCGTAAACTTCACCTTTGAACCAGTCCTCGTTGATCATGGCAGTTAAGAGAAGGTAATCGCCCTTATCAAAGTGGGCAAGCTCGACGGCATCGTTGTCTAGTAGTGGGTAGACTGCCTTAGCGTATCTGATCACCGGTTCACCCTCGCTGGTGACCGTTGGAAGGGTAAGAGTGATACCGTTGTCTCTGACACGACCCACCCGAGCATCAGAAGATGCAAGTACGCTGCTTCCCATACTTTTTATCCTCTCCATTTCGTAGAGAGCATCTTCTATTGGATTATTAGAGTCTTGCAATACCATTGACTTGCGTCGAACATTTTGCTGAGGAGTTGGATTTGTATTCATGATTGTGGTATTGGTGCTGGAATTTCTCAATTGAGGTTGCTCGTTGTGTAAACTTTCAGTACTATGGTGTCTCATAGACGAAGTGAATTGTTCTTCATTAACCTTTTGTTGCTGCAAATGGCTCATAGACTTTCTTTTCCTGTTCGATGAGTTCCAGGATTTGGCAAACCTTTGAGAGTCGTCTATGCTGCTTGCCATCGAACTCACAGAGGTTGACATCGAGTCTATACTGTGACGATTCTTCACATGCGTTGTGAAGTCGGTGGGAACGGAAGAAGACGCAGATGAGCCTGATGAGGTAGGTTTGTGAGGACTTTGATCTTTAGGTCGGCGTTCTGAGAAGGGTGATTTTTCTTCCTTACGATCAACCAAGGCAGATCCCGGATGGTTGGGCGAATCGTTTCTTGGGGAACCATGAGCCTCTATACTCTGTTGTCGGTTTACCTTTATAGCAGGTAATTGCTTTTCGTGTCTTGAGTCTCCCAAGGTTTGCCTTTGTAATTGTGATGAGAGCTTTCTAATATTCTCAGCATGCAAATCTTTCCCACTTTTAGAAGCATTGTGGGCAGAGGTTATTCCAGTAGTCTGCTTCCTTTTCTCTTTGAGTCTTCCTGTACCGTAAGCACTTGAAAATTCAGAAATGTCATCGGCGGGTGTGAAGGTTGCCAATTGATTTGTCAATGAGTCCATTTTAGCTTGTTCCAAAAGAGAAGTCTCTAGAGTGACCTGCGCAAATTGCTGCATTTTGGATTGTAGATACGAGATTCTCGCAGTTTCCATCTCTTGCAATTGCGCGGTAATGTCGGCCCATTCTTTGAACCAATACTTCTGACACGCTCTATACTCTTGGGTCAAGACATCCAACTGTAGGCTGATCTCTCGACTATTGTTATCCCATTTTGCCAATTCTCGTCTGTTTTGTTCACTCTTCTTGTTTCCGATGACGTTATTTTGGTTCAACCGTAGATCTCTGGCGCGTAACTCTGCTTCCTCCAATTTCTTAGTCAAATCCTCACAGCCCTTCCTCTTGTTGTACTTATCCACTCTCAACTTCTCAGTCTTTCCACTCAGCGTCGTGTACCGAGCCTGCATCTTACCAGCGAATGCCTTCACATCGCTGTATATCTGTCTGAACAACAGCTCGCTCTGTTTAGAATGCGCCTGTGCCCTAGCTCTTTCGTTCGTAACCAACGTTTGGAAGCAATCGTTTAACCGCCCATATTCAGGACTATCACCCATGTCAGAAAGCATCTTGTTACTAATGGCTCCTAGTCTGCGAGCGTAATCCTTCTCCAGTTCGCTACGTTGCTTAAAGAATGTCACCATTGTCCCACATGACTTGATCCCGGCAGAGATATGTTGCAACAAAACGTTGACCCCATTATCGTTTGGGTCCCAAAAACACAGTTCATAGCTGTATGCCATACTGACTTTTTCCTTCAACCATGCACTATTGTTCACCACTTTCGCCAGCCCAAAACACACAAAGCGATGCGATTACTTGAGCTCTGCAATATCAAAGGCCAACTCTGATTTAGTAGGTCTCGTTATTCAGCTAGGCTTCTGAAAGCTCAAGAAACTTAGATTCGTATTACTCTCGACCGCTGAAGCTGAGTGTTTACCTTTTTCCTCATTGAGCAATGGGTAATCATATCTCCCAAACGGGCCATATCGTATCCCAATTGGGCTAATCACCCAGCCCATTTTTGTTCTGCACAGTCAGGCCTGCAGAGCCAGATATGACGGCTTTCCAGAACAGGTAGTCGCTCAGATACCCTCGTAGCAAAGACTCACAGCAAGGAAAACCAACTTTTCAAAGGGGGCGAACCAAGCAAGGGCCAGTTGGTGCGGAATCACCGGCCTCGAGCTGGAACAACGATCAGGGCTGTCCGACCTAGAGACAGAGACGGCTGGAGCTGTTTGCGTAGTTGCTCACCATCGAGAGAGCCAGAGTAGCCTTGCAACAGTACGCCGGATCCCTGGTTGCTTTGGTATATATATACGATTAGTTATCGGAAGCAGAGCTAGGTGCTAAAAAAAGGGAAGTAAGAGAGAAGAAAGAGGTTTGACATGTCGTTGGTGTCTGCCGTTAAGGATCGTGATCATGATGAAGTTTTACAAAGTGGAAGTGATGCTAGGAGAGTTGTCAAGATAAGCAGCTCCGTGTATCAAACTTCAGGGGAGCCATTGAGTAAAGAGGCACTTTACAGAGCCAAGTTGAAATACGGAGTTTATCAGTCTCCAGCAACTAATGCTTCTGTGGGTGTAGCACATCCCAAGGCTGCTTCTGACATTGCTGCCAATGTGGCTAATGAAAACAAGATAACTATCAATGCTTACAAGAGGTTGTTTGTGGACCCTGGTGCGGCGAAGGCCGCGACCAAAGTTGGTGTCAAGGGTATCGAACATGTGCCTACTGTGGAAGTGAAAAAGTCTCATGCTGGATCTCAGTCTGCTGCGACTCGGGCGTATTCTATTGCTTCCAGCACAACATCGGCAAAGAAAGTTACTAAGAATGCTGTCACTCGTGAAAGATCCCAATCAGTGTCTTCTGCCACGCACGTTTTGAGCGCTAAACCCGTCTCTACCTCAGAGAAAGTGAATCCTACCCCTAAGCCGATGAACATGTCCAAGGTTCTTTCAGGTGCCGAAAAGCAAGCCGAAAAGAGAATACACGACAGAACGACCCCTGATCGTAAGAACTTCAGTTATGGCTTGAAGACCGGTGGTGCCGGAAAGGCCGCTGGGAACAGCTTCGAATTGACCAAGGATACTCTCAGCAAGATGGCCGCTAAGATCGACAGTGCCACCATTGAAAGGGAGGCCGATCCTCATAAATACGCTGAGTGGGCAGCTTACGCAGTGAGGGATGTCGACCCCCGTAGTTTGGTGAAGAGCGAGTATCAAGAAAGAGAGAAGAGAAGGCAACAGTACTTGAGTCAATTGACGTCTCAGCAGGTGCTTGCCAAAGCAAGAGAGAATGCCGAAAGGGAATTGAAAGCAATTGATGCTTTGGACAACGAGAAGTTCTTGTTTGGCAATGAAGCCTATAACAAAGCCGCTGTCGAGTTGGCTCGGAAAAATGCTCAAAAGATGGCACCTTATCAAAATAAGATCAATATGGGAGGTGGTCTATGGCTTTCACCGGAAGACGTCAACGATATTGCGAAGGATTTGATCAACCCTGTCTTGGGTGAAGTTACACAGCGTGCTGATGACCAACGGGCTACCGATTTGGATATCAAGGAGAGAACTGACACCTATAACGCGGGGTATGCCGCTTGGTTAGAGATGCAGCACTCTAAGATTCGAAACAATGCTACAATCGTGGTCGACACTAACACCAGACACGCGAAAGAGAAGGAGGAAGCCAAAGCAAAGGCTACCAGTGACTTCAACGAACTCGTCGCCAGGAAGGATCAGCAGATAGCTGAAAAGGAAGAGGAATTGACCAAGACCGGGGAGAGTAAGGAGGCGCTAGAGAAGGAAATGGAAGAAAAATTGAAATCGAAAGATGAAAGCGTCGCATTGATGATTGCTAACTTCGAAAAGTCTAACAAGGATGACTTAGAAGATGCTCATAAAGAACAAGAAGAACTTTTGAAACCTTATCACGAAGCTCTTGCTGCTGCGGAGGGTGAACACGCAAAATTACTTGACGAAAAGTCCAGTATTCAAAGGGAGATTGAAAAACTACATGCTTCCATCGATTCTCATAACGTACTCTTACTCAAGTATGAGAGGGGTATCAAAGCACATGACGAAGAGCAGACTAAAGGGCTAACAAATCTAGAGAACCTCGACTCCGAGAAACAGAAATTGAGCTCTGATATCAATGAAAACGCCGTCAACTTGGCCAATAGTGCCAAAGAACGGGCTGCCATCTCCGCAGAAGAAGCACGTTTAAGGCAGCTAGAAGTTGACGCTCTGGTCAACGAACATCAGAGTAAGTTGAAGGAGACTGAAATTGAGCTGCAAAGAGAGAAATTGAACATGTTGGATGCAATGAGAGAAGCAGCCGAAGCTCGTGGTGACTCCAAGATTGATGAAGAGAGAGTAAAAGAGCTAATTGGTATGAGCTCTGAAGACTACATTGCTCAGCAGAAAAAGGCGCTGCTCAAGGAGGAGAAAGCTCCAGTGGGAGCAGATTTAGATGAGGAAGATGAACCTGATGAGGATAATCTCGCTACAACTGATGGGGACAAGGGCATCAAGCCCATCAACCGCCATCTAGATCTTGGTACGCACGAAACGGAAGGCGCGGCACCATCTGCCTCCGTCAGGTCCATCACCGACGTCAGCGCCAGAATACCAGAAGAGTCGAAGTCCGCTGTGACTGGCACCAAAGGCAAAGGCAAGGATGCTGTTTCCACCGCCAAGTCTGGCGATGCATCATGGTCAGAAAAATTCTTCCTTGGCGGTCCCAAAGCCAGACAGAGACGAGAATCACTACAAAAATCTGATATTTCAGAGCCTGCACCATCCGCCGCCAATACCAAGGCCACAGACCACACAGAAGCTTCGACCAGCCACAAGGATGGTCACGAACTCCACCACACGTTCAGCGGGTTCTCGCAGGATGGCGTCACCGAGCACCATGACACTGCTAAGAAGGCGACCCAGAAGGACAAGTCTCTCGCGATTGACCATTCAGAAGACGACGATGACGAAGATGTTCCAGAATTAAGTGGAACCGAGGGGAACGACTCAAACGGCGCTAACAAGAGGAGCAGCTACTTCCAAGAGGTGTTTTAATATTCGGGTCAGGGCACTGCCCACTTCACTATTGTTCTTCAGTCCACATAGGGCGGACTTTAAAAGAAATATGGTTGTTTTTTCGTATCTTTCGTATATTTCAAGTATTGTGTGTATTTTAACTTTCTACTATTCCTCGGCAAGGCGAAAACACTTCTACACGTGGAGCGGGCAAGTACCCTGAACTTAGGCTGAATTGTTACGCTCGTGGACGTATATAAAGAAATACGATGCAAGCTGACTATGATGTTCTCCGGGTCTAAACCGCCATAGGAACCGGCACGTGAGAGTTAGCATCTGCGATGACTACTTCTTCAGGTGTAGAGGGTATAGACACATGATGAAAGCTGGTGGAGGCCAGCAACTCGTCGTACTTGTAGTAGCCGGCGAAAGTTTGCACGTGACGGAAGTAGCGAGACTTCTTGTACCTGCCACCGAGATAGAAGTCGACAGAGACCAGCATGAAGAAGATACCGAACCAGAACGCGAGCAACCACTCAAAACATGCGCTTGTACCTCTGTCATCGATAGCTCCGAAACAGATAGCCCAAACAATTGCCAACGCCAGCCATACTATCTTGGCGACGCCGCTAATGGTGAACTTGTTCCACACGTGACCTCTCCATTGATACCACTTCAACTCATCTATCGTTTGCAAATAGCCGCTCTGCGTCGCCAGCGGATGCAGCAATGCATAGTGTCTCCCCATGACCATATATTCCGCGATGTTGCAACACACGCACAACAGCATGAACACGATAAACACCGTCACCATTGCCGTGTGAACGTGTGGATACTCTGCCGTGGTGAAGATGGCGCAAAACAGCAGTCCGAGCTCACCGATGAGACCGTTCACAAACGATGCAAAGATCAGATTCCGCTCGTGCCTAGTATACCAAGGTGGCATTAAGAACCGCGCCGAGCCGATCAGATCGCTGTACTGCGACTTCATCGAGTTGAATGACAATCCATTTTCCGACCGCTCGTCCGCCGTCGTCTTGTACTCGGCACGCAGCCGGAACGGCCAGTAACCAGACCGCTGGTAGAACTCGCACGCCATGGAGATCACCAAGAACAAACCCTGCCATCCGGCACACGATATGAACAACGGATTTAGGTTTGTCGCCCCAATGTCCGAGATGTAAACCACCGACTGCGGCTCATGCATGAACCAGTAGATGGGGCGGCCCTGCCCCGCCCAGCAGATGAGCATGGCGATCAGCATCCCATACCATGGGATGAACCCAAAGATGGGCACTAGAAAGAAATAATTACCGGGACTAAGATTCGTCATCGCCCTGTGTTTCTCACCTGACTGCGGGCTGTCTACGAGCCACGCTCTAGCATTACTGCTCGAGCACACCTGGTCTTCCTATATACTGCGATATTTAATCTGAGCGGCGATCTTTTTTTTTATTTTTTGCAGATTGCTGTGAAGCGCTTAGTAACCAGGCTTCGAGCTGAACAAGCAAGAACCTGGCATTTCTCGCCAGGCTTAGCTGGTCAGCTGTCAGCCGCCGTTTGGCGGCTTACAGTGTCAGAGACACTGTAAGCCAGAGGGCAGCCTTGGCTCAGCCTAAAACCTTTGTAACCGCACTCTGTAGCACTGGCCGCGCGTTCCGGCCCATAAATACCGATATCCGTGGCACAACGCGGCCTAGCAAGAACAACAAGAGTAGCGAGGGGCACCACGATGGCAGAAGAGACCGTGGAGAAACTGGATCAGGAGATCACGCTGAACCTGCAGAAGATCGACTCGAACCTAAGCTACTGTTTTGGCAAGATCACGAAACAGATCATCCCGCGTGTGGCGCGATACGGTGCGGTATGCGAAGATATCATGGACCATTCCAGCTGGCTCGGCGCGATGTTCCAGCAGACAGGTAGCGTCGAGCTGAACATGCGTGTCCCGAGCGGTGGCAACGAGTCCTCGGCGTCGCTGCCCCCGCCGGAGACCTTGTTTCCGCTGTCTAGCGGTGGGCGCGGCGAGCGCCCACTGCCCGTGATGCCGAGGTCTGACGATGATGCCGCCGAGGCCGAGGGTAGCACGCTGCAGCGCCAGCGCCGCAGGCGCAAGGTATCGTTGCTGCTACAGCAAGAGTTTGGATCAAGCTCGAGCGCTGTGCCATCGCCTGTGGCGACGGCGCAGCGCGACGGCGCCGCACTGCGCAGACCAGACTCGTCAACCGAAGAGTACCAGGCACTGATCGACAGCTCGCCGATGAAGCAGCCCGAGCCTGCAGACGCCGACGAGAGCACAAAGCAAGTCCCCAGACCGGGCACCGTAATCCACTTTTCGACGGGCGTATGAGAGACCGCGGTTACCCGGGGCGGGCGCGCCCCGGGTATATCTCGCGGTGCCACCTTTCGCCTCCTGCTGTCGCTGCAGGGCTTGTAGACAGCAGTGAGAGCGGCCGCTTGGGATGGGGAACGCGATGTCAGCCAGTTTTGCACCGGAATGTACGGAGCTGAAGAAGCAGTATGATGACTGCTTCAACGAGTGGTATAGCGAAAAGTTTCTGAAGGGGAAGTCAATCGAAAACGAGTGTTCGAAACAGTGGAACGCGTACACGGCTTGTGTGGATGCGAACCTGGTGAAGCAGGGAATCAAGCCCGCCCTGGACGAGGCGCGCAAGGAGGCGCCGTTCGAAAACGGAGGGGCTATCGAAGAACAAGAACACTGAAGATGTCCAGATTCGGCGACACCTCTTGTAAATAGAACTACAGATATATACGGTGATAAAATGATGCAGAGCTGGGCGGCTAGTGTGTAACGTGGGCTTCTCGAACAGTCACGTGGTAATTCGTATATAGCGATCTTGAACGGTGCTTTCGATCGATGAAAATTTTTTTCTGGACTGGATTCAAAGGTATACCAAATAGAGAGCCCAAGGCAATTCACTGAACGCGATTGTATAGCTGTTTAGCACTGTTATTAGGGACATCCCATTGCAAGTTATCGTTACACGGCTCGTTTTGCAATACCGGTTCAATTTGCCACTTTCTTTCTGTCGTTGTTTTTCATCGCTTGTCGACGGTACCCGCCCCTTTCCTCGATCGTTGACGCTGAGAGAACGATTTTGGAAACAATCATACAGAGCAAACGTTTCACACTAGGAAGAGATATTCATAGCAGTTGAACAAGGGTTCGCTACTCATTCACACATTACGCATACACACATACAGATGTCATCACAGTTTAGGAAGTCTAATAGTCATACGAAAAAACTCGATACAGAGGTCAAATTCAAATTGGAAACACTGACGGAACTTTTCCCGGACTGGACCAATGACGATTTGATTGATTTGGTTAATGAGTATGATGATTTGGAGACTATAATCGATAAGATCACCTCTGGTGCGGCTACGAAATGGGACGAAGTTAAGAAACCTTCAAAGAAAGAGAGGCAGGAGAAGAAACAAGAACTGCAGCAACAACAACCAGTGGTGGAGCAAGATGGCTCTTCGTCGCATCATCATCATCAACATCATCATCATCATCATAGTACAAGGGCAGGTCCTGGTGTAGGCAACAGACAGTCCGGTGGTAGTGGTAATTCAAGGAATAGAAGACAGCAGCACGGGAAGCACAATGAGAGCACAGAGTCTGCTAAGACAGGCACTGCGACCGCTTCGGCTACCGCAGCGGTGGCTCGTGGTAAGGCTGGTACTAATCAGTCCGGCTCATGGGCAAGTGTGGCATCTTCGGACTTAAAGAAACAGGCACTGGAAGACATGGAGCCCAAGAAGAAAGAGGAAGAAGTAAAGGAAAAACCAGTCGAATCGGTCGAAGAAACACCGACGCTAAAGAAGACTGTTGCCCCAGTTGCAGAAAAACCAAAGAAAATGTCATGGGCGGCCGTAGCTGCTCCAAAACCCAAGCCGGTGCAAAAGAAACCATCGCCTTTAAACGACGTCAAGGATTTGCAAAAGGAAGTGCAAGTGATCTCGGCTGAGGCCCCTACAAAAGATGAGAATGCTGAAGTTGAGAGTGAGGATAAGAAGGAGGGTGTAGCCGTGGAGAGCGGCGAAGCTACTCAAGAAGAGCCTGCTGAGGAAGAGATTAAGGAGACCGAAGAGGTAGTGGAACCAGTTGAAGAAAGGGAATCAAAAGATAATGAACAAGATACCGGGAAGGCTGATGTTGAAGCTGACTCTCAAGCACAACAAACAGTTGCCCCAGAGATCCAAACTCAGATGGAGACTCCATTGGAAAAGCAGGATGCTCAGAAAGCGGTTGCTCTGACTACCAAGGAACAAGAGAATGCTTACTACGAGCAACAACAGCAATTTTTGGCTCAGCAGCAGCAGCAACAACAACAACAGCAACAGCAACAGAATCAGTATGCTCAAAAACCATCGGCAGCTCAACAAACAGCTCAACAGGTTCCTCAACAGCAGCAACAGCAACAACAGCAACCAGCCGCTCAACAGCAAGGTAACGCTACCGCAGCTCAACAACAATATTACATGTATCAAAACCAATTCCCTGGTTACTCATACCCTGCCATGTTTGACTCTCAAAACTATTACGGTCAACAACAGCAATACGGTCAACAACCAGTTCAAGGTGCCGGCCAAGGTGGTATGACTGAAACCGGTGTCTCTAGTCAATACCAAATTCCTCAGACTTACGGACAAATGGCAGTCGGTAGCCCAGATATGGCTAGTGCCGGAACCGCCACAGCTTCACCAGCTGCCTCCCACACTCAACCACAACAGCAACAACAACCTCAATACGGTCATTCATTTATGCCATACTACGCACACTTCTACCAACAGTCCTTCCCATATGGCCAACCACAATATGGTATGGCAGGTCAATACCCATACCAAGTTCCAAAAGGGGGTTACAACTACTACCCAGGTGGACAACAGGGGCAGGAGAGACAACATGGTCAACAAAGCCCAACCCAATCGCCTTCCCAACAAGGTGAAGACATTCAGCAACAAGCACAAGCATCGCAGCACCAACCTCAAAATGGACAGGCCTCTCAAAACGCTCAAAATGGTCAGCAACCTATGAATCCTCAACAGGTACAATTCCAGCAGTACTACCAATTCCAGCAACAACAACAAGCTGCTGCCGCTGCTGCCGCCGCCGCCGCTGCTCAACAAGGTATGCCATACGGATACACCGGCTATGACTACACATCTCAGGCCTCGAGGGGTTTCTACTAAGCGATCTCGATGGCTTCAAGGAGATGCAATTGTACATATCTTGAGCATCTCATCATTTCATAGTTCAGTCCTTCGATCCTCTATGCGCGGGACGGGTTTCATTGCATATATGTGTGTAGTTCAAATAGTGAAAGATGTAACTAATACGGTTATGTTATCAAGTATATATTGACAGGAAAAGAACTTTATGACAAGATCGCTACCCGTGGCAGTGGTCACAGGTGCGTCGAAAGGCATTGGTAAGGCAATCACTCAGAAATTGTCTCACGAAGGGCTAAGTTGTTTGACCTTAGCTTCTTCCAATGACAGTATATCGAAGATTAAGTTGGGGGATCACTTGAGCATCACACATGAAGATCAAAGACATCGGTCATTAGCCATTGATTTCAGTGATTGGCCCAAATGGACCACAAGTAAGGAGCACTTTGGAATTGATCTTCAACTAGGGGAGTCCAATTACGAGTTGCTAGACATGCTGCGATCTTGGTCCTCAACAGATAAAAAATACTACCTGGCGCTGCTCGTCAACTGTGCAGGAATCACGCAAACGTCCTTGAGCGTGAGAACAAGTACAACTTCAATGGCAACGATTATGAACGTTAATCTGATGAGTTGTGTGAGCCTTTGTAATATGGCTGTCAAATCAATGATACGAGACCGCAGGTACAGACCAGGAAAGACAACCATCGTCAATGTAGGGTCTATCTTAGGGACCGATGAATCGCCAATTTTGCCAGGAACGTCTCTCTACGCAGCCTCTAAAGCGGCATTAAACCGGTACTCTGAGGTATTGGCACAAGAAGTCTCTGGACTCGATATCGCGGTCGAAACGATCAATCCAGGACTCGTTTCTACGAGTGATATGATACAAAACCTCAGTGGTGAGGTTCAAAGCGAATTGCACCGCTCGATGGGCTCTAATGATACCTCTATGAACCAAATAGCCTCCACCATATGGAGTTTATACTCCAGAAATGCTCAGGTCAGGTGATCTCAAATACAAAGCCTGTCGCTTATAACGGTTCATCGGTCAGTCGTAAGACATGACAGAAAGTGAAAAAAAAAAATTTTCCTCGTGGTTGACGTCTATAAAGAATGGATGAACTCATCAGTTTCCAGCAGGCATTCGAAGACATCTGTTATTGTTAGGTTACTTCCTTTATCCAATTGCCCAGTACCACCCGGTTTTAGATCATCACATTATGCTTATTTACAAGGATATCTTCTCCAACGACGAATTGTTGTCTGATGCTTACGACTTGAAGGAAGTCGATGGTGTCATCTACGAGGCTGACTGTGCTATGGTCAAGGTCGGTGGTGACAACATCGATATTGGTGCCAACCCATCTGCTGAAGGTGCTGACGACGATGTTGAGGACGGTTCCGAGATTGTCAACAACGTTGTTCACTCTTTCCGTCTACAGCCAACTGGTTTCGACAAGAAATCCTTCTTGACTTACATCAAGGGTTACATGAAGGCTGTCAAGGGTAAATTGCAAGAGAGCAACCCAGATGCTGTGCCAACTTTCGAAAAGGGCGCTCAAGCTTACGTCAAGAAGGTCATTGGTTCTTTCAAGGACTGGGAATTCTTCACTGGTGAATCCATGGACCCAGATGCCATGGTCATCATGTTGAACTACCGTGAAGATGGTGTCACCCCTTTCGTTGCTATCTGGAAGCACGGTGTTGCCGAGGAAAAGATTTAAGCTGGATAAAGCTCAAAGAGACTTTCCATCACTTCACCTTTAGATAATATTTTGAGACTAACTGCCTATCATAATAGTGGGGCTTAAATTTACGTACCTTCTCGAGATCCAGTAGGCCGAGATTATAATACTAGTTACTATTGATCTGCTTCACGTGATAGCGGATGTCCTTTGCTGTATAGTCGATATGAATCATTCTTGATTGAACTATATACAAAGGGTTAAGTAGCATATTTGGAATAAAAGTGTCATTCTACCAAGTCTGAAGCTGTGAAGCTGGTAACCTAATGAATAATCAACCACGATTGCAACCGCATTACTCTTTACCTGGTGTTATGCACTATCTGCAAACTGAGTTTACCAAAAATGAACGAGATAGGATCACTTGGGAGCTTGAAAGAGCAGAGATGAAGGCAAGAATTGCTCAGTTGGAGGGAGAGAACAAAGATCTTCATTACAAACTGATGAAATACGATATGCAGATTGCAGGGTCCAATGAGCGATCAGAGGCCAAGAATGTGGGGGGAGATTACCTTCCGGATCTACTTAAATCCAAGATGGCTGTTCAAGAGAGTGTCAAGGAGATCATTTACCTTTTTAAGAGCCCTGAAGTGGCCACGCAATTTGGTTCTTTGAATGAAGAGAGAGATCCTTTGCATGAAATGCAAAAGTTAAATCTGAACCAAAATATACATGATATAAGGATAGGCGATTTGTCCGGTGACCATTTGTCGGAAATGAACTTACATCATGCGACCAATGAGGCGGAAATGATTAGTGATGGTAATTTGAATTCAGGTGATGTAAACTCCGATGCAGCTACTATTGTTCTAGGATCAGACACAGAAAGTAGTGAGCCGCACGATACAACTCGTCGTCGATCTTCATCTCTGTTTGCTGTCTCGAAAGAACCCGCTGTGGACTCTGTAAAAATGAATGAAGATCTTCCCGTGGACGCGACTTCCAAATCCTCTCTTTTCACTAGCAATGGCAAGACTGGCTCTGATCGCATTGTGGAACTGAAGGCTTTTGAAGATCAGGTACTCTCATACTCCCAAAATGGCCGCATTCAGCATTGGAAAATTGATACGCATTCAAGATTAAACGTAAAGCTTGACCGATCATTCGATGCTAGTGTTCCTAATTTTTTGGACTTTTACTGGCTTGACTCTAATCGCTTCCTAGTGTTTGACTACCACGGCGTCAAATTGTACGCTACGCAAAGTTCATCATTCTTGGATAACAAAGAAGTATTCAAGGAACTGAATTTCAACATCACAAACGTAGTTGAGCACGATTTTATCAATAACTGGCTCCTCTTCGTTTCCGCTAATAGGACAATCCAGTTGCTAGAAGTCTCCACGACAACCACATCAACCGTCGACGAGCTTGCTCTGGGTAAGAGTTATACCATTGAGGGTGAGAGGGCAATTCTGTCCGCTAGATTTGGTATGACAGAAAAATCTCTGATAGTCCTCTACAATAATCCATGTGAATTGGTCATCTACAACTATCAAGGCAAGGTTCTACAAAGAGTTGATATCAGTAAACAGCTAAGATCGATAGGCGACAACGCTCAGCCATCTCTGATTCTCAATAAAAAGAGTTCCAAGCTCCTGATAGCGCTGGGTAGTCAAATTCTAGTTTATTCATTTGATCAGAAGAAAGTCATTCTCAATGAAATGTTGAGTGCACCACCGACTAGCATAATATTCAAAACGGTAAAGAACTGCATGGTATTCGCATACGCTGAAGGCACAGTTGAGATTAGAAAACTAAAAGATTTCGACCATGTTACAAGAATTCCAGTTAACGAAGATGAAGATTCAAAAAACAGTGGGAAAGTTACTTGTCTTGACTGCACCCTATTCAATTCAAAGATTCTGATACTTACCGGGTCTGATGGCGGTATGGTCACAGTACAAAAGAAATCTGATCTCATAGAAAGCTGATGAACATCGCTTGTGAATCTGTTATTTAGCTATGCTATATACTCTGAAAGACTGTGTCGCTCCTGACGAACCTGTTCTTAATTGAAAGAAGTTGAGTTGAGAATCATAACAAATCTTGAATGAGCTGACACGCTAGTAAATCGACCCCAATATACCACCGTCAATTGGATCTCATGTTATTGCTGTCCAAGGTCGATGCTGATCTACTTCAGTTTGATAAAGAAACGGTCTCCAAAAATGTTGTCAATTTATATTTGAATGATGAAAGAAACGTGAACAGAGAAAAGAAGCCAATTGACTTGCACAATAGTCGTTATTCCAATACAGTCGAGCTCTCGAACAATGAATACGTTGTATATCATTTATTGGACGATTTTTCTGTGATCAGCATCTACACACTAGGCAGTATAGAATTGGGTAAAACGATCAATATTCACTTGCCATGTCCCTCAATGAACGTACAGCATACGCTCAACGTTGCGGAGTTTGACAGCAAATTGACGATTAGCATCATACTGCAAGATGGCGTTTACCTTGTGATGGAACTACCACTCGAGTTCATTTTTTCTCAGGAGCGTCATTTAAATCAAGATTGGTTCAGAGCATTGAATCCTTATGACTTTACAATCAGAATACCTCACTTTCTTTATACTGTGTCGAGAGACTTTTCGGTAATCTTTCTCAATGATGGAGGTCTACTGGGTTTGAGAAGGGCGGAAGAGACAGAGTTGGAGCCAGTACTATTCAATGATAATTCATACTTGGAGAGCCTTTTCCACATGTTCTCGAGGAAAGGGAACAATAGGAGTGAGAAGGCTATCAGTTGTCTGTCATTTGCTGATAAATATCTATTGGTTTTGACTCAGAGCTGTCATCTAAAAATTTGGGATTTAACTAGCTTACAGCAAGTCTCGGACCAAAATTTGTCCACAACAAATCATCTGGATTCTACTGGTGTTCATGAAAACCCTGGCAATTATATGTCTCTTCTAAACAACTGGCTTGCTATTTATTTGCCTTTCGGTAATGGTGTGTTTCTAGTGGGTGAACTGTTGTTGAATGGGAATGGTAGGCCTAATTTTTCGATAAAGAATGAAATCTCAACTAATTTGTCATCACTATCGATTTGGACTTTGGCGGATGTTCTCTTACTAAAACCATTGGATTTTTCTATAGGCCCATCATACCTGAATTTGATTATTCTGTGGAAGAGTGGCCTCACTAGTAAAGTGCAAATCTTAAACTTGAGAGATGAAGACTTGGAAACATACGAATGGTTTGATGCAAGCAATAAATCATTGAGTGATATTGAAGCTGAGAACGATCTCAATGTCAACGGCAATGTTGAGAAAGGGCTTTTCAACTTGAAGTCGCGTTATTCTCCACAAATATATGAGCAAGCACAGAAAATACTAAGTGAGAATAATATTCTTGAATTAGCAGGGGAGGCAGAGACAGAAGATTATTTGGCCAATCTCGAGACAGTCTTACGAGATCTCAAAAATAAGGCTGATGAAGTTTCATCGCTTACGTTGTACAAAGACGATATTATCATGCTCAACTGCTTGCAGCCGTACAACCATTCTGTTTACAAGTCGAACTCGACCTTGGAGAGTGTTTACTATAACATGTATGAGGAGATTTGCGACGACGACCTCACAAGATACCTGAAAACCTTGCATTGCTTCTCAACCACCCTTTCACCAAAGGTTGTGCAAGCTGTTTCGCATAAGCTTACTGACATTGCCAGTGGTGAAATGGACAAAACACTGTCATTAAAGGAGAAGTTCTCCAAAGTTTTCAACTCATCTTTACAGTCAAATTTTGAACTTTCTAACTTGAAGCTACTATTTGATGAACTAAGCACATTCGATGTTATTCCAGTGTTGAATAATTTGATTGAAAATCATTTGAAATCTCAAACTGCACACGCAAGCGACTTCATTGACGCTCTAACGGTCGACAATATTAGTGCCGTCGTTGTCACTGAAAGTCTATACCAAACAGTCACCATTCAAAGGCATTTTGTTTTGCAAGTTTTACTGACTTTTGCCTTACTGGACTTTGACTATGACATATTCTCCAACCAACTAGATTTCTTACTGGACTTACATTTCAAACAATCCCTGATACTAGGCTTATATCAGATCGACAGGACACTCTTTGCTCTAGAGACGTTCTCTCAAACAACAAAGTTCAGGTCTGGTATCTGTCTGCATTCCTATTCCGAATGGCATGGTTACTCCAACTACGCCTTATCGAGGTTGTGGGAGGATTCTACAGTCGCGAATCCGTTTTTCATGAAGTTCTTCGAGGCGTATGCTATTGAGGATATCAAGAATGTGAGAGGCTTCACAATTGACTTATTTCTTCAGAATATAGGCTGGCAATACTATATTCGCCATGATGAAGCACAAGAGTTTATGTTGTCAATGATATTGTTTGCATGCGGTCACTTTGGTCAAGCGTACGAGTACTTCCATTTGCACGACTATACAAAATCACTTACAGCATCTGTTCCACAGTTCTTTAAGAGCTTGAAAGAAAACTCGGACAACAAGTGGTCTCCTTTGATACACTCCTTGGGCGCTCCCAATAGTCCTTCCAAATTCGAGTATGAGCTCTCATTGTTGTTTGTCCATCAAGATAGTCCAGAGTTCGCCTATAAATGCATTAAAAAGTCTATTGACTATACGATGAAGAATGTGGATATCGAAGAAACTAAGGAATACAGGGCAAAACAGTTGAAGGTTTACTTAGACCTCTTATTGCATTTCGCCCTCTTTTCAGAGGCCCTCGATGTTCTGCGGTGCAGTCACGACACGCTTTCTGAGGAGGTCAGATCCAACTATTATAAATCGATATTACAAGGTCCCCAGAGTGAGCCTTTTTTCGCAACTTTGCTCAACCTATGCTATTCAGAAACGGAGAAAGGACTTTATCTTCCTGTATCCGACTTCCGAATTATCGATAGCATACTAGTTTCACAGCTGGATGAGAATGACTGGCAGAGCTACAAAAAGTTATACAGCTTCCGCATGCTGAACATGCATGATAGATCTGCTGCAGAACTGGTTTACCAATATATGACATCTGTAGCCAGTGATTTGGAGGCAAGAAGGAAGTGTTATCTGATTATGATTAATGTTTTATCCACGTTCGACAGTCATGGGGACCAATGGCTGCTAAATGATGGTAAGATCGTCACTTTACCAGAACTCAAACATGAGGTCGCAAATTTATAGACTGAACTCTCTTATTTACTGCACATATCAAAGTACCAATTCTCATACACGCTATCAATCGTGTATACCTTATATATCGGTATCCTTGAATTGAATCCCAGTAGGCCTTCTATGTGTTTGCTCACATGGGTGTTCAACACAATGACTTAAGCGAATCAAGATTTTACGGGTAGATTTTAAGAACCTGCTGAATAACCCCATGTTTACAAGCTATTGATGGTGATGGTTCAAAGCTAGGTAAGTTTTAGAGCATGCTTTAATATCATTCGCTTAAGGATCAGGGCACTATGACAGGATCTGCCAAACGCGGTAATTGATAATTGACAATAAGTAAAAGAAGTCTTATAAGTAGATGGCACAAAGCGCTACCAACCATTCACACATGTTTTCATTCATCTCCAACTACTTTTGATCGCTACTTTATCTTGATGCATTTCTCAGTTGAGTGTACAGCTGAGATTGTATGCATCAAGGCTGAAATAAAACTGAGAGTAGAACTTAATGCACATTGAAATCCAACAGTGGAACTTCGTTCAAAACGCAATTGATGACTGCAAAGTGAAGCTTGTCATGGTGTTGTAATCTAGGTTCCGAGAGATTGCCGTCGTTCATTGATGCTTTACTGAGCTTCGATAAGTTTTCCACAGTCGATAATAAAATATAATCATAAGTCCCGACTTTTGGAATCTCTACGAAATCATTCGCAGCTGATTTGAGGTAGTATTCGTTCTGCGTAAAAGCACAGTTTGTGTCAAATTCAATGAGATATACTAATCAGTTGAGAAACCATTCGACGATGGGTGCTCATCAGCTCATGTGATGTAAGGTCTGGCAAGTTGGCCGCCAAACATCGGGATGTCATTGCCGTAGCACCACTTGAGAAAATTGCAGTGATCAGGATGCGCTCAGCCATGCAGGTCCAGTTAACTACGTGCGAACCACCTTTCGTTACTACGAGTTAACACAAGCGGCAGTATGAAGACAGTTTTGTATCAGTGATAGTTTAGTATCAAGACTCAACCAGCTCATCCCCTATTGATCGTATTACCGCTGCCTTTTGGATTAGCTTCCTTGAAATCATCCCAGTATCGAGCTTTGTAAGTTTGCTCATCTTGCCACTTTTCGCTCTCCTCGTCCTCGTCGTGACTTGGTTCGGGCTCACCTCCCTGGAGCACCCTTCCTTCCTCCCACTCTTTGGCTAGGAATTCCTCAACAGACATAGTGGGGCCGTATTGACCGTAGCCACGTACTTTTTGTTGGAGTTGTGTTCTCTTGTCGATCAACGTGAAATTCCTCAGAATCTTGCCTTCTTTAGACAGCAGTGGTTGATTGAGTGATTCTAGCTTCTCTGTGAAGTCTTTCTGATCACCTTTTTCGCTCTCTTGCTCCTTTTCATCAATCGCTGCTGGCGGGTTCTTTGTAAAGTTTGCCAGGAGCTCGGTTTCATACAGAATTTGCTCTACCGTGTTCATTGCCTCATAAGACAAGTGCTTCAGTCTTTGTAACTCCATCTCACGCATAATTTCATCCTCATCATCGCCATTGTCCTGAGTCTCGTCTCTCTCTGCGAGCTTTGCCTGTAAGAAGGACAGGTGCTCGTTAACGGCCTTTGCTTGACGATAATTCTCAATTTTTTGCTGCCTCTTCAACTGGGCACCAGAGAGGTCGTTTTTGGAGGCGCTTTGTGCGTAAAACTCTTCTAGAGTTGGCTTATAGCTGTTCTCGAATGAATCTATCTTCTTCTTTAGGAATTGATCCAGGATCTCGAAGTCATAGAGAGCTTGGATAAATTGCATGAAAAGCTGTACAGATTTCTCCAAAAACTTCAGTTTCATCCTGTTCCTCTGCAAGGAGTCAGTCATTTGAGCGCTGGTGGTCTGTTTCCTGGAGCACATTTGCGCAAGGTAGAAATCTATTGAGAGGAACTTGATCGAGCCTGTCGAGATATCTTCAATCGTTTCATTACTGCTGAACAAGGCCACTTTCGAATAAATTGTTGTCTTGAGATACAGCAGTCTCTCGATCAACGAGGCCAGTTGGGCTTGATATTCAGTAGAATCCTGCCTTAACGAAGAGTGATCAACTTTTTCCCAATATAGCTTCAAAATACTATTATATTCCTGGTTCAATGACATTGGCTGTGGCTTCTAAGCGACCGTTTGTTACCTCACCTCTTGACTAGAGTATTAGGAAGATGATAAATACACTCTTCAACTATATGAATGATAAGTGAAGA
Source organism: Torulaspora gathmanii (assembly GCA_030580195.1). Classification (NCBI taxonomy): domain Eukaryota; kingdom Fungi; phylum Ascomycota; class Saccharomycetes; order Saccharomycetales; family Saccharomycetaceae; genus Torulaspora; species Torulaspora gathmanii. Next base: position 25,885 of record JAKTSM010000014.1, on the reverse strand, counting down.
AGAAAAAACAAAACTCATACAATTGGTATCATTACAAGAAAGCTGTCAATTGCGGCTGATTAACCACATTGGTATGCTATAAACTATTACATTCCTCTTAAACTTTAGATGTTCCTCCTATCACCATTGTGGGATGTCGGTCATCCCAGTTATTCGCTTTTCTTTGAGTTACATGCCACGATTCTCAACTTGTCAACCGATATAGTCGTCTGCGAGTCATCATTACCACGGTTTCCAGCAGCGACCCCTTCCACCGTTACTTGACAGTTCTTTACTATAAAAGTCCACACATCGTCACAGAACCCGTAGGTATCTAAATTACCCTTTACAGTCAGCTTAGACTGCGTACTATCTCTCAAAGTCTCTGCGACAACTCTGTCAAACGTCTCGAGTACTCGCATGGCTAGTGACGCTTCAATTCTACCATCGCTGATAAGGGTATCAAGCGCATCCACTAAACTATTTCCCACCGTGCTACGACGATACAGTTCATAGTACCCTGGAACAGCCATAATATGGTTCCTTATGTGGCCTAAGTACTGTCTTGGAGTGGTTGTCTTGCTAGTCCTAGTCCACTTGTCTGGAAAATTAAGGCCTACAAAAAAAGCTTCTTCACGAAGTCTCACTCTTAGTGAGATGGATGAGGGAGACGGTTGATCTGAGGTTGTAGCTGTGATGAGTAGCACGATATTCTACAGATTCAGGTCCCAGAAGGACACTGAGAGAATAATGTTTGATGGGACAGGTTTGACCGTGTTTGACTTGAAAAGAGAGATTATACAAGAAAATAAACTAGGAGATGGGACCGATTTCCAGATTAGACTGTACAATCCTGATACCAATGAAGAGTACGAAGATGATTCCCAAGTGATATCTAGGTCCAGCAGCGTTTTGGTGAGAAGGTCACCGGCTATTAAGCAGTTTGCTGGTAACGGTATGCATCGAAATACTAGTGCGATCGGTAATGCTACCCGTTATGTTACTGGTAAACCGCGCGTATATCAAAAGAGACAAGGTAGCAGTGGGTTGGGTAGCACGAGCGGATCTGTGGCTGTCAGTGGTGTCACTGAAGAAGAACGTATAGCTAATATGTTTGCGAACCAAGAAAATCAGTGGGAGCAGACTCAGCATGAGATGTCTTCTGCTACTCCTGTGTTCCATAGGGCTCAAAACAACTCTCAATTTGGCGAAAGCGAGGGCCCGCCACCGCCAGGTTACATGTGTTATAGGTGCGGTGCAAGAGACCATTGGATCAAGAATTGTCCCACAAATAGTGATCCAAATTTTGAGGGCAAAAGGATAAGAAGGACGACAGGTATACCGAAGAAGTTCTTGAAAAGCGTGGAAATTGATCCCGATAACATAACAGCAGAAGAGATGGCCCAAAGGAAGATTATGGTTACTGAAGACGGTAAATTTGTGGTTCAAGTTGCAGATCAACAATCATGGGAGGACTACCAAAGAAAGCAACAAAATAGACTGATAAATGGTGCAGATGCCAAATGGCAAAAGGACTATTTCAAGGACCTGCCCAAAGAACTGACATGCCCAATAACTGGAGGTTTATTAAGAGATCCTGTCAGGACAAGTAAATGTTGTAACAAGGTGTTTTCAAAAATGGCTCTGGAAGACGTCTTATTGGAAAGTGATTTTGTTTGTCCTGAATGTCAAACGAATGATATTCTGCTAGATCAATTAGTTGAAGAGGATGAGAAAAAGAAGGAAGTAGAGCAATACCTCAAGGACAGGCAATTAGACTCAGAAACCGATGGTAAGAGGCGACTGGATGATAATGTCGGAGGGGATGAATCGAAGAAGTTCAAGATCGACGGGAACTCACCTATAAAGCCTGGTAATGTGCCCTTACCTCCAGTGCCCTTTGGAATGCCTCCTTTTCCATTATTCCCACCTCCAATACCATTTATGAACATACCCACAAGTAAAGACAAGAAATAAGTACTTTTCATAATAAACTCTTACTTACCAGATGCGAAGCAAATGACAGCCCACTTACCGCTACTACACCACCATGAACCTTGACCTGGGTGATCTTTTTCCCATAATTTACATAATTCTTCATCAACACCTTCTGGTAGTGCAACTTGGACATCTGCCTTACAAGTTCTCAAACTCAAAGAAGTGATTCCGCTATGAGCCAATGGCCCAAGAGCCTCCAACCATGGTGTGGTGCGAGGCCACTTCCTATCTGCGGTCATCTTTCTGTAATTCAAGTCACCCTTGAAGATAACCAGATTGGACTTCACAAAATCCTCATAAATCCTGGCACCGTGGTATCTTTTCTCAGAGGGATCAATGTTCCAGTAATCGAGGTGTGTAGTCCAAAAAGAATCTGTGCGAATCTCAATTCTACTATGCGAAACATGATCAGAGATTGTATCAGCAAAGAAATCCAACGCCTCATTAGAGTTGCGACTAATCGAAGGAAAGAAATCTCTATCCTTCAAATCCTTCAAAAGAATATCAAAGTCTTTCAAGAGAACATCACTCACCATGTAGGGAATGTCCTTAGCATGGAAAACACATTTATCAATCAAATTGCTCTTCAACAGGAAAGCTGCCAACATCATATCAGCATACAATTCGAAACCAGAGTTGTCGAGCACAAAATCGACTCTTCTACAGTTACCGGTGGCCGATTTGATACATTCCCAAGCCTTGAGTGTGTCATTAACCAAGATTTTCGACTCAGACTCCTGTCTCACTTTAGCACCTTGTATCGACTTGATATCCTCGATGGTTGCATCAGTCAAAAGTGACAAGTCAGTAGCATTGCCCCATAGTGAGATATCTACAAATTCCTTGAACAAGAGCTTCAATGCTTCTTCATCTTGACCCGCAGATTCCAGCTGTCCACAGAGACTCTTATACCTAAAGGCCAATTCCGCAACACCATGTAGAGACGACTTAAACGTAGACTGTTTGACCATGTCGAATATATCGAACTCTCTCCACAGCGGTTGGTAAGCGAAAAATACGTTGATCCTTCTATAAAGATAAATCTCTGCAAACAACCAGCCTGCATTAAACCAACTCACCTCTCCGATACGATCCAATTCTTCGTTAAATGATACAGGAATATTAGCCACTTTAATTTCATCCTCACTAAATTTTTCCAATGTCTTATTGTTTAAAACATCTTTTCTCAATTGGATCAATTGTTCTTGTATCTTTTTACCTTGCTTTAACCGTTCTTCATCCTCAGTTATACTCTTCAAAGTAACTCCCAGATCATCTACCGCGTTTTGTACAATTATAGGCCAACGAACGTGAGCTGTATGTTCTCCAAACGTTCCCTTGTCACTGGTAAGAAATCTTCCTGGCAATGTCATTGTGCCAGATCTCATCTCTTGTTGAGTTCCGTCCTTCCAAGCTCCATTCTGACTAAAATTCACAATGGCACTTTATATTCGATATCGATCTCTGTAGAGGGGCCGCCATTATCTCCACTCCAAACTATAAAATCCGGGGATCCAAGAATCAATCCATCTCCTTTTACCCAATCTGGCCGCTCTTGCCCCTCAGCGGCCTTTGAGTTTTTCCGAGCTTGGCTTCCACTAATTTTTTCTTCTCGACGCCGATCAACTTCCACTAAATTTTTTCACGACCCGGTGGTGCTTAACATCAAGTGTGACGTTTTCTTCAAGATACTGCAATAAATCATTAAACAATCGACGACTAGCATCTCAATCATCCTTTGAGAGTGGTATGAGAATAACGAATGATCGTTTGATGTCTCTCATTTTTTTTCTATTTTTTTTTTCATTCTTTTCTGTCCCTATAGCAAGTAGAAGAGCTATCATATATAAATCAACATTATGTTGTTAATTAATTCCATGTTGTCATGTTAATTTGAAAATCACCAGGAATACTTTAACAAGTTTCTTTAATCAAATAATCAGATAAAATGGGTATTGAACAAGTTCTAAAGAGAAAGTCCGGTGTCATTGTCGGTGACGATGTCCGTGCTTTGTTTGACTACGCAAAGGCCAACAAATTTGCTATCCCAGCTATCAACGTGACTTCTTCGTCGACTGTCGTTGCTGCTTTGGAAGCTGCACGTGACAACAAGTCACCAATCATCCTACAAACGTCCAACGGTGGTGCTGCTTACTTCGCCGGTAAGGGTGTCTCCAACGAGGGCCAAAACGCTTCTATCAAGGGTTCGATTGCTGCTGCTCACTACATTAGATCCATTGCTCCAGCTTACAACATCCCAGTCGTGCTACACTCTGACCACTGTGCCAAGAAGCTATTGCCATGGTACGATGGTATGCTAGAGGCCGACGAGGCTTACTTCAAGCAACACGGTGAGCCATTATTCTCGTCGCACATGTTGGATCTTTCTGAGGAAACTGACGAGGAAAACATTGCTACCTGTGTCAAGTACTTCAAGAGAATGGCTGCTATGGGCCAATGGTTGGAGATGGAAATCGGTATCACCGGTGGTGAAGAAGATGGTGTCAACAACGAAGGTGCTTCCGAGGACTCTTTGTACACCAAGGCTGAACAAGTGTACGCTGTTTACGAAGCTCTACACCCAATCTCTCCAAACTTCTCGATTGCTGCAGCCTTCGGAAACGTTCATGGTGTTTACAAGCCAGGTAATGTCAAGTTGAGACCAGAAATCTTGGGTGACCACCAAAAATATGCTGTCCAAAAGGCCGGTGTCAAGGAAGAGAAGCCATTGTACTTGGTTTTCCACGGTGGTTCCGGTTCTTCTGTCGAGGAATTCAGAACCGGTATTGACAACGGTGTCGTCAAGGTCAACTTGGACACTGACTGTCAATATGCCTACTTGGAAGGTATCAGAGACTACGTCTTGAACAAGAAGGACTACATCTCCTCCATGGTCGGTAACCCATCTGGTGCAGACGCTCCAAACAAGAAGTACTTCGACCCAAGAGTCTGGGTTAGAGAAGGTGAAAAGACCATGTCCAAGAGAATCGCCAAGGCTTTGGAAGACTTCAGAACTGTTAACACTTTGTAAGTGTCTTATGATTAAATACTTTATTTAAAGAATTTTGAACGTTTACTCGATGAATTAATTGCAAATCCGGACCCTTCTGTCACATTCTGCTATTGGTGATCTTGCACTTTGTGTCGAAATTAGTCTTTGATTGAGCCACACACAGTTTGCTGATCCATGATTAAAGTTTGGTTAGACGTCTCTGGCAGTAACAACCCTATGACGCGACCCCTGCCCTTAGAAATCATATCGAACTTCAACCTGCCAAGGTTGAACTCCCCTTCTTAGATGTCGTGGTCTGGGTCTCGGATGATGTCTGACAAAGTTTAATCGCAGTCCTCGGGCTCTTGTTCTCCTGAGGACTCATATTGGGAATCATATTCATCGAAATCTCGGTCTCTCGAATACTGAATCTTTGGATTCCTTTTACGCTCACACGCAACATTTCCTTAATATCGAATGAAGTGTCTCATGGTTTGTCCCGCCAAACAAATGAAAGATCCATAAGTCACTCTCGTTCAACCCAGACCGTTCGTTGTAATTAGAACCACGGAAACACTGTCAAACCAAGAGAACGGCCGTTAAAGTAAACTCCATCCCTTATAGGCGGATAGACAGTAGAGATTCTCACTCGAATGCATCCATGTTGAATATTGCATGAGCTATCAGAGTCAATCAGTCATGCCGGAAACGCTTCACGTACTAATACTTGTTCTGTTCTCATGAGAACAGTGGAACATTTTTTGGACCATTGATTCTTCCATTCACCCCAAACCTTAATCCTTTCAGAACCTCTACTAATAAGTTGTCGACGTTGAAGTTGCACTTGTGCACTTTACGGTTGTAAGTATGGAGGTAACCGGTCGCTTCGAAACCTTTAACATCCTTCTTTCTAAAGTTCAAACCCCAAAGCTGTCCATTTTCTGCAAGCTTGGAGTTAACATCTTGATCACCCGACTGCAAAGCAAATGCTACACCCCTCCTATGCCCATCGCCAATCCAGAATCCTAACAACCAGGCTATGGCCTCCACTTGTCGAAAGATTACCTCTGATTGAATGAACTGTTTCAACCATGGCTCCAAGACAGGGATCTCTGCAGAAACCGCTTGCCAGATAATTTTGGAACCGTCGGAGCTCTTTATCGAGGTACTGCACGTCATCTACTCCACACCTCCAAGTGAAGCACCTACTAGCATGCTTCACTCTCAATGCCTCGACACGATCCATTACGTCTGATGTATTAGAAGTTAGAGGAAACTGCTTGGATTTTTCCCTGATAGTATGAATGGTTGGACCGTCCTGCGTCTGATACTTTACGATTTAAGAAGCGCAAACCTTCCTACAGTTCTCACTCTTTGTCTTGAAAACTTTGATCATCTGCTACAACCTTTACCGCACTTCTACCTAAGGTAAGAACTTCATCACCAATTTTGACCTCTTCAATCGGTACACTTGCCGAGTTGGGAAGGAACACTTTTGTTCCTGGCACCAAGCCCTCAATAAACGATGGATCGATATATCATCCACCATTCGATACCATGATATCTTAGCACTGCACGGATTGAATTCGTCGACTTTACACTACTTTACCTGTCTATTTTATGATTGCTTGTGGAGAAACCACCTCTAGAGCCACTGACATATCATAAAGTAAAATTGAGCTTGAATTCCTTTTAAATGGACTGTAGTCAGCTTCCCACCGTCACCTAACTGTGCTAACACTCTCAAGCCAATAAGTAAGATCAAACGTTAAGCAGGCGCTTCTTGCTTCTCGTGATAGATGGGCGGAACACCGTGAACTCCCACGTAACGCAGGAATTCGATTCTACCCATTCTACCCAATAAACGATGGGAAGTGGACCTTATTGGGCTTGCTGTGATGATCGGGGACGGTCTCGAACTCAGGAGCGTGCGCCTTATGATTAAGCGACTTTTATTAAATTACCTTCACTAAACGAATATTGGTTCTGCTTCACAACTACTAGCTTACTTGGTCTATTTGTACATCCCAGAGACGAGAATACATGCTTGAAAACCTGTTAAAGTAACCGATTCGGTCCCAAAACTCACTCCGTTGACGTGGTGGGTCCTTTACATCTGATACATTGCCGACTGGTCGTGCCAGATGGTCCCGAGACTTTCTTCGATCTTTTTACCTTATCAACATCGTGTTTCCCAAACACCTTGCCACAACTGTGGTCCAGACACCTGGCATTGTAGTTTCTGAAGTCCAGCGAGAAAACTCTTATCCCAAGGTAACCTCGTCCACCTCTTTGAACGAATGGGCCCACAAGAGTGACATATTCTTTTGGTCTCTTCACTTTTCTTGCTTTTCCTGGTGCTTTCAGCACCATTTTTCTAGGCGAATGAACCGCATTGCAAATATGTATAAACACCTGCTTCACTATCCACCAGGGTCATCATTTTTAGCTCTGGGCCTGGATTTTCAAACACGATTGGTTGGTGCAGATTGTTGCTGTGCTGTTATAACGACTACGACAAGTACCGCACCATTCAAAATTTTGATTCCAAGGCACTTTTCGCCAACAGCTTGACTGGACTGTTTTGCAGACAAACAACAACCACCTTTAGAAGGTTTGTCACTGTCTGCCATTTTACTAGATTTTTCTATCTGATACTCGTTAATAAATCCGCCACAATCACGGCAAGAGTAGCCGTGAACGACAGAGCCATCGCCGAGAGCTCCCGATATCTTTGCTGCCTGTCGATGCATTTGTCCTGCTTCCACTTTGCCAAAAACTTTGCAGCAGCGATCGCACCTCATATTCGTTGTCCATTCAAAGGCTTGGGGTCTGCGTTTCGGATTTCTGAATCCTGCCTCGGATCAAACTTGACAAGCGGCTCCCTTGGTTTCCTAATCAGATAAACGTTGCCATGGCATCCGATGCCATGGCAACAGATCTTCTTTTCTTTTTAAAAAGGTTAACAGTGTTTATAACCTTGGAGATGTAAAGTCAAGACCAGAAATTTTTGGGCGACTATCCAAAGTATGCTGTCAGAGTGAAAGCTGTGGATGGTGGAATAAGTTGTGGGGCATAGATGTTAGGACCCTTGAAATGTTAGTGGCATTGGCTTTCAAGCATTTTGAATGGAAATACGTAACACATAACCCATTAACCTTGCTACTAATACGTAGCTTTGACTAGGTTACAATTTGATGAAGTACCTGCGCCTTCGTGAGCCGAGTGGGGTTAATTTTGCTTCCCTGTCCTGGATGCCTTTTCTAAAATTGGAGGTTGAAAGTGCATATGTGCATGCAGATTGTTACTCATGCAGCTCTAAAGCAGAGAAACTGGCACCATCGCGACATACCTCCTTCGCCAAATGAGAGGCATGTTTTCATGAAGCCTTCAACCAATCTATTTCCGTCTCAGTCAAGCGACAACTCCCGAACACAATCTGCTGGTCTGGGATCAGTCTAGTCAGATGATTCTGTAGCAATATTCTTATGAAAGGTCGTGTCCTCTGGAGTGATATGGAGCTCAAACTTGACAAATTACTCTTCCTTGGTTCTGTAAACGTCGTTGGGTTTTGAACAACATTCCAACGAGGTGCAACATAAGAGCAAACTTTTTCAATTTCAATCGAGGTTTGATGACAAGGCATTCGATAATAGAGAGATGCCAATGAGACACTTTCATTGCTGATGAGACTTTTTCGAATCTCGTATCTTATCAATCCCCTGCTCTCCTAGCTCTTTGCCACAATAGCCATTTGAACACCTGGCGCCAATATGAGAGAGAGCCATGTTGCATTTCTTTCTGTATCGTATTATCATTTATGAATCCATCAGAACGATTACAAAATAGCCTTGAACGATAGCACTGGCAATGATAATTCAGAGTGATTTTTCTCCTATTGATGCATTTGTCCTGCTGCTAAAGACTTTATAACGATTTTTGTAGTTCATGTTGTTCGCTCCGAATCGTGACGGAATTTGATAAAAACTACCACTTTATAAGTCCCTGGCAGTACGCATCGCTATGAGGGGTCGATTGCTTGATAAGATAAGTAGGTCAAGTCAGTGAGGATGGTTGAAGTGCTGCATTAAAAGTTTCGGCACGGCATGGAATGACAGCCTTTTTTATTATCTCACTATGAAAGGCTGCTTCCCTTCAATTGCCGGCTTAGGCCCAAGTTCTCCTCACCAAAGGCTAACTTCTATCTCATGTCAGGTGCTGTAAGTGTTAGTCTTCGACGGCGCGTTTACTTCCAGCTCGAGGTAGCATAATACTGGTGAAATGAGCAAAGCGCATTTCAAGCTTTCATTTAATCCAAATCTCAATCACAAACGATGACTAGTCATCCATGTAGAGCATTCACACAGATCAACTCTTCGTGTTCCGATACTTGTCAACCCCTGAAGATCTGCCAGTCATCATACAGACGCAAACTATGAGATGCCCTGGCACAGAAGCGACCGACTTTTCTATCATCTTTGAGATCCAACTTATCCAAGGCTACTTTGTTGGATTTTCAAAGCACCCTATTGCTTCTAGTAGTGATATATGGAAGTTGTTTGTCAGTGACAGACGCATTTTGCTGGTCTTTGAGATATATGATGGTAACATTTCCATCTCCATTCCAGTAAGCGGTTGACCGCATTCTGCGCTCTTTTCATTAATTTTTGATCAATTGAAGCTTTCGGCCTCGCAGAACCTATCGACTGGAAACTTCTCGCCTATTCTTCATGTAGAGACAGGTAAGAATCGATAGGATTCTCTACCTAAAAATTTTGAGGCGAAAGGCGCTTTTTGAAATTGCGGGGTTGTTGCCAACTCGTACTAGTCTAGCTAGCCCATCTAACTTTCAACTAAATATCTCGAATGGGTCTTCCACGCCCTCAGTTTTGATGCATTCGATCAATGGTAGCGAGCTGGATCGATCTTAAAAGATAGTTAAGTCGGCGGGAATGGAAGCAGAAGACTCTTCTTTCGTGAAGACCCGGAATTCAATAAAGGAGCCCATGTGAGTGACAAACAGCACTTCGTATTCAATTGTGAAAACTTCATTTTATACTTCTCTGGAACTCGAACTTTACACTTCTAGTAGTCGAATTAGGTTGTGAAGAACTAATCCCTGACAGTAAGAGACTTCGAGCATTCTTATTCCAGCAAGGCAGCAGCTCGACCTCCATACTGCTTTGAAACAGAGGCTATCCAGGTTCGAAGGAGTAGCTCTTCAATGACTTGTCAAAAGAATCTAACCTCCTTAACACTGCTTCATGAAAGACTTAGACGAAGTCCCTCAACCTCGCCGATATTAAAGACTTTGTCAATTTGTCGGTCTTAATAGTATGTTCAAAGGTCGATGTTCCTCGCTTCCTGAAGTTTACTCCGAACTGCGAACTGGAGCATCAAATGATCAACACAGGTCAGTAAAAGACAATGAGCTTTTACTCAAACCTTCCCAGCGGTCACAATGATACCTCCTCAGTGTCATCCCTCTACCCCACACTTTTTGAGATTGTTTCTGCTCAAGAAATAGATACTCTGCTGCCGACCTCGATCAGGTATCTGATCGTCAATTACTGGATCTCCCGCCACCCATCAAGGTTCTCCTTGCAGGTTAACAACTATTTCTCTGAATGGTTTAATCTACTTCTCAAAGGTACCGTCGAGTGGTACCATTTAACGCATTACAACTCGACCTTTGTGGACAAGTTTTATGGATTACAAAGGTTCAATGGATCTAACAAGATCTTGGTTCAGGCGCAGGCTAACTCTGCGGCCACTTCTACACCAAAGCATTGGCCCAGAGGCTTGGCATTGAGTGAAAGGCAGAAACGAATCGCTCTATTTGAGAAAGTCCTACTACCTTACATCAAAGAGAAATTGGACGCGATTCATGCCAAATATGTTGCACAGACAACCTTCTCAAATGATGAACCCCAAGATATGAAGAAGATTCTACTGGAACAGTTATATCCATTAGTTAAAAAGTTGTTCTACGTGCTAAATCTGTTCACGAAACTCTTCTTTCTAAGTGGATGGATCGGTTCAATAACATTTTTGGAATACATATTCCAGATCGAATACACCAGGATGATCTCGCCACTGGAATCTTCGAATATCGTCAAAAAGCCATTCTCCCATAATACCCGACTGCCCAGACAGAATCTTCGTAGCCTTTGGCACACGATTTCTACTGCTTTAGCAAAGGCCAATGGGGCTATCACATATTCCGGTTCTCAGCTATTTCCAGCCTTCATTTTTATGCTGAGAGTTTACCAGTGGTGGACCACTCAGGATTTGACCGCCAAATTGCAAAGGAAACTGTATGAATACGATAAAGTAATACCCCGAGCTAACAACATCAGTGATCAAGCGTATAAATCAACTGAGCATTGCCCGGTATGTCATAAACCAATTCAAAATCCAGCAGTGCTGGAAACAGGGTATGCTACGTGCTACCCATGCGCCATCGCATACTTGACTGAGAACGAGGGCAGGTGTCCTGTTACTCACAAACAGCTGCTAGGTTGCAAGTACGATTTGGAGTCGGGAAAATGGCAAGTCAATGGTGGAGTGAGAAAGTTATTGGTTTAAAGAATCTAGCTATTTCAATTTGCTTCTTAGCAGGCAAGTCCCAATTTCCCATTGCTCACAGGCTATTCTGAAAGTTGATATGTCATTCTCTTTATTCAATATCTCTTCTTCTATATCATCTGTGGGAGGTCTTCTAATCCGAGACACTAAAAGAGAAATGTTTCTCATCAGCTCAGGATCAATATCATCGGTATTTTTCAGGTAGTCAATCATCTGATCAATTTTGCCAGCTAGCTTGACAGTAAGCTCTTCCTCGTTTGTTATTTCATCTTCCTCAACGTTGTACCTTGATTTGGGGAGACCCAAGTCCACGTTGCTGACCAAACTGCGCAGTTCGTAGTGAACCCTTTTCATAGTCAAATGTCCACAGATCAAGTCCATAGAGTGACAATAAAGCTGTAACTCTTCACTACGACCTGAATGGGGTGTGTATGTGAATAGATATTGTACACCATCTTCCTGTGTCTTCAATCGTTTTAAAGTAGAGTGATAGTCATAAAGGCTATCATTCATTACTATGACTGCCTGCGGCTTAATAGTAGGATTAGTACACTCTATAAGCTCAATGCGTTCTTTAAGTTGCTCGTAATCGTACTCAAAGTTTGCACAGGATTCATTTACTGACTTCAGCGAAAGAGGAATGTTGCAGCACCTGTTAATAACAATCTTCTCTGTTGATTGATACCCAAAAAGTAGTAAACATTGCGGTGGCCTTCCATTTGCCTCCGCCGATAAAAGTTCGTACTGGTAATTGATTTCCACAAAAGCTAGTTGATCTAACAGTAAGGTGGGAAGATCAGTCATTTTCAATTACTTTACTTGTGCCTTGCGAGAACTGACCGCGGGAACGCTTCGCTTTTATCTCTTAAGAAGCACCTTGCTGTCCAAGGAAGGTTAACTATTACTGAATTGCGTTACATTTTTGTTATATACAAGTGAGGATACGTTAATCTGTACAGTCATGTGTATGAGAATGCATGTTCAAGTGAAAGACTTCATCTTAACCGAAGATTAAACAATGACAGCTCCATGATCGATCACGGGCTCCTGGTTTTCCATAGGCTCGTAACAGTACCACTTCATGAGAGCATCCGTGGCGGCTCTTGCCTTTGCTTCCTTGAGTGAAGAGCCAAAACCTTCGCCCAGTTTCTCGGATCCTGAGAAGACTCCTACTATGAAGACAGGAGCCTTTGAAGCCCTACCGGATTCTGCTAGCAGCTTTGATATTGGCCTTTCCAGTCCCTCGCGGCGGCATAGCGTAGCCAACTCTCTAGTAGGCTGCTCAAACTGGAACAGCCTTGATACATCAAGCTGCCTGCTTAAAATATGGTCATCGATGAATTTGTTGCAGAAATGAGGGTTTGTTCCTTGTGTGGAGGCCCAGAGAGCACCAATTATACTTCTTGTTGCCAACGCATATGCTGAATTCTCCGAAAAATTCTGAGACGTGATCACCTGGATACCGTCCTGTTCATTCAGACTGTTGTTGAAGAATCTCAATTTACCCAGAGTTATCTGTATTGGTTCCTTCCTTAAGAATCTATCGACAACTGAAGTTTTCTCCGCCTCGATACCCCATGACCTAGCAATACTTGCCAAGACGTCCTGAGATATGTAGGCATCCACAGCGGCATTAAGGACCACAGTTGGTAACCTGGGGTACTTAGCCATCAACCTTTGTGTGACATGATAAGTCAATAGATTCTTACCAAAGATATTCAACCCATGATTATCAAAAAAGTTGCTTGTTGGAACAGTACTGCTTAACGCGGCCCCTGACCGCGAATCGTTAAGATCTTTGGGTAATTGCGAGGAGCGACAAGTGAGACATCTCGCCAGAACTGATAGGGTGAACTCCTTAGGCAATGAAAGTCTCTTATGGAGTGTGACCAAAGATGGAGATTTACTCGCTATGTCCTCGGGAATGTCGTTGATTGTATCTTTCAATTCTCGGTAGTAGTTTCTATATTGATCAAGCTGCTTGGTATCTTTTGGGATTTGCTGCTCTTGCTTAAGCGAGCCGCATGATTGTATCAGTCTCCTTAGAACTAAAGGTTGTAAAATCAATCTGCCAGTCGATAGTGCCGTCGAGCTGTGACAGCTCACAGTTCTGGCCACTCGGGACACTTGGGACATTTCCATTTCCTTACAGAGTGCTCCTCACTTCAAAATGATGCTGCAGCGAATGTCAAATTCAGAGTCAAAAGAGCCTCCACCCACCGATCCTGATTATGATCACAATTGAACCGGCAATCTCCACTAATCTAACCATAAAACCTATTCTAGACTATGGTTGAATTGACAGTTTCTAGCTTGTGATGCAAAATTTTTCAAAAGGGATTACCCGAAGTGAACTTCGCTAGAGGCAGCACATTAAGTCAAGTTGGATAGATAGCAGTGCTTGACAATAATGAATTTGATTTAGGACCATGATGCATTTCATCCGTGGTGGTCTTCTTGGCTTGCGATGCAGTGGCCCCAGCCTTCTTGTTGACAAGTTCTTTGTTAATAATACTAAAGCTACAATAGCTTATACAGGACTGAATACACATGTGAGGTTCATGTTGTACCGGAACTGATTCTCCCGCTCAGTGATAGTGACCTTGACTATACTGCAACTGTATTTTATGTTTCATGTTTAGGCCCGTTCTTTCGTCTTTCACTTCTTAAGGTCTTTATCCGAACAATAAACCTAAAACTGATGTAGACAGAGCATAAGATGTTCATTCACCTCCAAGTTGGGAGAACTCTAGGCATCATCAAGAATCGGGGACATACAAGCATTTATTGAAGTCAGTCAGTTTCGTGGACCGTTTCGGAGATGATAGGATTAACAAAAGCTTCTGCCAATAACAAACACGGGCATGTGGCGTAGTTGGTAGCGCGCTCCCTTAGCATGGGAGAGGTCTTCGGTTCGACTCCGGACTTGTCCATTCTTTTTTGCTCATAAAGAGTATAATGGTCTAAGCACCTTTTAAAGATGCGATGATACAGTATTGAGAGCCTGTGAACATCGCTTTAGTGGGCAGGCCGTCTAAAAATGCTGAAGTCATCACAGTTTATTCGGTTCCCTCCATCACAATGCCGATCAGTAAGCGCTAGTACCTCACATCTGCCGACAATATACGCTTTATCGACACCGCCAGGCCAGCGATCTGCGATAGCTGTGGTCAGAATATCTGGAGCTCACTCACAGTATGTTTTAGAGAAGCTCACAAATTGGAGCAAGGACCCCGTACCTAGAATGGCATCTTTAAGGAAACTCTATTTTCCTAGGCGAGATGGCCAACTGCTAGATACCGCATTGACACTGTTTCTCAAGGCTCCAAAGACATACACTGGTGAGGATACTTTAGAGTTACATCTGCATGGCGGGAAAGCGGTTACTAGCGCTGTACTAAAAGCAATTGAATCTTTACACAATTCGGAAAGCGGTTTTAACATCCGTTACGCCAACCCTGGTGAGTTTTCATTGAGGGCATTCCAGAATGGCAAGTTTGATCTTACTGAAATTGAGGGAATCAGAGAGCTGATCGATGCTGAGACGGAGACTCAACGCCAAAGTGCTTTGTCTAGTTTCAATGGTGAGAATAAGACTCGATTTTTGGAATGGAGATCTAGAGTTATTAGAAACATCGCACAGTTGACTGCCATTATAGATTTTGGGGATGACACAGAATTACAGGATATAGAAAATATTACAAAGAGCGTAGAAGCAGATATACTTCAGCTGCGGGGTATGATACGACAATTCATCGACAAGATAGACAAATCCAGCATTTTGCGCAATGGGATCAAGGTAGTCCTTTTAGGCCCACCGAACGCTGGTAAATCATCTCTCATCAATACCATCAGTGAGGACGAGATTTCGATAGTGTCGCAAATTCCAGGAACTACTAGAGATGCTATCGAAGTGGCGTTAAATGTGAGTGGCTATAAAGTTATAATTTGTGACACTGCTGGAGTCAGAGACGACTCGGATGATGCTATCGAGCAGATGGGCATCAAAAAAGCCTTAAAGAAGAGTAAATCATCCAACATGTGCCTTGTGCTAGTTGATCCACAGAATACTCCTTTGGTGCCACAAAGCTTAAAACAGCATTTGGATTCTCCTCACTTCCAGCATACCGATAAAGTAGTAGTACTCAACAAGGTGGATACAATCTCGAGTTCGAAAAATCTAGAGGAAATCAAGCATCGGGTTCAGAAGGAATTGGGTGCCAATGCTCCAGTATGGCCAGTATCGTGTTTAACAGGCCAAGGTATCGATGGGCTAGTCAAAGAGTTGATTGGCAGGTTTCAGATCTTGTCTGACAGCAGCGACGAGTCCAATCCAATTGTAGTTTCGCAAAGGGTGAGAGAGATCTTATCCAATGACGTGCTCTATGGTATCGAAGAGTTTCTGTCGTTAAGAGACGACGTAGTTATGGCGTCAGAGAGCCTGCGACAGGTGGCTGTCGGCATTGAGAAGATTACCGGTGAAGCAATCGGTGTTGAGGAAGTACTGGGCGTTGTATTCTCTAGCTTCTGCGTGGGCAAATGAATACAACCTAATGCTTTTGTTAGTCTTGGATTATTGAATTCAGTCGCGAGCGTCTGTTTTGTGCCAACTTAGTTTTCACTTCCAGTTCTGCCTGGAATTCCTCTAGCTCATCGCAGAGTTTTTCAAAGTACTCTATCTTTGTTTCTATCGCACTAAGTTTATCAGATTGCTGTGCCTTGAGGAATTGTATCTGTTCAAGCTCGTCATCATCTTTCAATTTATACTTCCTCTTGACTTCATCTAACCAACGCTCATTATCGCAGGTTCTTTCTGTAAAGACTGAAACAGCCTTTTTCGTTTCAATGTCAACAGCCTCTTGAAGCAGATCGACGCACTTCTCTATGTCTTGATACAGGCCCCTTTCGTGCTCTTTCATCCTGTAGTCTCTAGTATTTCTCTACTATTACTTTGATTTGAAGTAGCAAGCTTTAAATTAAAAGCACCAAGATTGAGTAAGGTGCTGCAAGATTAAGCCAAAGAGAGCTGAAGAAAGCGAACTAAATGCGTCCAATAGATGATGCTAAAGTAGGTCCTCGAAACCTGAGCATGTCGAGTGGCTTAAGAGATTCAAAGCCTGCTCGCAGGATACCTATCAGCTGCATGTTTCTCTGCAACTTCGAAATGAAAAAAGGCAACATCACTGTTTGGTCCCGCAAGTGGTCTGAAACGAATTGTGAGATTGACTTGCAGGATATTGAGTTCAAGGCGCTTCCATCTGGAGTTCATGAGGTCCCAGATGATGTGATAAATTTTGTGCTACTTAAAGAAGTGAAAGATGTAGACTACCACTATGGGGTGGCTTACTACAAGCAGAATGGTCAGGAGATAGCTGAGAGGGCCGATCACCTTGATAGAGATGAAGTGAAGATGTATGCCCTGGGTGTCGTTGTGGACCCAAACTACGGCGTCAGTGGCACGTCTAGTAGTCGATTCTATGATTGGAAAAGTAATCAGTTCACAAGCGCAAATGATTATGCTGCTGATCTTCAAGATTTACTAACTCACTGGTTGGCGAAAAAAGACTATCAAAACTTTCAGTTATTTGAAGAATATTTTGATTTAAACAGATTAACAAATGATGCAGGGGAAGTTGCTTCTCCAGTACTACAAAGATCAGGCAAAATAGCTCGCGAGCTACTGCCTTCTGATGAACGGTTTATCTCGAGTAATGTTGGACGTCCACAGATGCTCGAATTTCTTCCTTACTGGATTAGAAAGTTAGGTCCGCTGATCTTTCCTCTGTGGAGGTCATGCCTACTAGGTGAACGAATAATAATAGTAAATCCACCTGGAGGATCCTTCGAGTTGTGCAACGCTCTTAATTACTGTCTTTCATTACTGTCTCTGATACCGAAGGCTTTCCAAGCAGACCGACGTGATGAGTGCTTTGTCAGACCACTCTTCACAATTGGCGTCTCTGATATTGACAGCATGGTTTCAGACGTTCAGGAAGCCCTTGCATCGGATCAGAAGGTTCCTGGTTTTGTTGCATGTACAAGTGATGAGATCATCGCAAGCAAGGCTGAGCTTTATGACAAGGTCCTCATGCTTACAAATGGGGAAACCGGAGAGGATAATGTTGCCACCATCCACAATAGCTCAGGCGCACGAGTCAGAGCCACGCCTCATGATTTCGAATGCTTACGATTCTTCTACGAGGATTACTTAGATGAAGAGATTTCGCCGACAGAGAAATCTCGATACTTGACTATGATAGAACCTACAACATGGACGCAGTATCTAATCGACGGTTTTTGCTGGTGGGCCACAGCTGGTTATGTGAAACCCACCTATCAAGAGCACATACGTACTGCAAAAGCACCTAACGACAATGACGAGAATGAGATGATATTGACTATCGTTGAATATTTCCACGATCGTACAAAATTTCTGCTCAACAGACTGAAAGCTACCATTGAAGCTAGTGAGCACCAAGGATCCCATGAGATGATTTCCATTCCAGCCATGTCTCTCTGCAAAATGGATCTGGACTGCTTCAGCATGCAGGATCGAGAATTTGTGACAGCGCTATCGTGGAAACTCTTTCGGCGGGAGGTTCAAATTAGCGGGGACTACTATGATGCAATTTGTTGATTACTGAATTCGAAATTTCTACTTTCTCAAGCCATGAGACAGACCTTCAACTGTAATCTTCGTATTTATGTGTTTTAACGAGAACCCTACATTGTATATTTTATTCCCACTTTATCTCTAAAAGAAAATACTAAAGAATGAGCCAGAGAGCACAACTTAATATTGATATACCTATCACACAAGTGATTATCCCTGCCCCAGCTCTTGAACCTGCTGTGATATCAAGCGGAGACAAGTTTGTAGGAGTTTCCTCTGTACCAGCAGCACCGTCACCAGTAGATGAGCCACCGTTGGTAGCGTTATAAGGTGGAGGCCTATCAAGAGCTCTAGTGTTCACGATAATTTCCAGAGCGGACATCTGTTCACCAAGACCGTATTTACCATCCCAACCATCATAAAACCAGTTAATACCACATGTGTGACCGTCACGACCACCACTACACGATTGCGCTGCAGCGACCGCGGAGACATTGATCCAAGTCATGATTTGATCCCTTGTTTCTGGAATCAATTGAGCAGTGGCACCTAGAAAACGTGAGAAGTATGCTTTGAAAGACCTTTGATCTGTGTTACATGTGTTGACACCTTGACAAGCCGATTCGAACATCACACTGTTGTTGAAGAAAACACTCGATGAGTTCAAAAACTCGAACGTCCTCCTACCCCACTTCTCATCCTTAGTTAGATTGAAAAGGTATGCACATCCACCTAAGAGCAGACCCTGATTATACGTCCACTGGTATTTTGTCAAGTTCCCGGAACAGTTATGGGCAATATTTACACCATCGTAGACGTACCTGTGAGTCCCATTACTGATAAGACCTACACCATACATCCACTCATAAACTCTCTCAGCCCAATCCACGTAAGACTGATTACCGGTATATCTTGCAAGTCGAGCAGCCAGGTGGAAAAGGGCACCGTTAGACACGGAATTCTTATAATCGTAACCGGTATTCCACATGAAAATTTGCCATCTCAAACCACCGTTACAGGAGCTCATATCCCAACGTAATGCCATCGTGTTGAAAGTCGCCTGTGCTAAGTATAACCACTGCGGTTTATCTGGAGGTGGGTTAGTGAAATTCCGCTCCGCCGCAGTCATAGCTGCGATCCCCCAAAACGCTTGATCATCATTACCTTCTGTGGTTGATTGGTTCAGTGGCACATAATCATTACGATCACCTACCTGATAAAGCAATGCCTGCGAGATTATATCATTGTAAGTGTCATTTTGCATGTAGAACCAATAATCTAACATACAGCCCCACGCTCCACCGGCTTCCCACCAATAATATGGATTTGAAAACATACCAATGGTCTCACCGTATTGCAGCCCAGTGTAATAGTCCATCAGACCCTCAGCAATCAAAGCACTAGCATTGTGAATACTCTCAGTGCTGTTCAAGTCCAGGTAAACGGCCCTAACGCACGCCACGGTCGAGGCCAAGACAGCCAGTAATCGTCTCCCAAACATTAGCACACCTTCAACCCAGCTAACGACTTCTAAGATCCATTCAATGGTGAATCTAACTTCATCAATGTCTAATAAGCTCAAACTAGCGATCGGTCATCGCTTCCGACGGGTACATTGGTTACTTAACTATTATGACTATGATCATGGGGACGATTCATGGCTGATGCCTGACTTAGAACCCTAGTGACTTGAGTATCGAAGTCTTGACGCGCTTGTCAAACTCTGGTCTGTTGTCTCTCCAAAGAATGCAGGCGTCTACATTGGCGCCGCTCTCAATGTTGGGCTCGCTTAGCATGCTCATCACACTAAGTAGGATCTTCTCAACGCTTTGCACGGGCGACCACCTCTCTTCTGCCAGCTCATACATGTTTGGGTCGTCACCGGGCGAGTGCAGAATCGAGATGCAAACTTCTCCGTTATGATAGATGTTAGGATGCAGTATACTTGGAGTGAACGTCAACTTGGGTGGTGACAGCGGATAGTCCTTGGGGAACTCCAACTTGGCATTGAAAACCCCGCCATCATATGGTGTCTCTGGTGGTCCTTGGATCAGACAGTCCCACAGAAATAAGTTGTCCTCTGATTTAGGGGCTGCTAAAATACCCGGTGGCGAGTCCTTGGTCAACTGCTGATACTCCTTGAGCAGTCTTCGTTGTGCGGTCTTCGACATAATCCTAGATTGAGAATTCGAGTCCTCGATTCTTTCAAATGCTGCCTTTTTACTTGATCAGATCAAAGTTGTTGCTCAGATCAAGCGTTGGATTTTGAAAGTGATAGGGCTGTCGCTTTAAAAGCTCTCGCGATGGCTGGCAGGGCAAGATGAGAACGGGCAAATCGGTCGACAAGAGTGCTGGCAACCGACTAGAAATAGTACCAGAGTGATCAAGATTCGACTTGACACAGTGGCTCCCAAGCCGATCTTCGAGCTTTATTCAGAAGGTTTATACCCACCTTAACATGAAGATCACTAGGGACGGCAGACCGCATCAAGCAAAGGCTCATCTATCAACTTCAACTAGTATCATTCAGCCATGGAGAGTAAGTGTTTGTGAGCATCTGTGGATGTTTAATGGGTCGAGGCTGTTTAGTGGTTGATGATTATCTATGATGGAGAAAAATACGCTTGCGTATCGTGCATTCGGGGCCATCGGTCTTCCACATGTCGACATACCAGCAGGATGTTGGTAAAAGTTCGCAGCAGGGGTAGACATGCCTCTTTGGATATTAGAAAGGTGATTATTGTGGATACTGAGTCGCAGGTGACTCCGGATGAGAATTCGCAGGGTTGTGAGAGTAATGACAGCTGCGGTGATAGTAACAAGGAATGCGATAAGATGAATAAACAGCCGATCTTGTTTCTGCGAACCATTCGTATGCAGAAGGCAGTTCTTATTGATGGGAAATTAAAGATTATCGTGGAGGAGAAAGGGCCCGAAAGTGGGGCGAAGGGTAAACCTTCTTATAAATATGTCTCTGAGAAGGAGTTCTTGAGACGGAGCTCGATCAATTTGAGCAGCGAAGAGGAGACCTGGGGTTGTTCGTGTAGTGCGCCGCAGATGGACGATAAAAACGAGACTCAATCGAAAGTCAAGCTAGATGAAGATACCATTTGGAGCTCAAAGTTTCCCACTGAGATCGAGAACCGGCTTCCAAATCCTCCACCACCAGCACCTATAGAGAGTTTGAGCAATAGATCGGTAATGGATACGTCGTACAGCAACAAACCGATGTTCGAGTTGCTTACTCACAGAGGTCTCTATCTCAGTACACAGTGTTCTTGTAAAGATGGTAACTGTCAATGTGCGAATTGTTTACTGCACAGAAATGAGGAGGAATTAAATTCATATATTCAACGCAGTGGGGTACCGTTGACTAATATGGGGGAAGCATCATTGGCTCATCCTACTACGTTGCCTTGCGCAAATAGTTGCAGATGCTCAGCAGAGGAGTGTCAGTGTCAGGATTGCCTGGAGCACCCAACGGAAATAATTGCATTCAACCGATTCATATTTGTTGGTATCCTGAATGTTAATTTGAAAAGAAAAACCATCATTAATTACAAGGGAAGACTGATACCTTCACAGTACTGGTGGGACTTTTTGAAGCACCAAGTTCCACTGATGTCCAAGAACCAACTTGATAACTTAGAGATCAATGGTTGGTTTGATAAAATTGTGGCTACTTACGATTCCCAGTTAATCGACACTCGTAATTTTCATTTTGACGTCACCAACCCGATGTTCAATACTTAAGACAAATAATTACGCTACATTCTGTACATATAGCTTTATCTCGGCATGTTGGCCAGCACATTATCGGCCTCCCTTTTACCGCTCTCCCATGCCCCATAGGCACATCCTGCACCGTCCATTATGGTATGTTCACCAGCGAATCTAATCCTGTCATCTTGCCCATCCGTCATTGCGGAAACCATCTCGATTGGATCATCGCCGGGATGGCATGCCGTGTAAGCCCCGAGAGAATAGGGCTCACGACTCCAGTTTGTCACAATTATATTTCTCATGATCGGTCTAGTACTTTC
The DNA here is from genome assembly GCA_030580195.1 of Torulaspora gathmanii. Taxonomy (NCBI): domain Eukaryota; kingdom Fungi; phylum Ascomycota; class Saccharomycetes; order Saccharomycetales; family Saccharomycetaceae; genus Torulaspora; species Torulaspora gathmanii. The sequence goes on along the minus strand of JAKTSM010000014.1, from coordinate 3,672 downwards.
TGTCTGAGGATTTTTCGCATCCATCCCATCAACGACAGGACCACTGCCAAGTTCTTCCATTACTTTGTTAATGACGTCTCTAAAAAAATCGAAGATACGACTTTTATTACCGTTCATTGATTCAATGAATTGCGTTAATGGCTCTTGCATCAACATGACCAAACTTGGGACCCCAGTAGTCTTGGCTAAGTTGATGAAAGCAAGTGGCTGGTCCCAAGGCCCCAATTCTTCTTTCTTCTCACCAATTTTACTCAAATTCTCAAGGAGCTGCGAGTAATCACTCGCTTCCCTCACTTCCTTTACGAAACCAGTGCTTGAATTTGCAAGGGTCACTATCCTTGATCTTTCCGAGGACCAACTGCACGTTTCAAATTCAAATATAACCTTTCCAAGGCAGCCGTAATGAATCTTCTTAAACGCATCAGTTATCGAAGTTCTTAAAGGAGGCTCGAAGGCGATTCTTCCTTGCTTCTTAGAATTACCTTTTTCAAGTGAAAGAGCCAAAACACTCTGAGGAATGGTTACAATAACGTAATCACACCGAAACTTGTCGCCACCTTTGGTGCTAACAACGACTTTCCCATCTCTCTTGATTCCATTGACCTCTGTGTTCAACTTGATCCAGTCAGATGGAAAACTGCCGGCCATACGAGCAACAACTGAATCATAATTCAGGACCATCGCATTTCGACCAAAGTGCCCAAAGTAAGTATCCTTTGCACTCAGAGTCTTCCAGTCAACACCATGCCACAACTCGAGAAAACGCGAAACCTGAGGCAAATATCGTATTTGGTCGTCTGTCAAAAGCTGCCGCTTTTCAAACAGGTATCTGACGATTAATTCATAGAACGAGCAATCGTCCACTCCAAGTTTTTGGTGAAATTCATTGTCAGCGTAGGAGCTCAACTCTGCATCGAGAATCTCTAACTTCATTTCAGGATCAAAGTCCATCCTTCCCCTACTCTGATCCACGAGGATTGCCTCGTCATCATCAAATACATACCGCGGTCCATTCTCTGACGGTGGCAATTGAGCCTCCTCCAGGAACAGATTATTGGTGAGTGTATCATGGTGCCAACTGGCTCCGACATCATATTTGCGCCCTTGATATCCTTCGACAGTATGTAGCCGACCGCCGATCCTGTCTCGGGCTTCCAGCACTACACAGTTCTTTACACCACCTTCAAAGAGCCTTGCAGCGGCTTTTAATCCAGCAATACCTGCTCCGACGATTACAACCGACTTATCTAGCATGCGACTCTCAACAGGCCAGGCAACGCTGATGATTAAGACCTAGAATCTTGACCTTTATCTTTAATGTTAATGGAGCTCGTCAATGCACTTCGCCACTTCAAATGTCTGGGTTACCACAACAAAGTTCAGTAATTTGAACGAGAGTATCTCAGGAAGGCATTGTCCGACCATGATGACCTCCATTCATGCACTTTTGCTCAATTGCAAACGATCCTGTTGCGTAGCTCCCCCGGCAGATGAACTCGACCTAGTAGTTTTAGTGGTTGTTCACTCTGCAGAACCTTTGCAATCACAGGTTTGACATAGCTTCCGGAATTTTGATCTAATCTGATAAATATCTTGATCTTCTGACACAATCACAGTGCCCAATTAGCTCACAGAGGACTCTCTTACACTTAGGATCGTAGTTTCTTGGTCAGCGAGACGCCAAACTTTAGGAAGTTGACGCGTCAAAGTTTTGAACAAAAGTTGACTTTTAAAGACATCTTCAATTCAGATGAGAAATCACACAACCGAGCATACAGCCAGTCTACGGTGATCTTGAAAGCACTTAAGAACTATGTTTAGACAAAGTAAGAAGCGGGCTTCTTCTAGGAAGAATTTCAGCGCATCAGAGACAGGAGATGGCATCTCCACGCATCTCATCCTGGGATCAAGCAGCGCCAATGAGAGAAAATTGTACGATGAGATCAGTTCATCTAAACTTTCGTTCTACAATTTGCCACCTCAAGGTGAGATCACTTTGGAACAGTTTGAAGTGTGGGCCATTGATCGATTGAAGATTCTGCTAGAAATCGAATCGTGCGTGTCAAGGAACAAGAGTATGAAAGAGATTGAAAACATCATCAAACCACATTTGCAGAAATCAATGCCATTCAATACTGATGATTTCGAAGTGAGGAAAAAGGACTACTACTCACATTTTATTCTGAGGTTGTGTTTCTGTCGGTCCAACGATTTGAGAGAGAAATTTGTTAGAGCAGAGAGCTTGCTCTTCAAGATAAGATTTAATATGTTGACCAGCTATGACCAAGCCAAATTCGTTCAATCATTGAATCTGCCCTCTCTGCTATTCATTACCGACGAGGAGAAAGAAGAGCTTAAGGTTCAACTATACCAGACAGTATCACCTCAATTGCAATTCCAATTGAATATTCATGACGAAAGTCAAAGAGAGGCATACTTTAAGCAGGAAAAATTCATCAAGTTACCATTTGAGAACGTCATTGAATTGGTCGGCATGCGGCAGGTATTTTTAAAGGGAGGATACGCGTACCTACCACAATTCCAACAATTGAATTTAATCGCCAGTGAATTCTCAAACAAATTGGAACAAGATCTGATCGCCACTCAAAGGAGTTTACCGCAATTGAACGAAGATGATCGATTGCTACCAATCCTAGAGCACTTGTCCTCAGGCTACGCCATTTCCGACTTCCATCAAGACAGATTCAACAAAGAAGATGGCGATATCACTGCAAAATCCGTTTATTCCAAAGAGATTAGTGACAACTACCCTCTGTGCGCAAAAAACCTGTTCCGTGGCCTGAAGGACAATCACCATCTAAGATATAATGGACGTCAGCAATTGACTTTCTTCTTAAAAGGTATAGGTCTCAGCCCCGACGAGGCCATGAAGTTTTGGTCAGATGCCTTCACCTCTGGTGGTCACATAACAATCGATAAGTTCAACAAAGAATACCGCTACGGTTTCAGGCACAATTTTGGCCTGGAAGGTAAAAGAGTCAATTACGATCCTTGGGATTGCCGTACAATATTTACCAAACCAAGACCCGCACGCGGTGAATTTCATGGCTGCCCCTACAGAGATTGGAGCGCTGAGAAACTATCGAAGGAACTCGCCAACATGCATCTGACAAAAACGCAGATCTCCACAGTCCAGGACTCGTGTCAAAGGACTGAGTACACCATCGCCTGCACCCAGGTCTTCGATTACACGCACGGATCAAGCTCAGGCCAAGTGGATGACCAGACCCATATCGCACATCCGAACTATTATTTCGAAAGGTCCAGACTGCTTCAGAAGAAGAAGCTCCAGGCCCAGCCTGCAAGTGCAAAAACTGCTTCCTAGATTACGCCCCACGCCCACGCGCTGCTTAGACAGAGTATCCGATTGCTAATCCAGCGTTCGGTTACCTAATACGGGATGAAAGCAGGTCGGGACTCGAATTCGCGATCTTTATTGTTTGCCCCCCCCCCCCCCCCTTTCCACCCCCCCCCCCCCCCCCCCTCTTTCTCCCCCCCCTCACTTCGCGAGGGGCCACCCTTCTGTCCTCCTTTTCCCCCCCCCCGGGGGTCGTGCCGGGGCCTGGGGCGTGTAGGGGTGCACATTCGGGTGCACTCCTCTGTCGCCACCACCGGGCTGCGCCTAGTGGACGAGCGGAGAGGAGGGAGAGG